>OW386286.2:166018208-166570214 GCA_936432065.2 Rutpela maculata
TAAGAAAAAGTATGCCCAGTTTCATTTTGAAGTTAATCTACTTCGTACGTCGAAGAAGTAACGTCTTTAATCAAATTACACAGCCCCACAAAAAAAAAAAAAAAGTTCAGACCAGCGAACCAGACCCATGTATCCCTATGTATTTTCGGTCGCTTCGTACACCCCCAAAATCTTGAGCTAGAGCCAAAAAACACCCCTGGACTGGGGTAAAAAGAATATTAAGCTACGAGAATAGTTGTTACATCCTAATCTATCGAATTATACAAATTAAGGTTAAACAGCAGCGTACATACAATAGATATGAACACCCCCAGTGAGGGGTGAAAACTAGCCCCCATTTATAAAAAAATCGATCCAAAACAGCAGTGACTGTTGAAAAAGCTCGAAAGGTCTAAGTTTTGTTAAAGTGCATCAGATCCGACGTAATCTTCATAAACTGCCCGTATAGGGTTGAGAACAACCACCAAGTTTAAAGGACACAAAACAAGAGAAAATGTAAAATCCGACAGGATTTCTATTTTGCGTAGTACTCTAAAATAGAACTAGAAACTTACGTACCATCAACGCCCTACAGTGTCAACCCTCAGATGGTGTGAAAACTACCCCCTATATAAGATTTATCTATAAAAAGTTACAGTGACTTCTATAAAAATTCGAAACACCTACGTTGTGTGGAAGTGAGAAGAAACTAGACTATGTTCGGCGCTGTGCTTGAAAACCACCCCCATGGGGTTGCGAGATGCTACCCCTATATCCGTAGGACACTGGAAGTGTGCATCACGATTTTTGCTAATCATAGCATAAAAATGTAAATCCGGTTAGTTTCTCTCTGTTTCTCCAGCATCCTACAGATATAGGGGTGGTATCTCGCAACCCCATGGGGCTAGTTTTCAAGCATAGCGTCGAACATAGTCTAGTTTCTTCTCACTGCCACACAACGCAGGTGTTTCGAATTTTTACACTACATTTTTATACTGTAACTTTTTAGTTTAGGGGGTAGTTTTCACACCCTCTGAGGGTTGACACTGTAGGGCGTTAATGATACGTAAGTTTCTAGTTCTATTTTAGAGTACTACGCAATTTCAGCCAATCATAGCATTCATGAAAATAGAAATCCTGTTGGATTTTACGTTTTTTCTTGTTTTTCTCGTGTCCTTTAAACTTGAAGGTGGTTGTTCTCAACCCTATAGGGGCAGTTTATGAAGATTACGTTGGACCTGATGAAGTTTGTTATCACTTTAACAAAATTTAGACATTTCGAGATTTTTCAGTACTCATTGTTGTTTTCGATCGATTTCTCACCCTTCCCTGGGGGTGTGTTTCATATCTGTTATATGTACGCTACTGTTTAACCTTAATTTGTATAATTCGATAGATTAGGATGTAACAACTATTCTCGTAGCTTAATATTCTTTTTACCCCAGTCCAGGGGTGTTTTTTGGCTCTAGCTGAAGATTTTGGGGGTGTACGAATTTTTTTGACCTCGGATTCGGATTCAGCGACCGAAAATACATAGGGATACATGGGTCTGGTTCGCTGGTCTGAACTTTTTTTTTTTTTGGGGCTGTGTTATTAGAATATTGCAGATTTCAAACTGAAAGTGTACTAAAAATTATTCATCCAGCAGCGCCCATTCAGAAAATGAAGTGTAGGTACTACAAGATGAAGTATAATGCATGGAATTGGGTGTACCCTCAAGGTTTGGGACAGTAAAAGAACAAGGGTCTGGTTGTCATAAGTTTTAACGCAGGACAATTTTTGGAATGAAGTAACTGTAACTAAAGCGCCAGTTAATACAAATATGAAAGTTAGCTAATTTGGACTATGATGAATTTATTCAAGACTGGGATAAAATCCAGAAATATATTACCATTGTTTGAAAAAAAATCGAACTGCTTTAAACAAATATAGACTTTGAAAAGTAAAGTAGGTACTGGGACTTGTTTGTTTTTGTACCACTTTATTATGTAAAATATTTAATTTAAGAAATAAATTCAACAACACAAAGTTACATGATAAAAGCTTGATTAAAAGCCTTTTGGGATACCCCGAAGGCCGAAAAATATTACCTGAAAAAGTGTTTTACGACTATAAAGGGCACTTTTTCGTAGCTATGCCTTATGAATAGAAAAAATATATGTTTTTTATTATTTCCGTTCCAATTTGTCTTAATTTATGATTTTTGTTTTCATTTTGGCGAAGTGTAACATCTTCAGTAAATATACTGTTGGAAAAGATACTAAGATATATGCCCTGCCTAGAGACTCAATTCGTAGATGAAGAGGATCAAGGTGGTTCCAAGATAGAAAATCCTGCATTGATGATGTTTTTGTTTGTTACAACTAGCAGGGAAATAAATTAGGAAAAACACGAAACTAGTCTATATAATATATATTGATTTAATTCAACTGTGAAGGGAAAGGAAGGCAAGAAAGATAATAGACTAGAAACTTTAAAAATAGATTTTTGGAGGAGTAGCTTCAAAAAAACAACAATGAAAAGAGTCAGAAGTCTACTAATTCGAGGGATTATGAAGGAGAATGGCACAATAGAATGTTCTGATTTCATACGGTCTTCTAAGGTGAATATCTCAACCCTCAAGAATGTAGCCCAATTCACGTACGGGATTGCAATCGACACGGATATTACAAACAAAGTAAACCGAAGAAGAACTAAAAAGAGCGAAACAGTTACATGTGAGATATAGGTCTTCAAAAGATGAGCAGCAAAATAGAAGTCAGCTAGACAGTGGGAGCTGGCATCTGGCAAATAAAAGAAATCTTATTTTAATATTTTACAATACGCCCTATCACTTTCCTTATTTTTTTATCATTACTGTTCATGCAGTGAAAAAAGTTGATACACAACAATTACAGAGCCCCACAAAAAAAGATCAAATATAGAATGTTATAGTGCAAAACAATGTGAAAAGCCATAGTCTCGTAGTTTGTAATTCCAAATATACAAATGTAGGTTGACAAACAATATACCTAAAAAATCTAATATAATCTTATTTTTAAGAGGCTTGAAACCACCTCTGCAGGCCTGGGTATTTCTTAACCCTCTGAGTCACGTATTTTTCTACTCAATGGTTTACTTTTGTTACCGCGGCTTTAGGGTCGCTGATTGTGAATCTAAAGTCCGAATCCGAAAATTCCTGAATAAAAGATGGCGTATCCAATATGACGGATGTAAAAACCAGAAAAGCATTCGAAATTTGAAAATTATAGCTGAAACTTGTTACTCGGGAATTTTTGGAGACGCTGATCACGATTCTGGGGTCTTAATTCATAAATTCTTAAATCCAAAATGGCGGACCCATTATGGCGGATTAAAAAGTACCATAGAAATTGGTATTTACCTCCCAAAGAAATATGTTATGAATGTTTAAAAAAATTGAGGCATTTGAGTAAAAATAGGCAAATGTCTAAAAATGAGAAACAAGGAATATAAATTTGATTTGCAGTGTGCAGTCTCGCTTAAATGTGAAAGTGAGGACGAATAAAATAGGGACGATTTGGAGCCAAATATATAAAACTGATCATCGTGGCAATATCGTGGGAAATTATAATTTAGAGCTTGAAAGTACCCCTACATTATTATTATTAATCTTATGACCACTTCGGGGTAGCTGTCAGTTTGACATCTGTCAAAGTGACGTTTACTTCCTTTGACATCTGCCAGTTTGACATCTGTCAAAATGACGTTTATCCCGTTTGACATCTGTCAGTTCGACATCTGTCAATTTGGCATCTGTCAAAATGACGTTTATACCTTTTGACATCTGTCATGTTTGACATTTGTCAGTGGGACAGCTATCAGTTTGACGTCTGCCAGTTTGACATCTGTAAGTTTGACAGACAATTTTTTTTTATAATTTTTACCAAATAGGCGTCTACACAGAAAAGTGATCAGCGACTCCAAAAACCCCCGAGTACCAAGTTTCAGCCATAATCTTCAAATTTTGAATGCTTTTCCGATTTTTTACAACCTCCATATTGGATCCAATATCTTTTTTCAGGAATTTTCGGATTCGGACTTCAGATTCGTAATCAGCGACCACAAAAACCCGCGGTAACAAAATTTAGACCAAACCATTGAATAGAAAAATATGTGACTCAAAGGGGTAAGAAATACCTAGGCCTGCAGAGGTGGTTTCAAGCCCCTTAAAAATAAGATTATATTATATTTTTTTAGGTATATTGTCTGTCAACCTACATTTGTATATTTGGAATTACAAACTACGGAGCTATGGCTTTTCACATTTTCTTGCACTATAACATTCTTTATTTGATCTTGGAGGTGGAATTAACCCCCTCGTAGGGTTGGGTATGGATTTAATTTGCATATATTTCTTTCTAATGCTCAAAATCTTTTTTTAAAATCTTTTCTCAAAGTATTTACGAATTTCATTATAAAGCTTTACCGTATCACTCTATTTTAGGGGATGTTTTTGCGTTTTACAAAAAAACTACCTGGGTACCCATATTTTTGGCTTCAGATTCGGATTCAGCATAAAAAAAAATACACAAAATCTATGTATTCACGTCTCTGGTACAGAACTTTTATTTTTTTTTTGTGGGGCTGTGTTATGTGTTGTTATTCAGCGCTAACAGACAGAAAGTGTTTGGCGCTGTGAAAAGAAGTTTGAATTATAGAAAGTCAATTTTCACTACACGTATTTCGGCTTTTTAAGACTTTAATAGTTTAGTATTTTTTCAAATAAGTATGATCGATGAATTAGTAACTAATCGATAAACATCACCCTATGACTTTATCATTAATCTAAATAAATGAGTAAAATTAACTATTTACTATGTATGAACTAAATATACCTATTTAATCGACAGTAGATTATCTATGTATATTCCATAAACACCCCAGAAATTTAGTAAATACCATTTATACCAACATTTGTGCCCATGTCATTACATTCTCCAACTAGTTTTATAGTAGTGCATTCGCCACGCATTTGACATTCCATTTCCTTTATCTGCATAACAAATACAAAACTCATTACAGGGCACATTGTTGGTCACGTACAGATTACTGGATTTATGAAATGATTTCCTCTGTTCATCTGTGAATATTAATTAAATTTTAGACAATTAGTACTTAATGTCATCATGAAAATTATCGACGTCTGAATTTTTCGAATCCGTCGGATATACCAAAGGTGTTTGTCTCTTCACCCCTTCGTTAATTAATTTCAGATTGATAGTAGATTATTTTCTGACTTTCATATAAAATTATAAGACTATCACTCAAAATAAAAAGTAGGTAGCACATATATAAAATTTTTGTTAACAAAATAATTATAAAATTGTATATAATGTGACACAAAAGAATAATAATATCAAAAGCTAAGTTTAATCCAGTAAAATTAAGCCAAAAATCGCAATATATCACCCACCAAAATCACAACAAAGAAATGTTCCCATCCTGTGGATACTGCATCTCTTAAAATTGCGAAAACCACCCTCCATAATAGATTTAGCTCGTCTGTCTGCTAAACCGTTCACCTTCTAGCAAATATACCTATATACAAAAATGAAGTGTAGGTACTACAAGATGAAGTATAATGCATGGAATTGGGTGTACCCTCAAGGTTTGGGACAGTAAAAGAACAAGGGTCTGGTTGTCATAAGTTTTAACGCAGGACAATTTTTGGAATGAAGTAACTGTAACTAAAGCGCCAGTTAATACAAATATGAAAGTTAGCTAATTTGGACTATGATGAATTTATTCAAGACTGGGATAAAATCCAGAAATATATTACCATTGTTTGAAAAAAAATCGAACTGCTTTAAACAAATATAGACTTTGAAAAGTAAAGTAGGTACTGGGACTTGTTTGTTTTTGTACCACTTTATTATGTAAAATATTTAATTTAAGAAATAAATTCAACAACACAAAGTTACATGATAAAAGCTTGATTAAAAGCCTTTTGGGATACCCCGAAGGCCGAAAAATATTACCTGAAAAAGTGTTTTACGACTATAAAGGGCACTTTTTCGTAGCTATGCCTTATGAATAGAAAAAATATATGTTTTTTATTATTTCCGTTCCAATTTGTCTTAATTTATGATTTTTGTTTTCATTTTGGCGAAGTGTAACATCTTCAGTAAATATACTGTTGGAAAAGATACTAAGATATATGCCCTGCCTAGAGACTCAATTCGTAGATGAAGAGGATCAAGGTGGTTCCAAGATAGAAAATCCTGCATTGATGATGTTTTTGTTTGTTACAACTAGCAGGGAAATAAATTAGGAAAAACACGAAACTAGTCTATATAATATATATTGATTTAATTCAACTGTGAAGGGAAAGGAAGGCAAGAAAGATAATAGACTAGAAACTTTAAAAATAGATTTTTGGAGGAGTAGCTTCAAAAAAACAACAATGAAAAGAGTCAGAAGTCTACTAATTCGAGGGATTATGAAGGAGAATGGCACAATAGAATGTTCTGATTTCATACGGTCTTCTAAGGTGAATATCTCAACCCTCAAGAATGTAGCCCAATTCACGTACGGGATTGCAATCGACACGGATATTACAAACAAAGTAAACCGAAGAAGAACTAAAAAGAGCGAAACAGTTACATGTGAGATATAGGTCTTCAAAAGATGAGCAGCAAAATAGAAGTCAGCTAGACAGTGGGAGCTGGCATCTGGCAAATAAAAGAAATCTTATTTTAATATTTTACAATACGCCCTATCACTTTCCTTATTTTTTTATCATTACTGTTCATGCAGTGAAAAAAGTTGATACACAACAATTACAGAGCCCCACAAAAAAAGATCAAATATAGAATGTTATAGTGCAAAACAATGTGAAAAGCCATAGTCTCGTAGTTTGTAATTCCAAATATACAAATGTAGGTTGACAAACAATATACCTAAAAAATCTAATATAATCTTATTTTTAAGAGGCTTGAAACCACCTCTGCAGGCCTGGGTATTTCTTAACCCTCTGAGTCACGTATTTTTCTACTCAATGGTTTACTTTTGTTACCGCGGCTTTAGGGTCGCTGATTGTGAATCTAAAGTCCGAATCCGAAAATTCCTGAATAAAAGATGGCGTATCCAATATGACGGATGTAAAAACCAGAAAAGCATTCGAAATTTGAAAATTATAGCTGAAACTTGTTACTCGGGAATTTTTGGAGACGCTGATCACGATTCTGGGGTCTTAATTCATAAATTCTTAAATCCAAAATGGCGGACCCATTATGGCGGATTAAAAAGTACCATAGAAATTGGTATTTACCTCCCAAAGAAATATGTTATGAATGTTTAAAAAAATTGAGGCATTTGAGTAAAAATAGGCAAATGTCTAAAAATGAGAAACAAGGAATATAAATTTGATTTGCAGTGTGCAGTCTCGCTTAAATGTGAAAGTGAGGACGAATAAAATAGGGACGATTTGGAGCCAAATATATAAAACTGATCATCGTGGCAATATCGTGGGAAATTATAATTTAGAGCTTGAAAGTACCCCTACATTATTATTATTAATCTTATGACCACTTCGGGGTAGCTGTCAGTTTGACATCTGTCAAAGTGACGTTTACTTCCTTTGACATCTGCCAGTTTGACATCTGTCAAAATGACGTTTATCCCGTTTGACATCTGTCAGTTCGACATCTGTCAATTTGGCATCTGTCAAAATGACGTTTATACCTTTTGACATCTGTCATGTTTGACATTTGTCAGTGGGACAGCTATCAGTTTGACGTCTGCCAGTTTGACATCTGTAAGTTTGACAGACAATTTTTTTTTATAATTTTTACCAAATAGGCGTCTACACAGAAAAGTGATCAGCGACTCCAAAAACCCCCGAGTACCAAGTTTCAGCCATAATCTTCAAATTTTGAATGCTTTTCCGATTTTTTACAACCTCCATATTGGATCCAATATCTTTTTTCAGGAATTTTCGGATTCGGACTTCAGATTCGTAATCAGCGACCACAAAAACCCGCGGTAACAAAATTTAGACCAAACCATTGAATAGAAAAATATGTGACTCAAAGGGGTAAGAAATACCTAGGCCTGCAGAGGTGGTTTCAAGCCCCTTAAAAATAAGATTATATTATATTTTTTTAGGTATATTGTCTGTCAACCTACATTTGTATATTTGGAATTACAAACTACGGAGCTATGGCTTTTCACATTTTCTTGCACTATAACATTCTTTATTTGATCTTGGAGGTGGAATTAACCCCCTCGTAGGGTTGGGTATGGATTTAATTTGCATATATTTCTTTCTAATGCTCAAAATCTTTTTTTAAAATCTTTTCTCAAAGTATTTACGAATTTCATTATAAAGCTTTACCGTATCACTCTATTTTAGGGGATGTTTTTGCGTTTTACAAAAAAACTACCTGGGTACCCATATTTTTGGCTTCAGATTCGGATTCAGCATAAAAAAAAATACACAAAATCTATGTATTCACGTCTCTGGTACAGAACTTTTATTTTTTTTTTGTGGGGCTGTGTTATGTGTTGTTATTCAGCGCTAACAGACAGAAAGTGTTTGGCGCTGTGAAAAGAAGTTTGAATTATAGAAAGTCAATTTTCACTACACGTATTTCGGCTTTTTAAGACTTTAATAGTTTAGTATTTTTTCAAATAAGTATGATCGATGAATTAGTAACTAATCGATAAACATCACCCTATGACTTTATCATTAATCTAAATAAATGAGTAAAATTAACTATTTACTATGTATGAACTAAATATACCTATTTAATCGACAGTAGATTATCTATGTATATTCCATAAACACCCCAGAAATTTAGTAAATACCATTTATACCAACATTTGTGCCCATGTCATTACATTCTCCAACTAGTTTTATAGTAGTGCATTCGCCACGCATTTGACATTCCATTTCCTTTATCTGCATAACAAATACAAAACTCATTACAGGGCACATTGTTGGTCACGTACAGATTACTGGATTTATGAAATGATTTCCTCTGTTCATCTGTGAATATTAATTAAATTTTAGACAATTAGTACTTAATGTCATCATGAAAATTATCGACGTCTGAATTTTTCGAATCCGTCGGATATACCAAAGGTGTTTGTCTCTTCACCCCTTCGTTAATTAATTTCAGATTGATAGTAGATTATTTTCTGACTTTCATATAAAATTATAAGACTATCACTCAAAATAAAAAGTAGGTAGCACATATATAAAATTTTTGTTAACAAAATAATTATAAAATTGTATATAATGTGACACAAAAGAATAATAATATCAAAAGCTAAGTTTAATCCAGTAAAATTAAGCCAAAAATCGCAATATATCACCCACCAAAATCACAACAAAGAAATGTTCCCATCCTGTGGATACTGCATCTCTTAAAATTGCGAAAACCACCCTCCATAATAGATTTAGCTCGTCTGTCTGCTAAACCGTTCACCTTCTAGCAAATATACCTATATACAAAAATGTTCCTCATAAAATTTTTCTTGTTTTGAAAAGTTCTATCACTTGGTGAAGTTTGGCATGTGCGATACGGGACACTCTGTATATCTTACATAATATACAATATTTTGCAATATTTTTGCTCCAAAATGTGCCGTCAAGTGGGATGTAAAGAATCATTGGGCGAAATGTATTAACACATAACTTTTCAAATATTCCCGCGTAGCCCCTGAACATCACTACCTGTGCCCAGCGTGCGCATGCGCAAATTCAATCAGTTATCACTTGCCAGAAGCACATCGGATAGCTGTTTTATAACACTCGTGGGTGTATCTCACAATTTCTCAATATTATAGTTGATAAATACCCTACTTGCTGGTGTAGGTGCATAGCCATAGGTTAAAAAATTACTCAGAAATATTTACTAAAGATCATGTAACATATTGTTTGGTGGTTATTTAAAGGTTGCTATAATTTCTTGATAAAGTAACATTATATACAATGACAAAGAAATTATTTTACTGCCTTTCAAACAAAAGTTTATTCAGAACATAAAAAAATACGATTTTAGGGTAAGAGCTTGTAGGCTAATAGGGAACGTGAGCTGGGTTTAGACCGTCGTGCGTCGTGAGACAGGTTAGTTTTACCCTACTGATGACTCGTCGTTGCGATAGTAATCCTGCTCAGTACGAGAGGAACCGCAGGTTCGGACATTTAGTTCATGCACTCGCTCGAGCGGGCGGTGGTGCGAAGCTACCATCCGTCATTTTAATTATAAAGCAATAATTAAGGGAGCTAAATACCTAGCTAAAAGAATTTTCATAGAGATACTTATTAAGAATCTGGTAACAATATTATTTAGTGGTTATTTAAGGTCGATATAATTTCTTGACAAATTACAATAACCTCTTATATGATGACAATGGAGTAAATTTATTTTTAACAAAAGTTTTTCCAGAAAATACGTAAAATACATATAAAAATTGTTAGTTTATTTATCCTATGAATAATAGCCAAAAGTCAGGAGAGATCTGATTCATATTTTAGTTGGGAAATGGTGATTTTAAGCGACAAAGTTGTGCCTGGAATAAATGCGGTTGAAATAATCCAGATTTTCTATCCAAGTCTCTTAACGAAAAAAAAATTGTATGTGGAAATAATTGTTTATGGAA
Source organism: Rutpela maculata (assembly GCA_936432065.2). NCBI lineage: Eukaryota > Metazoa > Arthropoda > Insecta > Coleoptera > Cerambycidae > Rutpela > Rutpela maculata. The sequence goes on from OW386286.2 coordinate 166,028,817, forward strand.
CTTTAATAATATAATATTTGAAATCGCCTACCCCAAAAAGCTATAAAAAGATATACCACATCGGTAGTGGGGGATTGGGGTGGTGGAAGGGGAGTGGTAGTGGTGGTTTGAAGCCTTTTTGTTCTTGTACATACACTGAATCACAATTTTAGTTTTTTCACCCCGTTTAATAATAGGGTGGCTAATGCCAAAAATTTTTTGAGACTTTAGCTTCTCTTATATATACTAAACTAGCCGATGCCCGCGACTTTGACCGCGTGGAACTTCGTCCGCGTGGAATTAAGAACACCCACTGCACATCCATTGCATTTAAGGAAACCCACTGTGCATCCACAGTACTCGAAAAAACTTACTGTGCATCCATAGTGCCCGAGAAAATCCACTGAGCATCCATGGTGCTCGGGGAAACCCGCTGCGCATTAATAGTACTCGAGGAAACCCACTGCACTCCATAGTACTCGAGGAAACCCACTGCGCATCCTTTGTACTCGGGGAAACTCACTGCGCATCGCAATTTGTCTATTTTTGTGTTCGAGCGAGTTAAACGAAAAAAATAATTATTTTAATCGACAATAGAACACATGGGAATGTATGCGTCAAAGGGCATAGCCGGGTAAGCAATGTAAAGATGCCCCCGCACTGTTTTGGTTGAAAATTTTGTATTAGTTAGAACTCATTAGAGTATATAATTTTCCAAAAGATCAGCCAGAAATAGGGTCTTGTTTAGGGGGTAGATGGGGGCAAAAATATTTCATGAATATTTTTTTTCTTCAAAACGGCGCTTTCGATTGCCTTGAAAAAAATATATGTTATAGCTATACTGCAAATCAATTAAACAAAATATAATGGCTCAATTTCAAAACAAAAAAATATATTTAAAAAAATATTTTTCTCTTTCATTATTTTTTTTTATTGACTTACCCTCGTGGGGCCACGATGATTTTTTTTATAAAACACCCTTTCTTACTATATAATAACATATTTTTTTCTCAGTTGCTTCGAAAGATTACGTCATAGTTAAAAAAAATAATATTTACAACATTGATGCTGACATTAACTTGCGATGCATAAACTATTAATATACATATAGTTATATTTATTTCAAAAATGGAACTTATCAAAATTTCAAAATACAGTAAGTATACCGGTACTAACAAGAATACTGTGGCTTACTAAATGGCATATTAAAGTTTAAGTACATACCGAAGTTTAACAAAGTTGTGCAACCACAGGACATTATGACATAAGAAATATGCTCGGAAATATGGCACTGTAAAATTAATCTTCATCGCTGTCATCCATAATCACTGCACTTACACCATCATTTCGGAACAAATAGCTGAGAGTTTCTGCTGGTTTTGGAATTTTCGATAGATACCGTCCATATGAAAGGTAATATATTATAGTGGCTACGTGAGAACAACACCCAACAGTTCTATTTCCATTTGCACATTCACAAAAATGTCTTGCAATACCAGAACTACCGACACTGTTGGGAATGTAGTCAATAAAGCAACGATAAACTTTTTTATTGATATGACGTGAACGAACTTGAATTTTTAATATGTTGGAATGTTGTTTCACATATTGAATATTGAGCGTTCCATCTTCGTTTATTATCTCTGCTAAGTATGAAATTGATTGCTTATACTGGTATGAACCAGTGAAAAAAATCTTTAAATCTTTTTCGGTCATCTCAGTAAAGTCCAGTAAGTCATTAGAGGAAAGACTCTCGAAGGAAAGTTTTTTACGTAACCACCCGTTTTGTTCCACTTCGTATGCTAGCGAATTTTCAGTTACATACTGCTGTGATTTCATTCGATTTACAATGTCGTCTAGAATCTCCTCGTCAGACGTTAGACGTTTACCATATCTATTATGCAGAAACGTAGCTATTCTAAAATAGACTCCGATTTTTGGCAACATTTTATTGTCCAAGACACCCTGCAAAAGTTGGTATTTCTTCTTTAACATACCGTGAACAGCCTCCACTGGCCAACGCAATTTTGTGACAAAACGGGACATATTGGCTTCAGCAGTTGTCAACTGTTTCCTGTTTCCTTTAAGCGCCGGCATTAAAACCTGGTATCCTTTGGTTTGTAAAGTATTTTTTACATCTCTAAAGCCTCTATCAAGAATAAATGTATCTCCTTCCTCCATTAGCTTGCTAATTCCATTGGGATCTTCTATTACAGCTTCCATAATTGTGGCGTCATTCTGAGTAGCAAAGTATGGACCCAACATGTCGATTATGTAGCCAGCTGTTGTACAAACTGTGAAAGGTTTGCAAAGAGGAACTTTTTTTTGGCCGGAGAAGGAGTTTCTTTGATAGTCATTATTAGAACTTTTTTGATGTCTGGCATAAGTTCCATCACAAATAACTATTAACTTTTCGCTACCATTGTATAATCTTTTTGCGATTTCTATTGTGTGCTCTTGAATGAGATTTTTTCTGCAGACAGAGCCGAGTCCAAAACGAGAAGGTAGTAAGTACATCTTTGTCGAACGCAGCTAACACTGACGCAGAATATTCTGAGATGCATTGCTCCCGTTGTATTTGTAAAATGGACGCGATCATTTTATTCGAATTCCCAGTTCTAAGTTTGAATAAGAACACTACAATGGCTTGAATTACTGAGCGACTTGTATTGTTACGTAATGATGGCATCATATCTTTTAGTTCCGTAATTTCTTCCCACTGAAGTCCTGTAAATATTCTAATTTGTTCTTCCGAAAGGCCAGTAGTCTCTATTTTTTCAAAAAGTGTCGTATCACATTCGATGGCTAATCCATCCATTACAATACGAATTTCTGTTTCTTTCATTAATGTGTAATTAGAGTAAACTTTTAATGCATTAACATCATCTTCATAAAATCGTGTTTTTATTAAATGTGTATGGCAGCACCGATTGCCTTCAGGAATATATATTCTTCTTTTTACATATGCCTGTGTGCGAGCTTGTTGTGGTTCCATTACTAATTCTTTGAGGCCATAGCACACACAACAGCATTTATGAGTTGAAATTGTTCTTTGAATTGGCAATTCTATGTATTCAGTGTCTTCCTGCAGTTTAGATTTTAGTACCATTCGTACTGATGGATCTCCCGAACTAGATGAAGTGGACGGACTTTCTTCTAGTGATGTTTCTTGTAAGGAATATCCTGGCGGAGTTACTACCCCAGAGTCTTGTGGAAAACCAGCTACCAGTGACTGATTTTCCGTCTTTCTTCTTCTATAAAATGTTTTACGACACTTTTCGCACAAAGAGTCATTGACAAATAACGGTTTACCTAATGTACGCGAAAAAAGCAATGCCTCGTCTGCACTCGCAATTGTCTTTTTTCGACGCGATATATTTTTGACAAATCGTTGACACACTGCACATCTTGGATTTATTGTACGTGGTGACATACCTGCTGTTGTAACTAACACAGCGAACTAATGGATATTGTCTTTGCCTGCATATATAATCAAAATATTTAAACTCCGCTGAAATAGGCTTGTTGGTTAGTCGCATAAAGTTCGCAGGTGGCTAAACTTCTCTCAATTGGTCGATTTTCGAACAAATAGACGAATTATGTCGGCTGACAATATCATTATTTTATTATTATTACAGTTACAGTGCCTCAACTTAACTTACATCAAATAATCTCGAAACACATTAGCACTAGTCAATGAATATTTTGATGTTTAGATTATAGCTTGTCAGCTTTAACTAGTTATGATAAACAAATTATATTTTATGTATGAACATGAATAGTTAAAACCTCCTATACTTGACTATGTAAGCCAATTCATTAAAGTGTTCCTTGTTTTTAAACTCTTTTAAATTATGTGTATATTTACACTAATAAATGATTAGAGTTCCTGAGCTACCAATAGCGATGTCACATACTTTATCGTTTTTGTTACAGTAATGTTATTTATTTATGTAACATTATGATACTGATCTTGTTATATGATATAACTTATATTAGTCTTGGATTATTTCAAAGAAAATAATTAGGTAAGACCACAAAACGTCACAGTAAAAAATCTGCAATATACTATATGATAAAATTTTATATTTACTTTTAGATTATTAAGCATTCTCTGATAAATGTATCTTGTATATCTTACTGCCTTAATTGTAATTAGTATTAGTTATTGAAACTCTGTCTTCTGTTTATAAACAAGACAAAGTTTATTTTTTAAGGGGCACTTACCGAAAATATTTTTTTTATCTATGACGTAATCTTTTGAAGCGACTGAGAAAAAAATATGTTATTATATAGTAAGAAAGGGTGTTTTATAAAAAAAATCATCGTGGCCCCACGAGGGTAAGTCAATAAAAAAAAATAATGAAAGAGAAAAATATTTTTTTAAATATATTTTTTTGTTTTGAAATTGAGCCATTATATTTTGTTTAATTGATTTGCAGTATAGCTATAACATATATTTTTTTCAAGGCAATCGAAAGCGCCGTTTTGAAGAAAAAAAATATTCATGAAATGTTTTTGCCCCCATCTACCCCCTAAACAAGACCCTATTTCTGGCTGATCTTTTGGAAAATTATATACTCTAATGAGTTCTAACTAATACAAAATTTTCAACCAAAACAGTGCGGGGGCATCTTTACATTGCTTACCCGGCTATGCCCTTTCATGCTTAAAAACGTCCCTCTCCCTGTCCACCCTTTCGGGGAAGGAGGGGGGGGTCTCTTTTTGAAAACCGTCGAATATGCGTCTCCTTATTTCCTCAGAAGAGCCCGTCACTGGAATATCAAGTTTCTGACATGCGATTTCAGAGATACGGATACCCTTTAGACCATCTACCACCCACGGTCTTACCCCTTCAAAAAGTGAAAATCGAAATTTCGTCTCACTCGTGTCTAATAGATTCCAATAAATAGTATTTCTGCCAAATTTCACGCTACTAGGTCTAACCGTTTCCGAAAAGTTTAAAAACCACCCCCTCCTCGTTTACTCTTTCGGGGGTCTCTTTTTGAAAATCGTCGAATACGTGTCTTCTAATTTCTGACTTAGGCGATTTTATACCATCTACTACCTCCGTTTTTTTGAAAATCAAAATTTCGTCTTACACGTCATCTAATAGATTTCATCGAAAAATATTTTTGCCAAATTCCACGCATCTAGATCTAACAGTTTCCGAAAAAGCCTGAAATTTCAACCCCCTTTTTTACCCTCTCTACGCCATTCGAGGAACTTCTAAGCAAAATTTGAAGTTTCTAGACTCAGCGGTTTGAGCTGTGCGTTGATAGATGAGTCAGTTAGTCAGGGTATTCTTTTATATATATAGATATTCATTTTACGGACTCGTATTTGCTTGATTTATCTTTTTCTCCCATTTACCCTAATTTACCCCCCCTTCAACGGAATAAGATCAACGTATAATCTAGTTCCAGATCTCGTTAAAATATATACGTGTATCAAATTTCAAATCAATGGGTCGCGTGCGCGTGACGTCACAGGTCCCAGACCTTAGGAAAAACAAACCGCTGTCATTAGCTGTCAAGTGGCGACTGACTGAACCTCAGAATTGAAATTTTCGAGTTTTTATCGATATTATATCATACAAAATGGCTAGTTTTTATTGTATTACTAATTGTGGAAGTATGGCAATCCGAGACAACATAAGTTTTTATAAAATAACGTCGATTTATAGCCACAAGAGGTTAGGTTAAACAATTCCAGGCAATTAAAAGAAATGCTTTAAGTTGTTGCATGTTATTGCAAGAATGATTGTGATAGTAATAACTGCTGCTCAAACAAGCAATAAACAATCCATGGTAAAGAAAATTAACATTTTATATTGGTTTGTCTCTATTTTTAATAACAATTTTTTATTTAAAGTTTAGTTGAGCGAAGCATGAATTGCACGAAGGGAGAGAGAATACAAGTCATAATTAACAATTGACCTACATAAAATAGTAAAATACATGTTAGACATTGTATATAATATATTATAATAAAAAATTTACAAAAATTACAACGGTTTGCGTAGTCCAATCTATAGGTATATAAGGTATAGACGCTGGAAGAAATTGTGTACATCTTATTACATACTTCAAATAGTTTACAGTAGGTACGTCAGTCTTTCATTGTTTATTTTATAAAGTGTCTTTTTCACAAAATTTACATATACCATAGCCATGTTCATTGCTAAAAAACTAAAAGGAAAGATTTCCTGTTAAGTATGGTGAACATATTTTGTCTAGACTGGCAACACAATCCCAGTGAGCATTAAGGAACCATCTGAATCTGCAATAGTTCAAGGAGTCAATGGTTTTTATTCATGATGCTAAGAGTTCATATTCTGAAAAAATAATTTCTGCATTAGTAATTATTTATAAAATAACATTTAATTAGGCAAGCATATATGAAAAAAATTGTTGATAACTAATTCTTACCGTTGTAACAAGCTTTTATCCTGCAAATTTCTTGCAGAGTACTTCTTTCACCTAACCACAAACAGCTTCAAGACTTTTCAGTGCCTTGAATTCGTCCTTCTGTTTACGTAATTCTTTCAAAAATCAAGTAATTCGCAACATCCTTATGTGTAACATTTGGAAATACATCAATATTTGTAGTAAATTATTTTTTTCTCAAAATATAAGGATTTAATTCGATGGCAGCCGTATACCTAACCTCTACATCAGGAGACAATTCTGCAAAATACGAACTAACCGTCATCCTGACGAACAAAATTGTTTATATAACAGTATTAAGAATAGTTGTAGATGTTAAATAATCCAACAACAAGTTCTTAAATGGCACAAACACTGCAAAATTCACTTTAAAGAAACACATTTAATCGGCGGATTTCTCAATGACAGCTGTTTGTTTTTCCTAAGGTCTCAAAATCTGCGACGTCGGCGCACGCGACCCATATCTTAAACTATCTTAAAATCTCGACGTTTCATGACATTCTAAGCCTATTTGACAAAAAAAAATTTTCAAATATTTTTTAGCGTTACTACACTTCCACTGAATGTGGAAGTAAAAACTGTTGCCTTGTCTTGTTTTTATACAGATTAAGGACGGCAAATATTCGCTTGACGAATATGGATTTATTATGTTTCAAAAATATTTTTTGAATTAACCGCAAATTGGAAATATTTTCTCCTACTTTTGCAACCGCTTCACAGATTGTACTACTTTAATATGTCGTTGTGTGAAGGTTTTCGTTTCGTAAATTGTTCGTTTGTGTATAAAATCTGGGTGTAACTGCTTAAACGGCGAGCAGGAATACGATTATTTATATCTGTTAACTTTCCAAATATTGAAAAACGTTATTTTGGGTGTTCAGCAGCAAAGAAACCATTCATTATTTTCATGTACTATTGCTCCAAGTCTGATCACGTTAGTATGTCAACTAGAAGTCTGCCTTACGAGACATCTTATCAATTTCTTTCATACAAATATAGAACTAATTATGTCATTGGTTTCTTACTTAATACTAAGGATAAAATCCCCCAAATTGTTATTGAGTCACTAATTTTTTGTTACCTATTTAAAATCTATTTTTGTGTTCTAAATAAGGAATAAGTAAGACCACAACAGTAGTCGACTATTTGTATCAAAAATTGACAGTGTATGTGCTGCTAATGTCAGCTTGAACCACATATCTTACGCCACGAAAGTTCTAGTCGAAAACTCCACCCTAGAGTTAAGCTATTAGTTATCTGTTGCGTCAGTCTGGTTTTGCAATAAAACATTTTAGTCCCCAGTGTCCTGTGGTCAAGAGCGAGATGTCAGAGGCTTTCAAGTTGCGTTGGATCCGTGTGGACTCTGAAGACCGACCATTAATATGACCGAACCCAGCGGCAATTTAATAAGGTTTTCAGGTCCGCAAACATGAATACATTCGCCTGTATGAGCTCTTTAGATCTGTATATACGCACTTATATAATATTGACAAATCGTAAATATTCAGTATCAAATAACTATCTTCCCAGAATTTGGTTGACTGGTTCAAGGATTAACTGTATTTAAATATTTCAGGATGAATTAACTTGTTTTGATTATTATTTAAAATGTTTCAAACAGATTGAACTAATGTCGGGTCTCTATATTATATAACTTTAGTTTAGTGGAATAGGCCAGTCCTGGAAGGATTTAAATAGGGAATGTTTGGTAACTTAAATGCGCAGAAACTAATTTGAAGTGAAAAACAGTTAAAAATGGCAAAATAAGTCGTTCTTTTCACTTTCTGTGCTATAACTAGAAACAAATGTAATATCTCTTAAAAAGTATACCTACAATACTTTTAGTCCAGGAAATAAGTGTTCAAAACAGTGGCTTTGGAGAAAGTTTTACAGAGAAATTGGTGGGATTAATATACCATGAAGTTCTCTTTTTAAAATCACATTTTGTGAGTAGTCTTTTGCAGGAACCTAAAAAAAAAACAGAAAAAGGGGCCAAAAAACTATTTTTTGCATTTTTTCCAGGTGTTTTAAAAATTTCTTCACCATTTTTTAGAGAGACCAGAAAATAAAAGACCTTATAACTTTGGAGAAAAAATACAAAGAAATTTTAATAAAATTGGTTGAAAACTTCTGACCACATAATATCTATAATATTGACTAGGTCACTAACGGCTATCGAACTAAACCAAGTTCAAGGTCCTTTCGCAATCTACGTCTCCCATTTTTTAATGAGCATTGCATCGATAGTAATTAATAAACAATGTAAAAAAAAAAACACAATGACATCAGATAAATATTACTCGACCTATTTGAGTGCTGCCGCCGCGCCATCTTTTGTATATAGGAGTTTGTTACTTAGATTAAAAAAAAAAAAGTTAAGATAACCGACTTTTATTCTTGACGCTGTGCCATACGACGCGACAACCGGCCTAATTATTTTGACCTAGCGCAAAAAACAATTAGAGAAATGAATATGTTCCTTCATAAGTGTACGTTCACTAATATACAGAAGGCCGAGATTTTCAAACTTTTCATAAGTAAATTTTTGAATTCGGTAAGTTTTTCAAACCCTGGTGGAAAAAGTCACACAGGTTTTTTGTATGTCTAGTCGTTTCCCATTATGAGTTTTTTCCGTGACATGAAACTAATTAAGCGTATACATTACTCGAATTCAAGAAACTTTCACTAACCGAATCTGTTCGGGGGGGGGAAAGGAGGAGGTTTACTTTCTATAGAAGAACGGCCCAATTATGAGCAAAAGCTAGAAGCAATTTAGTTTTGTTATATTTTGTGAATTTTACTTTCTAATACAATAATAACATCGCCGTATATAAAAATCATAAAATATGATTAAAAAATGTGCGATCTTCGCTCATTTCTCAATATCGCCGTATATAAAAATCATACAAATATATTGAGAAATGAGCGAAGATCGCACATTTTTTAATCATATTTTATGATTTTTATATACGGCGAAGGATAGTAGCACTTTTTTATTATGTTATTATTGTATTAGAAAGTAAAATTCACAAAATATCGCAAAACTAAATTACTTTTAGATTTTGCTCATAATTGGGCTGTTCTTCTACAGAAAGTGTACCCCCTCCTTTTAGGTAATAATGTTCATATTTTATTTTCTTTCATTTGTTAAGGTCCATATTAAGAGCCTCTATTATTTACCCTTTATATCTCGCATCTATTAAACATATTAAATACATGTAATATAGTGTACATAGTGATATAGTCCATTGCAAACAAAATTTTTGACAGAATTATCTTAAACAAAAATGGTATTCGGTTCGTTAGGGAAGTTCCACCGTCTGGTTGAGCATATTAAAAATATACATCGGTTGCCTGATACCTTTAGAGATACAGGTTGGAAAATGCATGAAATAGCTATTTGTATGACAAGGGAGAAAAGTGCATAATTTCCTCCCGCGGATAGTTTGATGCCTGACGCGAAGCGGAGGGCATCAATATCCAAGGGAGGGAATGGCGTTTTGCTACTGTGTAATACATATGATTTTTTCTACGACCATTTACAGTGTTTTTTACATTGGTTTTACATATATTTTATTATATTTTCTTATGCATGACAATCAAAAAACCAAATATGTCAAAATGTCATAATAGGTATTTAGATAAGTAAATATTTAAAAAAATCAAAGTACACGGAACGTTGCTAAGGTTGCTTCTTGTTTTCAAAATAAACAAACTTCCAAAAAGTTTAATAATGTATTCCGAATGTGAAGATGAAGTTCCTCAAGATATTCTGGAAGAAGCAAACGGTTTCGTTAAATCTATTATCGTTAAAGTCTCGTGAAAAATATGAAAGAGAGTACCAGCTATTTAAATGTTGGATGGAGACTAGGCAAATAAGAAAAATATGTGAAGAAGTGGTCCTATTTTACTTTTCCAGAAAATGCGCCGGTTTGAAGCCTTCAACATTATGGAGCAAATACAGCATGTTGCGATCTACACTCCAAATTAAAGACAATATCGACATTAAGTTTCCTAAATTAGTAGCTTTTTTAAAAAGGAAATCTGCTGGATATAAAGCCAAGAAAGCCAATACTTTTTCAAGGGAGGATATCAACAAGTTTGTTGCAGAAGCTCCAGATGAAACTTACTTAGGTACATATGAAGGTAAGATTGATCGTTATTGTTGAATAATAAATAGAAACGTAACGCAGTATATGTTATTAGAAAGTATATATAAAATGAAAATTAAGTGACATTTTAGGCAGTTGTCATAAGTGCATTTTCCTTTTTCAGGTCGTGCTTATATTTGGAATTGCTGGGGCATGCCGTAGCGATGAATTAGTTAATATGGTACTTGAGGATATCAGTGATAAAGGCGATATTTTGGTGGTGAAAATACCTGACTCAAAAACTAATATCAAAAGGACATTTACAATAACAAATGAGATTTTAAACGGAGTATCTGTCTTGGATATAGAAAATATCTGGAATGTAGGTCCCCTAAAACATGTCATTCTAGATTTTTTGTAACTTATGCTAAAGGGAAATGTACAAACCAGGTAATTGGCAAAAACACAATTGCCAAAATTCCATGCAGAATAGCAATATTTTTAAATTTGGATGATTCGAAACACAGTTTCCGCCGTATTTCAGCTACGTTATTAGTCAATGCTGGAAGTGACATTCTCACTCTAAAAAGACACTGGGGATGGCGAACAAACGTAATAGCAGAAGGGTACTTAGACGATTGTATTTCTAAAGAATGTGAGGTAGCCAACCAAATAATTACGGGAGAAAGTACTACTTCAAGTGCCAAAAAACGTTGTCTTGTTTTTGAAAATTTTGTTTCTACAAGTACTTCATCAGCGACCAAGACTTTGGAAAACAACAAACAGGAACTGATCTCTACCAGCAGAGCCAATATTTCTTCAGGGGGAATCTCCATTAGTAATTTAACTTATTATACCCTAAATTTTAACAATATTTAGTTACTGATGTTAATTTAAACCTTGATTTAAACTGTTTTCAATTTTTATAAATAAAAGTAATAAAAAATCTGTTTCAAAGAAAAGCATATTTATACATTTTCAGGAAGTTTGTGTATCAATAGAAGAAGTCTATAGACTACTGTTACAACTATTTGAAGTTTTCACTTGTTTGCTTCCAGAGGGAGCCAAAGTATTTTCCTCCCTAGGAAGGCAAAGTATTTTCCTCCCGAGGGAGGAAAAGTACTACTTTGCTCCCTGAAATGAGGGAGCAAAATAGTATTTTCTATGTAGGGAGTAGAAAAATGCTATTTCCATATCTTTTCTGTGTTGATTTCGGAAAAAAAAACTTGCTATAAAAAGTTATAATAAGACGAAATTGCAATCAAAATGGTCTTTACGTTTTACTTCAATTACCTCAGTTTTATAGAAAATGTACATAAACATCATACAAAATTGTATGTTTGTGGCTGATGACTCGTTGTACATTGAACTTGTGAATGTCCTCAAAGTTTATTTTACCCATAAAACGTGATGTGCAGGTAAAATTAGTTGTAAAACAGGTTATTTAGGAAAGAAAATGAAAACAATCTGAACGAAGTAATGCAACATTTTATTGGAAATATTTCAATTAGGCTTTTAACCGACATATATACCTGTTAGAAGTTATATCCTTTACTATAAAAGTTTTACCATTAACCTTTATCTTGAGTTAAAATTATTAAAATTATTGTTTTCATATTACTGTCATATAAATTATGAGCTAATGATAAAATGACTTAAAAATTATCGGACGGTAAAATGCAAATTCATCGTAATTATCATTATCGTGCTCCGCTTGTATAATTTTTTCCATTACAGTTTTTGTACAAATGCCAGTACGTGAAATGCTATATCGTCTGCATTTGTATAGGGCTACTCTAGAAGTTTTACCATTGCGTCTGATCATTTTAACTGAAGCATCTAAAGCCGGTTTAAAACCACTTGTGATAAATTCAGCTTGCCTCCCACATTTGTCTATCCGAATTTCTTGACATTTAGAACATTATTTTCTAGTGATTTCCAGGCAATACACTGATTGTAATGCTATTTGGCCACGTTTTCAGTTAGTGACAAACGAGTAATATTAAATTCATCTTTTTCACGCTGATTTTCCAGAAACATTAACTACATTTGTGAAAATCTACTATATACTTAGCTGGATCTCCTAGGTACAGAGCTACCCAATACTTTCATCAGATACAACACATCTCATTGACCAAACTTAACTCTATTTATACAAGGAAGATGAGGAATATAACTGCTGAAAGACTGCTACTTTACTTATTACATATTTTCCCATTATTTTCGGTGCGTTGCACTGATATACTTTTCTTGTTATGGTAGAGAAGAACTGTTAGAATATTTGTGTCATTTGCTACTATTGCCATATCCACCGAAATTTATAGATGTGTAGAATTGTCTTAACGATCTTTGCGTCAACATCTGCATTATTAAAATTAGATTATTACAGTTTTTTCTAACATGTGTGTGAGGTATATCAAGATGGTTTTCGTTGAACAACTCGAAAAGTATCACATTTAGCAAAACAATGTTATAGACCAATAAGAAAGTTTATAAACTAAGGATGATTTTTATTTTTTTATAGTTTCTTCAGAATTACTAGTTTCGGAGATATGAATGGTGTCCAAACGCTTATGAGACAAAACATTCAGTTCAAATCTTAAATATCTTAGAAATAATGGTACTTACATACTAATGACCAAAATAAAAGACTATTAATTAAGCTTTTAGACTATTTTTTGATATTATCTGTAGCATAAAAACAAAGAAGTTTTAATCGAAAAAATGTGTGTCTTTACATTTCTTTCAACAAAAAATCCCCATTTTGTTACTATAATTAGCCAGTAATTAAAAAAAATATTCAAATACTGCTTTTCGTTTATATAGTATCACTTAGATGCTCAATTTCTTGTGTCCTTTTAAAACTAATGCTATAGAAAGAAATCATCCGCCATATTAGAGCCGTCATTTTGAATTTTTGAATTTTGACTTCAGATTCGTAATCAGTAACCAAAAACATGAATGTACCACATTTCAAAAGTAAACCAATGCTTTTCAATCATTAAATATTTACATTTAGGACTGGTTTCCCTTGGGGTAAGAGCAAGTGTCAGCACATTATAGAAACTAAAATAATATACTACGGGAGCCCACCCTAAGTGGCCGTGCACCCCCTCCCCCGATCCTTTAGGACAAAGTTTTTCATAAAGATTAAAGTCTAAGGAACAATTTAAGACATGTCCTAAAAAAAAATTGGCTGCACTTTCAAAATGGCGTCCGTAAAAAAAACAAAATTTGCAGATATGGTTTTTGTCATTTAACACAAAAACTAAAAAAGATGGAGAAAAACTTTTTGTACAAAAAATAAAGTACATACAATTTTCTACAATTTTGTTCCTATACAACATTTGCATTGGAGTTACCATTTTCCAGATAAATGATTAATCTCTTAAAATAAAATATAAAATTCAATACAAAACGTAACACTACGGAAGCCCACCCTAACTGTCCGTGCACCCCCCCAATCCTTGGGGACAATGTTTTTCATAAAGATTAAAGTCTAAGGAACAATTTAAGACATGTCCTAAAAAAAAAGCTGGCTGTACTTTCAAAATGGCGCCCATTTAAAAAAAATGCAAATATTGTTCTTGGTCATTTAACACAAAAACTAAAAAAGATGGAGAAAAACTTTCTGTACAAAAAACAAAGTGCATAAAATTTTCTACAATTTTGTTCCTATACAATATTTGGATAGGAGTTACCGTTTTCCAGATACCACTGTTACCGTTTTCGAGATAAATGTCTGCAAATTATAATATTATTATTGTTATTAATTTTTTTCAGTTTATTTTATTTAATTTTTATGTTAATAATATAAAGTTATATTACACGCTTTACAATAATTGTCACAGTTATTTCCTCTAAGTGATTTACCGATATATGAATTTCCATGTTTTCTTAATTTTGGACTCATTTATCTGGAAAATGGTAACTCCTATCAAAATATTGTATAGGTACAAAATTGTAGAAAATTTTATGCACGTTGTTTTTTGTGAAGAAAGTTTTTGTGCATCTTTTTTAGTTTTTGTGTTAAATGACAAAAACAACATTAGCAACAGTTTTTTTTAATATATGGCCGCCATTTTGAAAGTACAGCCAGTTTTTTTTTAGAATATGTCTTAAATTGTTCCTTAGGCTTCAATCTTTATGAAAAACATTGTCCCCAAGGATCGGGCGGGGGGTGCACGTACAGCTAGGGAGGGCTCCCCGACTAATACCTTTTATTATAATAATCATCCATAAAAAATCATTAAATATGACATTATTTCTTAATTTTGTATATTTATTTCCTCTAAGTAGTGTTGTAATAAGTATATCACCAAATGTTTCAGTTGAAGGTCAAATTCAATTTTGAATCAATTGTAGGAAGAAGTGAGCATTACTAATGTCAATATTCTTGAGAATAATTTACTTTTACTATAATATCAAAATACCTTGTCAAAAGAGATTTATTAGTCTTTCTCATAGACTAATTTAAGAGGTCAAACAAAGAAAAGATCAAGTGCAAAGTTCGTGTTTAAAGTAATTACCACACTTTATGGTTCTGCACTTAACGGCAAACAGCAACACTATTTGGATCATCAAATTAAATCAATATAAAGCTTTTTCATTAGTTAGTCCCTTTTGTCAGTATCTTCATTATTACAGCTTGATCACTTATTTAATCTTTACATCAGGGATGTCCATTTCTGTTTGTATATTCCAACTTATAGTTTCAGGTTCATCAGCGGTCACCTTACATTTACTATTTGTTTACTCATTAACCAATTGTAAAACCCACTGATTGTCTGGCAATAATGTGAAATAAATATGTATTCGACGTTTAATTGATGAAATTAGAGACATTATTTCATATATACTAAGTGTACTGGCGACAAAAAGGCATTTTAATGGGGTTGCAAACAGATTATGGGAATTAGAGAAAACATCTCAAACATTTTTGATAGATAATTTTATCACCTATATTTTTCATGGGATGTATTTTTGTTGTAAAGTTAACACTGGGAAAGTTATTCACCTAAAACAACATTTTCGTTCATGTTTTGCCTTGTAACTCGAAAGGTCCCAAGTACAATTAATAGAGCGGGAACCCAGAAAGAATCTTGTAATTTGGTATACTGATTTCTGTCATTAAAACAACTATTTTTCCGAGCAGCGCCAAAAACAAAATACGCGATATAGAAAATTTAAAAGAACGAGTTTTTTAAGTAAACTGTTGATGTTATAAAAAAAAGTTGTTAAGAAAAATGTTCCAAATTAAATTCTGAATAAAAAAGTTTAATACATCTTTTTACCTAAAGCTAAAAATAAAGACGATATATAGAAAAATATAAAGAAGTTACTTTTTATTTATAATTTAAAAGTTTACAAGTTTCTCAACTAAATAATCACTGTTACAGAAAAAAAATGTTAAGAAAAATATTCCACATTAAAATTTGAATAAAAAACTGTATACAATATGTTTATAGAATAGTCGTTTTAATGACAGAAATCAGTATACCAGATTACAAAATTGTTTCACTAATAGCCGTTTTCTAAGGGTTTTTACTGTGCATGCCACCATACTAGTACACCGATATATGTTCAACGCCTGTATCTATATACTAATACTTCGCAAATGTATATTAATGTTAATACTAATATTGTATATAATTATTTATTTGTGGCACATTAAATAATCAATATTCCGAGAGTTTTGTTGATAATCAGCTAACAAACATTGGAAGTGAGCATTGAATAATTACACTCTGAATTTAGATCTTTAGCGGTAATTGCATATATACATAATTTATTGGATAAGTTACGAGAAATCAAAAATAAGTTTTCTGTACGAACGGTTTTTCAAATGACCACTGCATGAACATCTGTTTTATCGAGACCTAAACCGGTAAATATTGTTTAAAATTCCATAATTTGGATTTATAGAATTCCGCGTGAGAACGGTAAACATTATGTAGGGGAGTCATTTAGACCTTTCAATGAAAAAGCTCGATGAACACAGAAGTTATGTTAGAAGGGGACACTTCGAGAGGTCAAAAATTTGTGAACACGTCTGGAACAACAATCATAGAATTCAACGTAACTCTGCGAATATTCTGAGAAAGGAAAGTAACAGAACTAAACGAAAACTTATGGAATACGTTATTATTTTGTTAAATAAGGATAAAAAATGTGTACCACATTATTGTATGGATGTTTGTACGAGCTGGTTGCTAATCCTCAGAGACAAAGTAGGTAAAAATAAAATAAATATAATTTTATGTCTAACTATGGAAATACATAAACAACAAACTCTCATGTTTGACGTGCCAAAAAGTCAAAGTATTGAAAACGGAAATAGAACGAAACGTTAACAGCTATTAGTTTAATTTTTAATCATGGAATAATCAATGAACAATTTTGTTTTAGTTTATATATCGTTTTGTACCAATCAGAAATCAGTTAGAAACCTCTGCCTAAGGTATTGCTGCTTCCACAGCCAAATTTCTTAAGTATCTTCCTATCCAAGTTCCCCACTACCACCTCCACCCGATTATTAATGAAGATGGTAGTGGGGGTAGCTGATGTAATAAAAGTTTTTGATGCCTGTGGTTGTTGTATATAAATTTTATTTTATTTCATTTCATGTTTTTACCCTTTTAATAATGGGATGGGAGTTTTTACCCCCATTTACCCCCCAAACCTTCAACGGAATAAGATTAAAATATAATGCAGTTCCAGATCTTGATAGAATACACACATGGGTGTACCATATTTCAAGCCAATTTCATAAACCATTCTAGAGTAATCGTGCGAAAAAGAAAAAAGTTACCGACAGACAGACAGAGGTATATCTGTCAGAAACTCTTTGCTCAAACTTACAATCTCGACGTTTCGTAAAATTTTAAGTCTATTTGAATAAAATAAAAGTGTAATTTTTTTTACCGTTACTATACTTCCACTCCACCACGTGGATGGGGTAGTAAAAGCAATCTCTTTCTGATCCATTTGGCGTGGAGGTTTCTTTAATTATATTTTTTAATATTTTTATAGTGTCAAAACACCACAAAAAAGAACAAGTATTTAATGCTAATATTTAGGTAAGCACTGAAATAAAAAATAGCTTGGTATTAATTGATAACAACCCCATCAGTCGCGCTGGAAAACGTATGAAAAAGTAGCACATATTTATCTTGCTAAATCTAGAGAATTAAGTGAGCTAAATATGCATATTCGAACAATAGAAATTATGAATATTGCATATCCTTAAATAAATATGTGTGTAATATAATTGTATTGATCGACTAAACAATTAATAAATACATCCACTCAAACATGATTAATGTTTCATGTTGTGGAGTAAATTAGTCTTGACTGTATTTGATATTCTAGGAAAAACATTTCTCCGACTATTATATCATAACATGTTGCCACCATATTTCAATTTCAAATCACTACCGACTAGATTTCCTTTTCCGTCGACTGCGAATCTATGATAAATAGAATAAAATTGTAGCTTTCAAGAAAAATCAAGTCCCATTCAAAGGAAACCTCTTATTGTTGGGTATAGGTGAGAGCCTTTTTGTTGTTTTTAATAGAGTTTGCAGAGCAGGCGAAATAGGAACATATGTGGTACGTGCAACAGTGTCGTAGCTAAGTCTAGTTCAAAAGGGTTTGTAAAAATCATTCATGATACAATTAATCAGAGCATTACATATTTGTGTATGAAGGTAAAATTCTGATGTTTCTCTGTTTTTCTATTATAAATTATGCATACAGTGCGGTCCATATGTACGGAATAAATTCATTTTAGGCATAATTATGAATTTTTGGAAGAAATCCTGAAATAGATCGATTTTGAATTTGAAATTTCCATTTTTTAGCGTAAGAATAAAAACCCCCACATTCACCTCCTTTGAAAATTTTAAATTAGGAAGGGGCTCGTTCGACAGGAATTTTTATTCTTTATTCGGCAGTAAAAAGTTTTTAAATTTGGGGCATTAATTACTGACAAAATTAATTTTTAAAATGTAAAATTTTGTTAATGTCTTGTAAACTCAGTTGAGGTACTTCTTGCCAAATTATTGGTTTTGAAGAAAAGTTGGAACTGATATATTGTTGTTTTTAATACAACCTCAACCCTTTACATAAAATAAAGGGCAGAATCACAAATAATATTAAAAATGTATTTCCAATTTATTTTATAATCAATTTAATTGTACAAAATGACCGCCAGTCTCTTCTTGGCAACAAGCAAGGCGATTTTTGAATTTTCGGATGAAATTTTGTATAACCTCAATGCTTATTTTGTGAATTTCTTAGGTTATTTTTAAAATCTGCAATATTGTCTGGTTGATTAACACACACTTTTGATTTTAAATAGCTCCATAAAAAGTAATCAAGAGGAATCATATCGGGAGACCTAGGTGGCCATTCAATAGTTCCACGTCTTCAATCCACCTGCTAGGGAAAACTTCGTTTAAATAATATCTCACTCTACATGAATAAAGCGGTGGAGTTCCATCTTGTTGGTACCAAATACACCAGTCTGTTTCATTTGGATAATTAACACCAGGAAAATATATTTTTAATGTAGGAACTAAAGAGTTTCTCAAAAATTACAGTTGCCTGTGCCTTCAAAAAAATAAGGGCCAATAATTTGATTATTTATTAATGATACCAGCCCAAACGTTCATTTTTTTAGGAAACTGTGTGTGGGACTCCATCATCCAATGAGGATTTTCTCTGCTCCAATATCGACAGTTCTGGCGGTCTACCGTTCCGTTTAATTGAAATGTGGCTTCATCAGAAGAAACAATTTTGTTTACATACCTACTGCAAATCTTCTAGCATTCTGTTTATCATTATTTCAGAGAATTCTTGTATTCGATCAGGATCATCTTTATTTAACTCCGGAACCAATTAAACTTTATAAGGATGGTATTTTTCTTTCCTTAGAACTCGCAGAATCGATTATTTACTTACATGTGAGCAGCAAGTTGTCTAGCTGGTTTATGTGGATTTTCCTCAATCTCTACCAGCGCTTCTAATTGTTTTTCCTCATCAAATCGAGGTTTTTGAATAATTTTTTATATATCCAGAAATTTCTTTTCTATTTTACTGGCTGTAGAATGAGATAATTGCTGACCAAGGTATTTATTATAAACATTTCATAAACCTCCTTTTGAGTTTTTGTTTTATTACCGCATCCAATCATAATTAGAATAAATATTCTGAGTTTTGGATAAATGAGGCATAATAAATTTTTACAATTATTTATTTTTTATTTATTTGGTTTATCATGACTAGAAAATATTATTTAGATATTATGCAAATCACAACTGACACACTTTTTTATTCAATATGAGATTATCTACTTTCCATATATTAGCGCCTCAATCTGGCCACACTAATTTACTTATTATTGTAGAACCAATCAAAACACCTACTTTTCTAGCTAATACTGACAAAGTATCGAATTACCTGATAGAATTCCTAGCATTTTAAAGCAACAAAAATATATTGAAAATTTTTGCTCACATAGAAATCCTATTAAATTCGCCGATTTCTAATCATGTGTGCGGAAACAACCAATAAGAACCACGTTCCACTGATTATTTCACTCATTAACACGAAAGCCAATGACAGCCCGTCTTTTCACAACATTGCACCAATCAAACGTCATTGCTAGTGGTAATCCAACCTTGATCGATTTTTGACAGTACCGACAGGAAAAAACTATCGCTCTAATTTTTTGTGTCACCGCGTCGAAAAATATTGCGAAAATTCTTGACATATAGGTATGTCATGTTTTGTTTGGTGAAATGTTTTCCGCAAATAGGTTCACTTTTGCTTTTCAATGTTATCTATATATTTTTCTGTAGGTTATTGCTAATTGTTAACGTAAATTGTATTATTGTATTATATACATAGTAATATAATAATATAAACATGACATAAGGCAAGTCAATTATTTTATGTTAAATACAAATGTACTTACGTATGGTAATCCATCACTAATAACACTTATTCTAATTCAACTCTCACAGTGTAAATACCCTCTGCTTAACTAAGCAACCGTAACTTAATCTTTACCCTCCTTAAATTGAAAATAAGAATTTAATAAGTAAATATATATCAACAAACACTTTATATAATAATTACTCTTGTATATTACACTGTGTACCGTTACTGTTACTAGATGGCAGTGACGGTACCATAATCATATTACATTTTTTAAAAATAGAACATAAGGCGAAACATTGGCAGTGCTCTCTGCATTATGTGACCGGTCGAAAGATGCCCAAGAACTGTTTACAATGAAGACTCTCAGAGTTTCAGCAGTTTTGGATCAGTCACCAATCTATGCTTTATAATACCTATGGTTGAAAGTATATTGGTTTACTGATTGTCATTACATTTAAAATAGGGCAAATTCCGTGAACTTTTGAGTTTCTACAGCTGCGATTGTTAAATAATTATACCTACTTTGTTCTTTACTAGATGACTCGGTTTGGAAATACATTTTGATGTGATGTAAATAATGATATTGAAAATAAAGTTCAGTAAACACTAAAAAAATACCGTGTGTGTAGTCACGGGCTAGGCATGGGGAGTAGAATTGCAACATCGCGTGTGCCAGCTGGCTGAAATGAAATAACAGAGCTGGAATGCTCCACCGATGGACGAATTTACGGCTGCCGGTGTTGTCATATTTCTCGCGCTACGTGAATGTACATGCCTAATGGGAAATTACACGCACGGTATAAGAAAACGTCTGGAGGCAGGTAAAGGCAAAACTTAATATTAAAGATGTTTTATGTACTTTATTTATTCGTGAAGTATTCTCCCCAAATACCTTTCGTGCTTTTAAATTTTATCTAAAATTGTTTCTCAAGCTAAGTTGCCAAAAGGTAATATAACTCGTGTAAATTGGCAGTTTATTATCAAAGATTAAGATCAAATCCCTCGGGCTCAGATAATTAACTGTCAATTTACACTCTTTATATTACCAAGCAACAACGCTTTCGAAAAAATTTTCGATAAAATTTTAAGCACTAGTATTACATACGATAATCTCCTTAGAACAATTATCACTTATGTCATCCAGTTAGACAATTCCATAATTGAAAATAAATTTTTTGACACAATTACGAAAAATGGCCACTTTGATGGCAAATTACTCAAAAACTGACTGATAGAAATGTTTGCCACACTAGTAAAGTACTGTACGCATCAAAATAACTATATTGCACCAAATTTGGTCCGGTAACTAAATTTTTTTTTTTAAAGCTTTTATTTAACTTGCAATGTTTGTTTGTTTGTATGTGTGTTTGCTAGTTTAGGTCAAATCTTGCAAGCTGAATTTCGACTAGTTCTAATTAAGCTAGAGCTTTGAAATTTGGCATACGTGTATAAGTCCGGTGACAATGCAACATAGTATAGCCATTATCGGTCTAAATCTGATATGGCGGACGTCCCAAGATGGCGGATCGGATTTTTAGTCACAACCTCCTTGATATGGGTATCAAATGAAAGGGTTTGACGAGTAAAATACGATAAACGATATGACGTTATTCTAAATCCAATATGGTGGACGTCCTAAGATGGCGGGTCGGCTTTTTAGGGGAATAGGGTGGGAAGAGTGGAAAAGGAGTGGGGAGAGGTGGGGAAGGGGTGGAGAAGGAGTGGGAAGAGGTGGGAATAGGGTGGGATGAGGTGGGGAAGGGGTGGGAAGAGGTGGGAAGGGGTGGGAATAGGGTGGATCTTTCCACCTCTTGGTGGGGAGAGATGGGAAAGGGGGTGGGAAGAAGTGGGAAGTAGTGTTAGAGTGTGAGTGTGAGAAGACGGGAGAGCGAAGGGGTGGATGGCGGTGGCAGATGAAAAGGTTTTGTCTGTCTGTTTGTAAAATAAGTAGACTAAAAAGTAAAAAATAAAATTATAAAAAAATATATTTTTAAGAAAAAGCTTTTATTTGAAAAAACTACTAAAAAATAAAAATATATTTTTTTGAATTTATACACCTGGAAACCAAAAGCTTTGGGGGCGGTCAATTGAGCAAAGTAACTATACAATAGCGCTATATGACCGCCCCCAAAGCTTTTGGTTTCCAGGCGTATAAATTTTACAAAAATTATTTTTACTTTTTAGTAGTTTTTCAAATAAAAGCTTTTTCTTAAAAATATATTTTTTTATAATTTTATTTCAATTACCGCGCGCGCCGACTGGTAGTTTCATCTGCCAGCATCTGCCAGCGTAATCTGCCAGCGTAATTGTAAAGCGTGTAAAGTACATATACTAACTACCTATGCGGACAGATATAGATAATCATTCGATTAAAAAAAACTTCCCTCCCCATCCCCCCACCATACCAAAAATTTCCAGAGAGAAAAAACTTTGGTACTTATATGGTCTCTTCGACTACCAACTGGAAGAAAGTAACCCTTCATCGTCGAATTTGCACACGATTTCCTAGAATACTGTCAAATAGAGAGAGGAAATTTTTGCAAATCATTTTAAAAATTGTTTATATTCCTCGCTTACCGAAGAGGTATTGTGAAAAATATAACTATTCCAGATTACTTAGGATTCACATTTCAGATGATCTAGATTGTGAAAGTTTAGGTCTTGCAATTCAGTCATTCTGTTCGTTTATCGGTCCGTCTCTTGCCTCTATATATAAAAAACTATTTGACTGGGAAAAATAATATTCGGAAGGTAATTGAGACTTATTGCTATGGAGAAATCTGGTATATTATGATCGAAAAATATAAAGGCTCAACAATCGAAAAAAATTATTAAGGAAATAAATGTTAAAAAATTGTCATGGAAGAACCTGTTTTAGTTTTAGTGAAAAAAAATATACAGGGTGGTCACTAAAAGAATAACATAATTGAATAGACTAAACCCATTAATATTTGACGGACGATGTATAGTAGGAATTCCTTTGTTTTTATGAATTTCTCTAGGAAAAGGTGACACCATTACGTTGAAACAGTGCTGCGATAATTTGAAAATGTGAGTGGTAGTAGTAAGTTCAAAGCATATTTTCTGGAATACTTTTTAAACATTCACACTCCCTTGACTCTCGACGGGGTTATTCTAGTTAGCCATTAAAACTGCTCTATTATCAGTCTCGGGAATTGTTAGCGTAGGAGTTTTCAAAAGGGAAAGAGTTCCTGGTAAAATTGTTTTTAAAGGTTTCATATTATCTATATATCCTAGTTGTCACAAAAAGTGACCCCTCATTGTTGGTAAATTATAATCCTGATTGCATTTTACTACTTTTTTTACTTGTTCCATAGGATTCTCTTTGAGCACGATCGCAATCTCTTGAAGTAGATGGTGTCATTTGGGTTTCGTCTTGAGGTTACGGTGTTGATTTTAATTCCGAAAGTCAGTAATATCGTTGGTAATATCTAGCCACAATTTGTGGCGTTGGGTTTATTTTTGAGAAACATTTTATCCAAAATCTTTATTTTTTTCAATATGAACCTCCTCCTTTTTAAATTCTTGTTTGTCAATTTAAAACAATGTTATGTAAAATGCACTACTAAATCTCTCACTTACAATGGTCAGTTTCATAAAAGGTATTATTGAATTACGAACGAAAAATGGTTCGTAATATTAGTTTATTCAAATGAAAGCAAATCAGTAAGTAAGAAAAAAACTTACAAACCTAGACATAAATGTATATAGGAATATAGGAATTTGTATTTTATTCTTGATGCCTACATTTTATCTACTTCTTCAAATAAAAAAAAGCTATTAATTATTCATTTGGGACATAATTATCTCCTCTTAAGAGGATCACATTTAGGGCCACTTTACGCATTATGCTTCCAGAAAAACTTCTTAATTCGGCGCCAGAATAAAACGGCAATATTAATCTTCATCCATTAACAAAATTATGTACATAGGTTAACACTTACAGATTCTATGCACTAATAGATGATTTATCGAGTTTGAACTATATAAATATTTAACGTGGTCTTGATGGGATCTACTCACAGAAACATAAAAAAAACAATTTTCTTAACCTTCGTGGAAATTATTGGAAATATTACAGTCGTGTTTAAATTGAAAAATTACCATATTATAATAAAAAAGTTGGAAATTGATCTTCCGCTGATAAAATGAAACTGGATTCTGTGTTTCCAAGGAGGTAAATTTTAACTTGATAAAAGATAAAAACTGTTAAAACATGATCTGATGGAAAATTTATAGCCTGTGAACTACGGCTCTCTTTAAATATAATAAGGGAACTTTGATGAAACATATAATATCTAAAGGCTGTGACAACATATAAAAAATAAAAGGTTTTATTTCGTAAAACGCCAGAATAGGAAATTTAATGTTTCCTGTCCTCCATTATTCACTTTGACCGTTTCTCTTTTCCGAAATTGCATTTTCCATGTCTTTCTTTGCCTTTATCCAATTTGTATTAGATTGTAATTGAAATACTCTTCCAAATATTTAAAAAAATATTAAGCTACTAAATTCTTTGCATAATGCGGTAATACATAGAGGTAAGGAAAATGTGAGGTGGAGATCTCAGATTTTGGAAGGAAGGCCGCCATCTTAGATATTATGTAAACTCCTGCTCTGATTTTGAATGATTTTTTGGATTAAAAATTGAATTAAGAAAATATTATTCTTATGTAATCCCAAGGCGCAGTGCTCCAATATAACAAGCGTTGCACACCATCTATACAATTATGATGACATTATCGTTATAGTTATCGTTATCGTTATCGTCATCGTCATCGTCATCGTCATCGTTATCTTTATCATTAACATCATCATTGTCATTATCATAACATTACCATTACCATTACCATCATCATTATTATGAAGAAAATTCTGTTTTGGTGAAAGTAGACAACACTAACTCGGAAGTCAACAAAGGCGTCAGACAGGGCTACGTTCTGTCACTAATTGTCTAGCCCACACGACAGAGGAAATTGTATAATGAAATCTCCAAAAATTTGCAAAATGAATAATTGCTGCTCGGATGCAAAACATAAAAAAAATAATAAAAAAAATTTTTCATCCATTTTTTCAAAATTTTAAAATTAACTCGGGGTAGGAAAAATAAAAAATACAGGTGGACAGACCACATGCTTCTGAACAAAAAATGTCCTGCAAAAAATAGTGAAATAACTTTTTCACTCTGCGCGGCCAAGCGCACGGTTAAATGCATACTACGGAACCGCTAAAAATTTTTAGCAGTTCTAACTAGTAAAATAAAGCTTTTTTTTCTCTTTCTGATTACACGTTTTTAACATTTCTCGTAATGAACAGGAGGATAAATAGTGAGTGTGGAGGGAAATTATATAATTATGTACGCATACACAGACGGCAACATAGCCGCTCGATCGAAGCAGATCTGCCGCGAAGTCATTCGCATGAATTTTTACTTGCGTTTACTGTATTATATTTA
This sequence comes from Rutpela maculata, assembly GCA_936432065.2. Taxonomy (NCBI): domain Eukaryota; kingdom Metazoa; phylum Arthropoda; class Insecta; order Coleoptera; family Cerambycidae; genus Rutpela; species Rutpela maculata. The sequence goes on from OW386286.2 coordinate 166,054,757, forward strand.
CTACAGGTACACCCATCCACATTTCAACTATAAATAGTGATATTTTATTTTGGATATTTTTAATTAAAATTATTTGAGATGTACTTTTTTTTAATTTACGTTATTACAATTTAATCGTGAAGTGTACATACTTTTTAACAGTTTTCAATGAAGAAAGAATTTTTTGAAGGGCTCTTATTTTACTTCTACATCCAGTGTAAGTATAGTAATGCCAAAAAAAATGAAAATTTGTATTGTTCAAATAGTCTTAGAATGTCATGAAACATGGAGATTTTAAATTTGAGCGAAAAAAAATTGTTTTGTCTGTCTGTCGCGCGGTCTGTCGGCCTGTAACTTTTATTGTGCGCACAATTACTCTGGAACCGTTTAAGATATTGGCTTGAAATTTGGTACACGTATGTATTTTAACGTGATTTGGAACTAGATTATATTTTCATCTTATTCCGTTGAAGGATTGGGGGGTAAATTGGTATAAATGGTGGTAGATAAATCAAACAAGTAAGACTCCATAAAATTGGTATTAAATTTAGTATATACAAGAGAAGCTATAAGGTCTCAGAAAATGTTTGGCAGTAGCCATCCCCATTACCACCCCCACCCCATTATTAAAGGGGGTGAAAAAAAATGTGATTTAGTGTGTGTACAAGAACCAAAAACGTCAAAATATGTTTTTACTTCATCCACCCCCACTACCACCTCCCTGTCACCACCCCCACCCACTACCGATGTAGGATATAGTTTTATGTGTTTTGGGGTAGACAATTTCAACTATTATATTATTAAAGTTCTATAAACATTTTTTTCGTCAAACAAAATTTTTTCGTTGTAAGCAAATTGAACGGAAGATCTGGATGTAGAAGTAGTGATTCCATATTTTTTTATTGCGATGATTGATGTCGGGCGTGATAATATGTATAAGTATATTTTTCCCATCCATCCTTTGCTTGTATTTTTTAAAACAAAGAAGCATCGGAAAGCTACAATTTCCATATTTCAAATGATCCAACACACGTGTAGATTGAACAAATTCTGATTTAGTGACATGTAATTCAGTGCGTCGGTATCACTGTCATGCGTGTTCAAGCGCGTGCACGCATGGATCTCGCCCCGAGGAATAACGTTACTTGACTATTTTTTTCCGGGAATACCGTGGCTTTGGCGATACATTTTTTAGGACATTTTTTGTTCATAAATACGTGATCTATCATCTGTATTTTTCATTTTTCCTACATTGACTTAATTTCAAAATTTTGAAAAAACGGAAAAATGTTCTTCACTTTTGTTTCATGTTCTGCATCTGAGCGAAATGTAAACTTTTCAAGATATTATTCTATACACTTTCACGAATTCATTAAAAAAAAGTTATTAATTTTGCAAGTTTTTGGAGGTAAATACCTTCAAGGACTGGGGTATACAGTGAACCGTGATGCGTCTTTTGCTGGGGATTGGAAGGGTGGAGTAGCTATAGGTGGAACCAAGATTTTAATTTGAGATTTGCAGATGATACGACCCTACTTGCAGCAGGCAGGGATGAGCTCATACACTTGTTTGGTAAGCTTAAGACAATAATCTCTGATAATGGTATAATTACTAATTACAACAAAACAAAAAGCAAATAATAACCACCCAGACACGTTAAAGATAAGTGACTGTGCGGTAGAAAACAAGATGATATATCTTGGGGCCTTTAAACACTGGCGACTGAGAATCAGAATAAGAATAAGAATAGAAGAATTTTACTAAAACACATTCAGTTGATTATTTAAAGTCATCACTTCAATAAATATTAATTTGACTATTTATACATAAACGCGTTTTATATTGATGTGGAACAGAGTTACTTTTACAGACTTTTTTTTACTTCTTATTACTTTTTTCTTACTTTTACTATATGATTATTATCAATGTACTGTAAGATAGCATTCGTTTTATACAACGTACTGATTACAAAATCTGTGATATATTACCCTATTTTCTTTTTTTTTGTTATTATTGGTTTTTGTTTAGTTGACTTACTACAAATGTACAAACATGTATATAATGTGGTTAAATAAACGCTATCTATCTATGAGATTTGATGAAGAATGCAAATGGCAAGATCAACAACTTCCCAGGCAAACAAAATTTGGCGTGGCAGAAATATTATAAGACAAATATCAGACTTGCTAACAACTACTTTTCTCCATCTTCCTTTTCACCTCAGAGATATGGACCGTTACCAGACGGCGTATTGATGCTTTCGAGATGTGGGTCTGAGATATTTGTTACGAATTCCTTGGACAGCTCATAGCACTAATACCTCGATTCTTCAAGAAATACGTTCCAAAATCGACTCTCCAGCATCGTATTCTCTCGATTCTTCTTCTTTTTGTAGATTTGATTTTCAGATAATTCATATGGATTGTTTCAAAGTTTTAGCCGATCGGTGAAATTTCTGTCCCACTATGCATTAGGTAGCTCGTGAGAGTGAGATGAACAATAAGGATAATATTTTTATAACTTTGTACTTATTAGCCTCCTTTTGATTTTTTTCTGAGCAAATATTTAGGGCGGATAGTTTTCATTAGAATTAGTCATAGTTTTATACATCCTATACTGATATGGAAAATCGAATCCCATGGTATATGCGTGGCAAAAAATAAATTAGTTGAGATTTATAAGAGGAATTATCAGAAGAATTATCATTTTACTATTGACGAAAAGAAAACGAAATTCTGTTCATTCATCGGTAATAGACATTTTTATTGTAATTGTAACTTTACTGGTTTTTCTATTTGTAATTATTTCTTAATACACACATTTTTCAGTAGAGGGAGAAATATTACACCGGTATTTTATTATTCATATTCTAATTTTCTCATATTTACGAGAATATTTCTATCTATATTCAGTTTGTTTAGCTGGGTTGACGCGGTTACACGTTCGTATTTTTATTTATATTTGGTCTAATTGAATTATGCATATGGCTCAGTAAAACAGCACTAATACCGTTGAGTGAAGAGTCCTTATAGAGATGCAGCCGTGTACTTAATATCATAGCGCGGGCAGGGTCTGTGGTATAGTTAGGCGCCACCGACTAAGGGTCTAGCAATCTCGTCAATCTCAGTCCCTCAGTCGGCTGATAGCACTCGCATGGTTCGTGTCATTTGTTGTATTAGTGCACCGTAAAACGAGGAAAAAGTAGCTCCCTTCTTGAAAAAAAATTTTTGAAGGTACAACCACATGGGACCTTCACAGCATGATAGATTAGGTCCTTGGCCATCTGTAATGTCCAATTACAATATTTTTTGGGAGGTCAAACTATTTTTATGACGAAAAATGTTATAAATCTGTCAAAATTAATTTTTCTTACATTTTCACACATCCCTCGTGATATCTCCGGAACCAATTGAGATAATTATACGTATTTTTTTTTAATTGATGGAGGAAATGTGGGCGAAGGTCACTGCTTAAATTTTGTTTTTATGGAAAACCTAATTTTTCTGTAAAACGAGGTAAAACTTGAACATTAACTTCCCTTGCAGCGCTTTTTTCAGTAAGCGAAAAACTTTTTTATTTTAAGGAATTTTGACATACCATCTGCGTATGAAATAAAGTCTACACCTCAAGGAAGTTTTTAAAACAAAAATCAGGTCTCTACGACTTATAGTTTTCGAAATTTTGTTATTTAAAGCTGAGTTTTTCGATCCTAGAGGCCTAGATGTCCGGCAAGTGTGGACTATTTAATACAAGTAATCTTATATTATATTATGCCAGTTAGAAACAAACTTTTCTTTATATAATGTGAATGCAAATGAGTATTAGTTATTTTTATTGAATTATTACATATTATTTAGTGCTTAACAATGGAATGTTTATTCTGTGGACAAACTTTGAAAGATAATGACAAATTAGTGAGACAAAATCCTAGATTGCAAGGAGTAAAAACAATTATACAGTATCGGAAGATTTTGGATTTGGGTGGCAGGCATAGTTTCAACGGCTTGAGACCGCCTACAATAAAGGCGTGTACCAGTGCTCTAGTAGAGGGAGCAAATAATGACGCGCTATTAAGAAAACACGTACATCATTGCTATTAAAAATTTCAGTACCATTTATTCAAAGGAGGGATGTAGTTGGCTCTGTTCAGTATAGGTAATATTATTACGTGCTTTAATAACTAAAATTACTTAACTCCTTATACTTTCAAAACGAGTCAAATAATTCTTTACATTTCCCGCAGACAGAGCTGCCCACGTACATGTGGTGGGGAAAGCAGGTGGCACGGGTAGGATGTGTTATACGATAAAAAAGAATAGCCTAGTTGCTTCGCTCTCGCTTGCTCTCATTGCCGACCCAAATGAAACATTTTCTGACACTGTATATGCCACGGTAACAAAGGCGAGACATTTGTGTCGAAAAGATTTTGCAACAAGAGGAAAATATTTTAAGTGGAAAAGTCAAAGTGAAATTTCATATAGCCTGCAAACAAACCTATATTAGTTTGTAAAATCTTAAAAATCTTTCCCAATTCAGTGAAATTGAAAATGTATCTTCGTCTTCGGTAAGATGCAATAAATTTAATATTCGGACAATGTGTTTAATATGTAATACATCGAGAAAGAAAGGCGTAATATGGTATACGATAATTCTCTGTAGACGTGATTTATCTTTATATTTCTTTGCCACCTTATTATCAGTCTAGTCGATACATTGTTGACAAGGGGCCGACGCGACATTTTTATTGTTAATGATGGGATTTTGGAGAATGAGAGGGGAGTATGCGTTTATTTTCGATTTATCGCAAATATTTGAGAAACCAAACATAGTATAATTTTTCACATCCAGTGGAAGTATAGTAACAAAAAATTTTTTTAAAATTTTTATTGTTCAAATAGGCTTAGAATATCACGAAACATCGAGATTTTAAGTTTGAGTGAAAAAAAAAATTCTGCCTGCCTGCCTGTCTGTTTATTTTCATAACAATTAAATATAAAAACCCAATGAGCTGCTGGCAACATAAAACATTTTTTTTCCCAGTAAAATAAACCATTTTGATATAATATTAAATAATACATAACAAAGAAAAAACCGCTGCCCAAGGCATCACTACTTCCACATCCAGATTCTCTATCCAAGTCACTCACAACGAAAAAACTTTATATGTGAAAATAATTGTTTATGGAACTTTAATAATATAATATTTGAAATTCTCTACCCCAAAAACCCATAAAACGATACCCCACATCGGTAGTGGGGTGGGGGGTGGTGATAGGGGGGTGATAGTGGGGGGTGGATGAAGTAAAAAAATATTTTGAGGTTTCTGGTTCCTGTACAAACACTAAATCACAATTTTTCTTTCATCCCCTTTAATAAGGGGGTTAGGGTGGTAATGGGGGGTGGCTAATGCCAAACATTTTTTTGAGACCTTAGCTTCTCTTGTATATACTAAATACCAATTTTATGGACTCTTACCTGCTTGATTGACCTATTTACCCCAAATTTACCCCAATTTACCCCCAACCCTTCGACAGAACTAGATCAAAATATAATCTAGTTCCAGATCTCGTTAAAGTACATACGTGTACCAAATTTCAAGTCAATATCTCAAACGGTTCCAGAGTAAACGTGCGCACAAAAAAAAGTTACAGACCGACAGACAGAATTTTTTTTCGCTCAAACTTAAAATCTCGACGTTTCACGACATTCTAAGCCTATTTGAACAATAAAATTTTTTTTTAATTTTTTTGTCGTTACTATACTTCCACTGGATGTGGAAGTAATTAACTTAATTTGAATATCTGCGGAAAGACTGGTTAATTTTTTTTTTATTACAAGTAGGTATTACTTTTTCGAGAGCATAGTTTTCGAGGCGATAAAGTATCGCACAAATGGTACACAATGCACTTTTTATAAAGCATCGAATTTTGTACAAAAAAGTCCCTGAGAGCATATTTTTATCTATTATGGCTCACATGCCAAAGGCGCCCGCGCGCAAACCTCAAAGTAACTGTTTTTCGCGCTGTTCTCCAAGCAGCCCGTTAAAGTAGTTAAATATTATTTGCCCAATGAGAATTTGTGGTCGATTTTTTTATTTATGAATTTCTGATCGCTCTGCACGATGGCGTCCTTCATTTTTCTTAAATATGCGTTTTTTAATGCAAAAACATTAAAAAAATCGTACATTTGAACTTTTCCACCTTGTAGGAAGTAATTTTCTTTATTAAAAAAATGTATCTATTATTGACATATCATTTTGTTTTTATTTATCACATATAAACAATTCATATTACGGCCGAAAAGTGTAATTTTTCATTTTCATCGATTTCTATATAACTGGAACTTGCCGCATATTTTTATTAATTAGTGTTTTTTTCTGTACAATTGTACATACATTTCAATAACACAAAGAATATTTAACTATTTTTTTATTTTATTTCAACATTTTTTTAATACTTGTAACTCCATTATTAATATTATGCATCGAATAAAAAACAGTTTTAAACAGAAGTTACTCATTATGTTTTGTGTAATTTAAATTTGACTATTAACATCGCCGTTTTCTTAATTTTTTTGTTTGTTAATTAAGTCGCCAGTGCCACTTGCAGAGTAGCGTAAAAAACAGTCATTTTTATGCTTACACGTGAGCACCTGTAGCTCGAAAACTATAGTAGATAAGAATATGCCCTCGCGGACTTGTTTGTAGAAAATTCCATGTTGTACAAAAAAAAGTGCGGTGCATTTTCGTATTTATTACCGTTCTCGCTACGCAAGCGCTGAAAGATCAAAAACACCATCCTCGACATTTGCATACTCTTTTTTCTAATTATTTTAAAAAATTGGGAGGTCTTAAACGTACTCATAAATACTATTCCATGAAGCTGAACCGAATAGCAAAATAAAATATTTTTAATTTATCACATTTTTATAAATTTCAGAAATTCAAAATTGAACAAAAATCTCAAAAAAACATTTTTTGAACCCCAAATGGGTCTCGAGGACAAGGAACAATTGCAATTTCGAACAAAACACGATTGTTACAGCGCACAACGTGGCGACTTAAAAGATGAAATGCGACAATAATTGATAGTTAAAGGTTTCTCTTGTTTTTGAATTTTAAGTGAAACTAGTGAAAGAATTATTTATCTGAGATTTTTGTTTGTAAGTTTTTATTAATAAATTTGTCCTAACAGTAGTAACTTGTAAATGTTTTTTATCAGGGCGGCAAGCAACTGTTTGCTACAGGTGCCAAATGCCCTGACGCCGGCACTGATTGCGCCGGTCTACAACCTGCCTGGAGAATTATAACTTAATTAATATATTATGTACCCTCGTTCGCTGGATATCAACGTCCAGTATTTCTATTCGCGGTTCGCGCAAAATAACACCGCGCGGTGGCACCACAAGTCAACGAACAATATGTGGATAGGGACGTGTGGGGGAAGCGTGATGAGCGAGGAACGGTTTTGGCCATATAGTTGCGTATCTTATACAGAGTCAGAAAATTTTTCATTTGGGTCGGCAATGAGAGCAAGCGAGAGCGAAGCAACTAGGCTATTCTTTTTTATCGTATAACACATCCTTCTGATGCCACCTGCTTTCCCCACCACATGTGCGTGGGCAACTCTGCTTGCGGAATTTCAATTTGTTTCCGTCTTCCACTTGCAATGTAAAGAATTATTTGACTCGTTTTGAAAGTAAAACGGGTTAAATAATTTCAGTTATTAAAGCACGTAATAATATTACCTATACTGAACAGAGCCAACTACATCCTTCCTTTGAATAAATGGTACTGAAATTTTTAATAGTAATAATGATGTATGTACGTGTTTTCTTGATAGCGCGTCATTATTTGCTCCCTCTACTAGAGCACTGGTACACGCCTTTATTGTAGGCGGGTCTGTCAGGCCGTTGAAACTATGCGTGCCACCCAAATCCAACATTTTCCGAATGTGTAGACTCTTCAATCAACGCTAATACTCATTTTCTTTCTAATGAAATAACTAAGTTAAAAACTGGAAGAAAAATATGTATGGAATTTGTGTCAGAACCCAAAATTCTCTACTTACTATTTACCCAGAAAATTGACAGTCGTAAAACTTTCGTTGTGACCACTAAAGCACAAGGATAAAATTACAACCACTAATAATAAAAATCGTTTATTAGGCATATGTTGGTGCTCAGGCTGAGGAAATAAAATGATGAAAGGCATCCTATTTTTTACGGTGCAGTGGTACAATTTTATAGATCCATAAATATACTTTTACTACCCAATGTTTTTTATCATGCATTTTAAAACTGTAGAGTGGGTTATAATATGTGGCTATTTTATATGGACTTGAATGAATTATTTCGAAATAGATAACAACTGTGTAAATTGTAATTATATGATACTTTTGCAGTTTCTACACAACTCCGTATTGGTGCTTTTTATTCAGGTTATCATTATCTATTAAACAGTATTGTCACATCGCAATATTATGGAAAAATATGCAGCCATCGATAGGATATATTTACAAAAAGTGTTATTATTAAATTGAAATATTGTCGTCTTAGGTCTCAAATGGTATTTCCAGAGGAAATTCAGTTTAATATACTTGAGTATAAATTTAGATTTGGAGCATGTCAATTTTCTATTTCTATAAATGATATACCGCATACAAAACCAAGATATGATTCCAAGATTATTCTCTATGTTTGGAGACAGTATAATAAAGCATGGAATAATGTTGACATTTTCTATTTTAAAATGTTCATTAATGTATGTTTGCAGTTTTACTATACATATAGTCGGGGAGCCCTCCCTAGCTGTACGTGCACCCCCCCCCCCCCCCCCTTCGATCCTTGGGGACAATATTTTTCATAAAGATTAAAGCCTAAGGAACAATTTAAAATATGTCCTAAAAAATAACTGGCTGTACTTTCAAAATGGCGGCCATATGTTAAAAAAACTGTTGCCAATGTGGTTTTTGTAATTTAACACAAAAACTAAAAAAGATGGACAAAAACTTTTTTCACAAAAAACAACGTGCATAAAATTTTCAATAATTTTGATTCTATACAATATTTTGATAGGAGTTACCATTTTCCAGATAAATGAGTCCAAAATTAAGAAAACATGGAAATTCATTTATCGGTAAATCACTTAAAGGAAATACCTGTGACAATTATTGTAAGGCGTATAATGTAACTTTATATTATTAACATAACAAAAAATAAAATAAACTGAAAAAATTAATAATAGTAATAATAATAATATTATAATTCGCAGATATTTATCTCGAAAACGACAACAATGGTATCTGGAAAATGGTAACTCCTATCCAAATATAGTATAGGAACAAAATTGTAGAAAATTTTATGCACTTTGTTTTTTGTGCAGAAAGTATTTCTCCATCTTTCTAGTTTTTGTGTTAAATGACCAAAACAATATTTGCAATTTTCTTTTAAACGGACACCATTTGAAAAGTACAGCCAGTTTTTTTGGGGGGACATCTTAAATTGTTCCCTAGGCTTTAATCTTTATGAAAAACATTGTCCCCAAGGATCGGGGACGGGGGGAGGGGGGGGGTGCATGGACAGTTAGGGTGGGCTCCCGTAGTATTACGTTTTATATTAAATTTTATATTTTATTTTAAGAGCTGAATCATTTATCTGGAAAATGGTAACTCCTATCCAAATATTGTATAGGAACAAAATTGTAGAAAATTTTATGCACTTTGTGTTTTGTGTAGAAAGTTTTTCTCCATCTTTTTCAGTTTTTGTGTTAAATGACAAAAACAATATTTGCATTTTTTTTTAACGGACGCCATTTTGAAAGTGCAGCCAATTTTTTTTGGGACGGGACATGTCTTAAATTATTCCTTAAGCTTTATTTTTTATGAAAAACATTGTCCCCAGGGACGCTTAGGGTGGGCTCTCGTAGTAATATACTTTGTATAAAAAACATTGTTACTTGCAACTATTTCCATCCTCTTTATGGAGAGTTTCTATGTTGAATTTCAGTGAACTTTAGTTTACTGAATTTTCCCAAAATCGTTATTTCTGCATCAAAGGCATAAACTGGACGTTTTTGGCCATAGCGTTAAAGTTGTTGTCCGAGACTAATCTTCACTCGTTATGTAACAGTCTTATTAAAATCACCTAAATGATATTTCAAAGTAAAAACCGCTGGGAATTGCTACTTCCACATCCAAATTTCCTGTTTTTTTGTTTAAAAAATCCATGACAATTTTGTTTGAAATTAAACCCAAGCTGTCAAATAGTTGTCAAGTATAATTAGTAGTCTTTTTTATATTTTTTAAATTTATTAATTTTTTAAACTTTTCAATTTTTTTATTTTGATGAAATATTGGATAGGTACTGGGTTTTTGGACAATTCTGAACAACTCTCATTAATAAAATTTTGCGATAAAAAAATGCCTAGCACCGGAAAATCGGAGATGGTTTAGAGGTAAGTCGGAAAATATTTTCACCATCATGTTTCTCGGCCTCAAAAACGGAGTCCAGTCGCAGAACTTTTGGGGTAAAAGCTTTACCTCAAGGGAGTATACGTGGATATGAAAGTAATTATTCGCGTATCTGAGAGGTGACGCATTTATTTAAATTAATATTACGTGTTGTCATGAATATATCCTTCGCTCACGCCGAAACACGAATAGGCGAGTCATTTTATGTGAACAAAAGGTTAAACATCAAACTAATTGTAAAAGAAATCAACTAAGGTTTCTTAGACTTGGAATAATATCCCCAACAACATATCAAAAGTCTAAAAAAATTTAAGTATGGGAAAGCCGACATTTTGGATTTACTCTGGAAATCTATAAAATGAATATATTGCTGCGATTAACTTCAAATATGTACCAAACAGAAAGTTTTTTGAACCAGGAAGACTTTATCTAATTTTGTTTCTACCATGTTCCATTTATTACAAAATGTTAAAAATAAAGGAAGGTAATTTATGAATATTATAATGATACGGTATAAGTTTTCAAATAAACTTTATTAAACTTGTACAAAATCGTTTAAATTACTGTACACTCTTTGAAAAAACTACTAACACAATTAAAACACTACTGTCATTTCCGACATGTACCACTCTCAATCAGAAACACAATCATCGTATACATCTTCTATATTTGAGTTACTGCAGAGTATAGCTTGACATTCACTGCCAGCTGATGAACATTTCAAACCATATTCTCTGCATGAGCACCTTGAAGTACTACAATCTGTCTACAATCTGTCTTATGATATCGAGCAGAACTGGTGGTGCTGGTTGAAGGTCAGTGAGTACTAGTAGGAGTTGACCACTCTGTAATTGCCAACCCCAATCCTCAGGTAGAAGAGATGTATTTCCTTTCGAATCCTGAAATTGGTAGCAGACCCGTAAATTATGGAACTTAGCAGCAGCTGAATTCGGTGGAAGTGACTGGGCTTGAACAGATTGAATCATATTTTTGTTAGACACTTATGTACTTAAACATCTGTATCGTAGTTCATCTAAAGTATTAGATATCTTTTCTCCATACATGGCAATAATAACATTTTCTCCGGCAGTAATTATGTCTTCTTTCAGACTGTTTTCATTGTTGAGTATTTCAGCATACTCCATAAATGATGTATTTTTCATAATCTTCGTTAGATATTTGCCTTTGCCAATCCCAAACAATTGTGACGTGGTGTCACACTCCAAAATGGCGTGAATAAATAGCAAGCCATTGCGGACATTTAATCCCAATGACGATTTTGTAGTTTGAATGTTCCATTGTCGGATGTTGGTTGCACCATGCTTTGGTTCTGGTTTGAATATTACTTTTTTACTTTCCATTTTAACATAGAAATACAGAAATATCACGACATCAGTGTCATCTGCAATGCCAACAACATCTCTTTGTTCAGACGCACCAACTGCTGTCTGGGTGATCAGAAGGTCTGCATCTTAACGTGCATGTATTGTCTGACATCCAACAGTTTCAAATATTTCAATCATCATCAAAAAACGCTGCTTATTCGTTTTGTTTGACAGAAAAATATCCTTCTTCATTGTCAGTTTCATGACCATAGAAAATAAAATTGTCATGTTATTTGATTCGCACGAAGACCGAAAACGATGAGTCACGGCAAGCTCCGGAAAAGCCCGAGCGCCCACCAGAGAGACGACTCGGACTACGCGCAGCACGCATCACTTGTGAGGTCCTCATCATACATATCAAATGCCTTTCTCAAACTTATTACTAGTAAAAATGTTTTTAAATTGCTTTAAATAACGCTCTTGGTTAAAAAAACTTTATATTTGATATAAATTTGAATTTAATCGGAGCAATATATATATTTTTTAGATTTCGAGAGTAAATCCATGATGTCCGCCAATATGGCGGCTTTCCCATCCTTAGATTTTTCTAGACGTTTGATATGTTGTTGGGGATATTATTCTAAGTCTAAAAAGACCTAGGCGCCGAAAAAAGTATTTTTTTCCTAAAGAGAAAAAGACAAATTGGATCAGTTTTAGTTCCTTTACTATGTCTATGGTATTTTATGGTTAACTTTCGGTTCGTTTGCATGCTGATTGATGTAGTTAAGTCCATTGGGGGTTAGATCAATCCTGTTTGTATTCCATAATTCTCTATCTTGTTTTATTGATAATTTTCGGTATATCTCCAAAGACTTCGGTTATACTTTCTCGAAACTGGACCTCTATTCTGTAATTATGAGGAGAGTGAGCATTCATCGTGCGAAGCGAGAGCTCCCATCACACGCATCTCACCCGACCGTCCTACACCGCATTCCGAAAGTGCAGTGAATAAGTGATAAACGTGAAGCGATTCATCGAGAATAGCCGAATTTTCAACCAATTAGGTTGACGCAAAAGCATCAGCTATTCAGTGGCCGATTAATGATGCAAAGGGTTAATCTTATGAAGAACTTGCCGTTCCCCTTCCAAATCCTCCTCGGCATCACGAAGATATCGTGAAACCTAGAATTTATTTATTGACCAAAAATTCCGTAAGGTAATGGTAATGTATATTTAAAAAAAATATGAGTATAAAAAACTAAAAGAGTAATTGTAATATTTGCTAAGAATTATATTATTACCACCACATTGGCGATGAGCAAATCCGCAATGTCCATTCTGGTTCACAGATTTAACAACAATAATTTTTGGTTGACGCAAATTGTCATAAAAGTACGGTTAGAATCGCCGTTCTCCCGGGGAACTGACTGATTCCCTCACGATATACCAGGACTTCTATTCCGTAATTATGGGGAGAGTGAGCATTCATCGTGCGAAGCGAGAGCTCCCATCACACGCATCTCACCCGACCGTCCTAGATTGTATTCCGTAAGTGCAATGAATAGGAGGTGAACGTGAAGTGATTCAGCGAGAATAGCCGAATTTACAACCAATTAGGTTGGCGCAAAAACATCAGCTGTTCAGTGTTCCGTTGTTATTTTATTGGGTCGGTCCACCTTTGGAAAAACTTAGTGATATTATTTACTTTATGCTCGATGGTGATTCCTGAACGTCCTATGGGGGCTTGCATGAAAGGATTATATCACTGGCAAGTTCTTTGCTGATCCTCCTTATAAACGCTCGGTCGGTTAATGGTCAAAAAGGTTAATCTTATGAAGTACAACTTGCCGTTCGCCTTCCAAATCCTCCTCGGCATCAGGAAGATCTCGCAATACCTAGAATTTATTTATTGACCAAAAATTCCGTAAGGATATAACCTCGTTATTGGTAACATATATTTAAAAAAATATGACTATAATAAAATAAAAGAGAAATTGTAATATTTGCTAAGAATTATATTATTGTTTACTCATTGACGATGAGCAACTCCGCAATGTCTATTCTGAGTCACAGATTTAACAACAATAATTTTTGGCCGACGCAAACTGTCATAAAAGTACGGTTAGGATCGCCGTTCTCCCGGGGAGCTGACGGATTCCCTCACGATTTACCAGTAGAAGTAAGTTCACGCATTTTTCGCACGAGGTGATCACTCCCTTAGTTACAGAATAGACTTTTATTCATTTTCAAGTGAGCTCTGCCCACTCCTCACGGGAATGTGCTTTCACGCTTTTACAGAGAAGAGGTCCAGTAGAAGTAAGTTCGCGCATTTTTCGTACGAGATGATCACTCCCGTAGTTACAGAATAGAGTTTTATTCATTCTCAAGTGAACTCCACCCACTTCTCACGGGAATGTGCTTTCACGCTTTCACGCTTTTACAGAATAGAGGTCTTGGAAGGATGCATGCTGTCGATATCGAAAGGAGAACGTGGATAGGTTCAACTTTTTAACTCTTGGAAGATGATAACGAATTTTGCCGCCATTTCACATCCCCAGAGTGGGGAAGAAATTTGTCGATTTTCTTTTCCTTTACCTCCATGAGCGTGCAAAATCTTCGACGTTTAGCTCTATCGATATGGGGTACATAATTTCTTATCCCAGGATAAAGATTTGCGAATATTGAAATTTTCATTTGCTTTAAGTATATTAAAACTTAACCTTCTAACTCGAGTTAGAATGTGCGCACTGGAAGGATTTTTCTTGGCAATAATAACATTTTCTCCGGCAGTAATTATGTCTTCTTTCAGACTGTTTTCATTGTTGAGTATTTCAGCATACTCCATAAATGATGTATTTTTCATAATCTTCGTTAGATATTTGCCTTTGCCAATCCCAAACAATTGTGACGTGGTGTCACACTCCAAAATGGCGTGAATAAATAGCAAGCCATTGCAGACATTTAACCCCAATGACGATTTTGTAGTTTGAATGTTCCATTGTCGGATGTTGGTTGCACCATGCTTTGGTTCTGGTTTGAATATTACTTTTTTACTTTGCATTTTAACATAGAAACACAGAAATATCGCGACATCAGTGTCATCTGCAATGCCAACAACATCTCTTTGTTCAGACGCACCAACTGCTGTCTGGGTGATCAGAAGGTCTGCATCTTAACGTGCATGTATTGTCTGACATCCAACAGTTTCAAATATTTCAATCATCATCAAAAAACGCTGCTTATTCGTTTTGTTTGACAGAAAAATATCCTTCTTCATTGTCAGTTTCATGACCATAGAAAATAAAATTGTCATGTTATTTGATTCGCACGAAGACCGAAAACGATGAGTCACGGCAAGCTCCGGAAAAGCCCGAGCGCCCACCAGAGAGACGACTCGGACTACGCGCAGCGCGCATCACTTGTGAGGTCCTCATCATACATATCAAATGCCTTTCTCAAACTTATTACTAGTAAAAATGTTTTTAAATTGCTTTAAATAACGCTCTTGGTTAAAAAAACTTTATATTTGATATATATTTGAATTTAATCGGAGCAGTATATGTATTTTTTAGATTTCGAGAGTAAATCCATTATGTCCGCCAATATAGCGGCTTTCCCATCCTTAGATTTTTCTAGACGTTTGATATGTTGTTGGGGATATTATTCTAAGTCTAAAAAACCTAGGCGCCGAAAAAAGTATTTTTTTCCTAAAGAGAAAAAGACTTACTTTACAGTAAAAAATCCGGCATTGCAAAAATTCTAGTGTTTCTCCTATATGCGTCATCATTTTCAGATTGCAATGGTTCGTAAGTAATTTTTTTTTTGTGAGACTAATAAAAAAGACATTTATTAATTTGATATAATTAATATAATAATAATATTATGATTAAAAGGTATATAATTTTTTAACAAATTAATAAATGTCTTATTTATTATACTCGCAAAAAAAATTACTACGAACCATTGTAATCGGAAAATCAGAGCCGTAGCGAACCAAATTTTTGGGGGATTATTTTTTCAAACTTGCCAACTTCATAAACTGAAGAGGCCAACTCTGTAAATAATTAAATAATAGTTCCTCCAAAAAAAATTGATGAGCAGGGGGAGAAATTCTAAAAAAATTTTTTCAATGGAAATTGCCAACTTACGTCTCAAATTTCCAACTTTTATCCAAAATAAATATTGATGAGCGGGGGCGAAAAATTAAAAAAAAAAAATCAATAAAAATTGCCAACTTACATCTCGAAATTGCCAACTAACGGCTTTTTCCAACTTTTGTCAAGTCTGAAAAAGTCGCTTCGGCCCTGCTGAAAATGATGACGCATATTGGAGAAACAATAGATTTTTGCAATACCGATCGAAATTAGCTATTTTCGACCTTCATACTACAATAATTTATTATGGTGGATCAATAAAGATGTGTGTGAAATAATATACGTATATGTGTCAGTTAACTATTACTATTTTAAGTTTTATACACGTGCTATTTACGCACACACAAGTTTTAATTATATTTTATTATACCTCTAGCATCATTTTACAGTTCATCAAATGCCGAATTTACATAACTTGAAATTTCAAATCTCTAAATAAAACTTGTATACTCAGGTAAACTTATATCAAAGAATTTACTTTTTTTCATCGTAAACTAGCGGAAAACTATTTGAGCAATTGCATAGTTAAAGTTCCCTGGAAAGTTACTTTATGTATTACGAAGGTATGAGGCACAATGAATGATAAAAAGTTCGTGCTTGAGCATTTCAACTAGATGCAGATGTAGTAAAATTTAAGTTATCTTCTTGGAATTTAATTTTAGCGTAAAATACTATCTCATCCTACTTGCTATCAACTTTGTAAATACTTTGTTAAGGTGACCATATTTTTCGCTGAAAAAGTTTTTTTAGCAATTGTTAGCTATTTATAGGAATTTGAAGAACTATATAAAACAGACAAAATAATCACGTCAACGTACATGTCAATGTTTTAATTAAGAGAGGATGAGACAACACGGTATAGCGAGTACGGAGTACTTTCATTATTTCCTAGTAAAATAGAGGAATCTGTCTAAATCTATCTGTTAGCACTCAGTCTAATTCATTATCGTCCTCGAATTCTTTTTCACGTCGGAATTTTGAAGGTGGTAATTTACTACAAGTGTAAATTTGATTATATTTAATTAACAGCTATTCGGCGCTATTTACATTTCCGTTGATAAAATTATCGTCTAGCCCATTTTGTCGACATTACGAATTTACGGCGTCAGTAAAAATAACGCATTTTATTGACCTGTCACATCTGATGTCGATTTTGTTTGAAGAATTTTAACTACAGTTGCTTAAAAACCTTATTACGATTGTATGGTGTCGATAAAAAATTGAATTTTATCGATTACAGATATCCAGGACCGCGTCGCCCCTGTGTACGAAGTGTACGGCGCACACGGGCGCCAGGGCATCAGAGGCGCCCGCAGGCCCGTGGGGGCATCAAGAAATGCCAGCGTCAGTTATTCCAATTAAAAATTTATTTAAGCAATAATATTCATCATAGAGTACCGGTAATTACAAGTCTTCAAGGCAATATTTACGTCTGCGGTATATATTTACATTATTTGAACTGACCCAATGTTTACGTCTCTGGTTTTAGTTTTTCCCGTTTTCTTTTTCTCAATAATTGCCAAGCGGAAGGGAACCGTCTTTTCTCTTTTAACGAAAATGACATAAAAAAGAGGCGCTTCATAGATTTCACACATAGGCGATGCCAAGGGTCGACGTGGCCCTGGAGGTATCAATTTTTTACATGTTTTTAGCGAGTTTTGTTGTCCTTAAGATTTATTGATGTCGAAATATGCCGTTCGAATTGCTCGACAATGAAACAACTATAGAAGAAATTCAGGAATTGGAGCATATGTAAGTAAAAAAATATTCACTTTTCAACATTCAGAGATTCCTTAGTCATTACTTAACAATTTTAACTAGAAGGAGGATCAGAGATGCAACAATATCTGTGAACTCCTAGAAATGACATTCAAGCAATTATTTCGATTTAATAAAAAAAATGGCTTAAAACATTATTGATATGATTGACCCTAATAGAGGAAAAATATAACGGCAGTACCTAATCACCTTATGTTAGGGTATAAACACAAAGAAAGCAGGCAACCTGCTTACTGGTAGTCAGCGCCTATAAGCGCCAATAAATTAAGTACGTTTTTAAAAGGGTAAGAACACAAAGAAAGCAGGCAACCTGCTTACTGGTAGCCGGCTTTGTCTATGTACGGGAACGTTTAAAAGCGTACTTAATTATTGGCGCTTATAGGCGATGACTACCAGTAAGCAGGTTGCCTGCTTTCTTTGTGTATTTACCCTTAGTTAACCCACTTAATGGCATGTTTAAAATCCTTAGCTAAACACTAATTCTTTTGTGCAATTTATAATGATTAAACTTATATCTAATGTTTTAATGCTTAGTAGGGGTATCGTTACATTTATATTAAAATATGTCATTAGTTCATAAACAATTACATTTTATCTTATTTCTCAGATGTTATTTTAGGCAGAGCGGTTTGTAACAGGAGGCCTAAGGACAAGAACTAACGTCATTAATATATACTTTGAACAGTGAAATATATGTATATTTTTTATAATTTAATACGACTTTTATTGTTTTACTTATGAACTAATAAACAAAAAAATAATAGTAGTATCAAAAAGTAATTGGCGGCTGGGTAGAACTTCAATACTAAACTATGATGAGTGGGGACACAGAGAAATTACGATACAAGTTCGAATAATTTTGTATTTATTAAACACAAGTCTATATTTAAAGAAAAACATTTTTATGAAATTTATAACTATGTATTTTTCTATATGAGTATTATACTTTATAATACTTTTATAAATCTTTGGAAAATACAAATGATAAACCTTCAAATCTGATGTGGGTCCTATACCAATAGCGGAGACATAAAAATAGAATTATTTGCCAGGCGTCATTCTAAGTAAATAAATAAATAAATAAATAACACCTCCATTCTCGTTTCAAAAACAATGGCAATGAAATAAGATAAAGTTTTAAATAGCAAAAATAGCAACTGTGACAATGATCGTTATTTAAAATAAGTATAAAATATAACAATAGAAGAACTAATTTTCTTCTTCTACTTTGCTAGTCAGGAAACCACGCGTAAAGTTTCACATTAATATGTTTACGTTATTAGCATACTATTTGGAGTTCACTCCATTAATTATCGAGTAGATACAAATTGAACGCTCTCGGTGGAACTTATCGATATTAGTTCTGTAAATGATTTTTAGGACCAACTCGGTAAAAATATTCATCTAAAATAAAGTTATAACTACTCGATATCTTTAACGATGGTGAATCGTAATAGCGCCGATTTTATGTTACACTGTCCTCATGGACTTTTAATTCCCTTAGACGCACTATTTGATTTAATCAAATGGGCATATTATAACAATTTTTTTTTAATAATCATCGTAAAAAAATGTTTACAGAAATCCGTTTCATAACACACTGAATTCAAATAAAAAAAAATTGGCTATGTGTGTGATAGAGCAATTTGCACATCTGATCAGTTTTTATCACGTCAAAATACATAGGAAAATTATGGTCTGATTTCTGGTAAAGCGCATTCTTTTCTTTTTAAGTGACTATCAAGAGTGTCAAGAGCACATGTAACAGAGCGACGTTAATGTTATAAGCCTTTTAAATTTTGCCTCGAATTACTTCCCCTCCAAATTAAGACGCGTTGCAGGCGCTGACCACGTACATTCACTACTATCATCATTTAATGGGTTTAATATAATTTATATTATTATCACGTTAGTGTGTCAGTGGACAAGAAGTATATAATAATAATATGTATATAGGGTGTCTTTATGTTTTTCTTGTGTTATTAGATCAGTTAAAGTCGAGTTCTTTTTCTTGATTAGTAGGGAGACTAGCACTTAATGAAATATAATCCACTACTTCCTGAATTCTTCGACGATTATTTTATGTCAAGATTGTCTCTTTCCTTTCTTATTTTCTAAAGGCCGTCGTATGTCCATCTGTTTGTTAGTCTGTCAGTTTGTTCATCTACCTCTCTGTCCGTCACGTTTTGTGAGCACGATAACTTAAGAGAAAAGTCTGGTTTTATTGAAATTTGGACCGTAAGTTAGCGTTAGCTAGTAGAAAAAATCTATTGAGCGCCAATATTCTTGGCTAAAGATGTCGGTCTCGGATGTCTGGGGCCGGGCAGGACTATTGCCCTTTACCCCAGTACATCGCTGTAGACCGGGGACCAGCCTCGTGCAGGGCGGGCGAACTTACTTTACGTCGGCCCCACTCACAAATGTGAGCGGTGCAGACGATTTCGGCCCACCTCCCTGGGTCCTGGCTCGTTGGACCTTGCTGGCTAAGGCCTCTTCTGGCGTTCTTCTGTCTTCGTTTTCTTTTCTTCGCCAGCTTGTTTCCCCCCGGGGGGTAGTCATCTGTCTGTTTGGTGTGTGGAAGTTGTGGCAGGAGAGACTGCCGGTACACAGGATGCCAAGAGGCCTCCTGTCATCCGGATCGTCGGTGAGGTAAGGATGAGCTGTGTAGCTCGAGGAAGGGCAGACCTAAATGCTATTGGTAGCATTTTTGGTCTGCCCGGAGCCAGGGGGACTACAGGTACTGGACGGTATGTTGTCCAGTACCCGCAGGGTCGTGGGTAGGTTGTTGGGTGTCGTCATGTCTCTTCTGGTTTCTTCATCGATGGGGTGGTCCGGGTGGCGTCACTGGGGGGTGAGGTGGGGCAGGCTTGCAAACAGGGCCCCCATCATGGTGCACATCTGCTGCATTTGGGCCATAACAGCAGCGAGTTGGCCGGCCTCTGGGGACGTCTGTGGTGGTGGGGCAGGGCTGGTGGGTGTCCCTGCTGCCCCCTGGGCAGCTCTGGCGTAGCTTAGCCCGGGGGTTGTCCTGGTGGTGGCTGACTTGTGGGCAGTTGACTTCCGGGGAGCTGGTGTCTGTTGGCTGGCTGTCCTTTTGGGGCATCGGGGGCATCCTCGGTAGCTAGCAGGGTGCGCTCCCTGGCAGTTTGCGCACTTTGCTGGGGTGTCCTTAGGCTTCTGGCAGGTGGAAGTGTGGTGGGCCTCGCCACATTTTACGCATTTGGGAGTGGCCATACACCGTCCTTGTGCATGGCCGAAAGTCTGGCATCTGTGGCACTGGGTGATCGTCTGTTTGGCTCTCTGTTTCTCCACTTTCACTACCAGGTAGCAGCAGCGGGTCACTTTCAGGATGTCTTCTCGATTTGGGGGGACCTGCACCAGCATCATCGGGATGTCCTTTTTCGTCCTCCTGGATGACATCCTCTGTACAGAGACTGGTGTGTGCCCCTGTGTTTCAAGGTCTGTTTTGACTTCCTCGCTGGTCACACTGGTCGGTATCCCACGCATTACTACCCTGAGAAGCCTCTCCTCGGGCAGGGCGTATGTGTGGTATTCTTGTTTCTCGTCTTTGAATAGCCGTGTTAGTCTGCGGTGGTCATCGGGTGTGGAGGGCTCTATGGCGATACCATCTCTTACAGCCTTGGCTTTTTTGATGTCTACTCGGGCTTGTTGTAATTTGCGGGTCACCGTTGACCATGACTCGTGGCTGCGCAGGACAACTGGGGGCATCCGGGGGGCTTTGGGGGGCTCCATATCAGCATCTGTGGGGTTTGTCTCCGCCTGGCTGGTTGAGGGTTTGTCATCGCCAGCTTTTGGGGTCCTCTTTGTTGCTGTGGGGGGTGTTTCTTCGTCACTATCAGGAATATTTTTCCTTTTTTGAGATTCCTGTACAGGGGCCACTGGGGGGGTCTGGTAGCTTCGGAGGGCTTCCATTAATTCGCGGTGTCTGAGGGTGGATTGGTTGTTGAGCTCCTCGAGTTGTGCCTGGAGTCGCTCGACTTGGGCTTTTAGTCTTGCGTTTTCTTCCTCAAGTAGAGCTTGTCGTGTTGTTCTTTTTATCCCGTCCTCGTGTGTTGTTATTGACACTGGTGTTGACGTCCTGGATGAGTCGTCTGTCTCCATGTCGAAGCTTCTGTCAGAGTTCTTTTTCCTCGGCATGTCGTTCTCTTCTTTACCTAAAAAAGAAAAAGGGGGAAAGGAAATTGGGAAAGGTAAAACACAATTGTCCCCAGGCGGGGGACTTTATTTATCTTTTATATATCAGCGTCTTAATAAAGACGACTGATATTTCTCCTCTTGTACTTCGCTGTGGGGCTTCCACTTCGCTAGTTCACTTCGCACTGTCTTCAACTGCACACTGGAGGTCTGCACTCGTCGACTGCCACTTGAACTATATCTATTGAGTTAAAAAAAAAAAAAAAAAAAAAAAAGTCATTAAACGAAACATTTTATTATATTTCACCATCTTTGTGAATAGTTCAAACGTAAATATCTTACGATTGCGAACCGTTGATACTACGACAAAAATAGCAAAGATATTTTTTGTTTAGTATTAAATTCTCTGCAAATTCCTTTACAGGCTTATTTCCGCAGAACTAACCGGTTACGAGTTCCAGCATCAAACTTTACAAAAAATGTTTGTGTGAATTTCGTTTTCAGTTCGCATCAGGTACTAATGTTACCTTTGTGCCCTTTAGTGCAGAAACTAGACGGATTTTTCACAACGTAACCGCTTTATGCACTATGAGATATTTTTATTATTATATCAATAATCGCGATTCACAAAATAGATTTCTGGCGGGGCACCTCCCGCCAGATACGTCACGATCACTATTTAAAAATCAGTAGAATTATGCCATCGTTAAAGGGCTCGTTGCTTGTGTATATACGCCAGTATGCCTAAAATAAATTTAAAAAAATCTCCAGAACGTATGCCACGTCAGCCAGAAAGGTCAGAGTTGTAAAGAAACTCACCTGGATTTATCTAGCTGTGCCTTATGGCTGACATTTTTGAGTCGAACAAGTTATCGTTTAATTGTGACGTGACGATTTTCTTAAGAAAACCCAGTGACCCCAAAAATAGGCCAAAAATCGCCAATTTTCTAGCCCTCGAATTTTGTTTCAAATTAAGTGTTTAATTATTTATTGTTAATGATGAGAACATGAAAATATGTATTTTTATGAAATTTATAACTATGTATTTTTCTATATGAGTATTATACTTTATAATACTTTTATAAATCTTTGGAAAATACAAATGATAAACCTTCAAATCTGATGTGGGTCCTATACCAATAGCGGAGACATAAAAATAGAATTATTTGCCAGGCGTCATTCTAAGTAAATAAATAAATAAATAAATAACACCTCCATTCTCGTTTCAAAAACAATGGCAATGAAATAAGATAAAGTTTTAAATAGCAAAAATAGCAACTGTGACAATGATCGTTATTTAAAATAAGTATAAAATATAACAATAGAAGAACTAATTTTCTTCTTCTACTTTGCTAGTCAGGAAACCACGCGTAAAGTTTCACATTAATATGTTTACGTTATTAGCATACTATTTGGAGTTCACTCCATTAATTATCGAGTAGATACAAATTGAACGCTCTCGGTGGAACTTATCGATATTAGTTCTGTAAATGATTTTTAGGACCAACTCGGTAAAAATATTCATCTAAAATAAAGTTATAACTACTCGATATCTTTAACGATGGTGAATCGTAATAGCGCCGATTTTATGTTACACTGTCCTCATGGACTTTTAATTCCCTTAGACGCACTATTTGATTTAATCAAATGGGCATATTATAACAATTTTTTTTTAATAATCATCGTAAAAAAATGTTTACAGAAATCCGTTTCATAACACACTGAATTCAAATAAAAAAAAATTGGCTATGTGTGTGATAGAGCAATTTGCACATCTGATCAGTTTTTATCACGTCAAAATACATAGGAAAATTATGGTCTGATTTCTGGTAAAGCGCATTCTTTTCTTTTTAAGTGACTATCAAGAGTGTCAAGAGCACATGTAACAGAGCGACGTTAATGTTATAAGCCTTTTAAATTTTGCCTCGAATTACTTCCCCTCCAAATTAAGACGCGTTGCAGGCGCTGACCACGTACATTCACTACTATCATCATTTAATGGGTTTAATATAATTTATATTATTATCACGTTAGTGTGTCAGTGGACAAGAAGTATATAATAATAATATGTATATAGGGTGTCTTTATGTTTTTCTTGTGTTATTAGATCAGTTAAAGTCGAGTTCTTTTTCTTGATTAGTAGGGAGACTAGCACTTAATGAAATATAATCCACTACTTCCTGAATTCTTCGACGATTATTTTATGTCAAGATTGTCTCTTTCCTTTCTTATTTTCTAAAGGCCGTCGTATGTCCATCTGTTTGTTAGTCTGTCAGTTTGTTCATCTACCTCTCTGTCCGTCACGTTTTGTGAGCACGATAACTTAAGAGAAAAGTCTGGTTTTATTGAAATTTGGACCGTAAGTTAGCGTTAGCTAGTAGAAAAAATCTATTGAGCGCCAATATTCTTGGCTAAAGATGTCGGTCTCGGATGTCTGGGGCCGGGCAGGACTATTGCCCTTTACCCCAGTACATCGCTGTAGACCGGGGACCAGCCTCGTGCAGGGCGGGCGAACTTACTTTACGTCGGCCCCACTCACAAATGTGAGCGGTGCAGACGATTTCGGCCCACCTCCCTGGGTCCTGGCTCGTTGGACCTTGCTGGCTAAGGCCTCTTCTGGCGTTCTTCTGTCTTCGTTTTCTTTTCTTCGCCAGCTTGTTTCCCCCCGGGGGGTAGTCATCTGTCTGTTTGGTGTGTGGAAGTTGTGGCAGGAGAGACTGCCGGTACACAGGATGCCAAGAGGCCTCCTGTCATCCGGATCGTCGGTGAGGTAAGGATGAGCTGTGTAGCTCGAGGAAGGGCAGACCTAAATGCTATTGGTAGCATTTTTGGTCTGCCCGGAGCCAGGGGGACTACAGGTACTGGACGGTATGTTGTCCAGTACCCGCAGGGTCGTGGGTAGGTTGTTGGGTGTCGTCATGTCTCTTCTGGTTTCTTCATCGATGGGGTGGTCCGGGTGGCGTCACTGGGGGGTGAGGTGGGGCAGGCTTGCAAACAGGGCCCCCATCATGGTGCACATCTGCTGCATTTGGGCCATAACAGCAGCGAGTTGGCCGGCCTCTGGGGACGTCTGTGGTGGTGGGGCAGGGCTGGTGGGTGTCCCTGCTGCCCCCTGGGCAGCTCTGGCGTAGCTTAGCCCGGGGGTTGTCCTGGTGGTGGCTGACTTGTGGGCAGTTGACTTCCGGGGAGCTGGTGTCTGTTGGCTGGCTGTCCTTTTGGGGCATCGGGGGCATCCTCGGTAGCTAGCAGGGTGCGCTCCCTGGCAGTTTGCGCACTTTGCTGGGGTGTCCTTAGGCTTCTGGCAGGTGGAAGTGTGGTGGGCCTCGCCACATTTTACGCATTTGGGAGTGGCCATACACCGTCCTTGTGCATGGCCGAAAGTCTGGCATCTGTGGCACTGGGTGATCGTCTGTTTGGCTCTCTGTTTCTCCACTTTCACTACCAGGTAGCAGCAGCGGGTCACTTTCAGGATGTCTTCTCGATTTGGGGGGACCTGCACCAGCATCATCGGGATGTCCTTTTTCGTCCTCCTGGATGACATCCTCTGTACAGAGACTGGTGTGTGCCCCTGTGTTTCAAGGTCTGTTTTGACTTCCTCGCTGGTCACACTGGTCGGTATCCCACGCATTACTACCCTGAGAAGCCTCTCCTCGGGCAGGGCGTATGTGTGGTATTCTTGTTTCTCGTCTTTGAATAGCCGTGTTAGTCTGCGGTGGTCATCGGGTGTGGAGGGCTCTATGGCGATACCATCTCTTACAGCCTTGGCTTTTTTGATGTCTACTCGGGCTTGTTGTAATTTGCGGGTCACCGTTGACCATGACTCGTGGCTGCGCAGGACAACTGGGGGCATCCGGGGGGCTTTGGGGGGCTCCATATCAGCATCTGTGGGGTTTGTCTCCGCCTGGCTGGTTGAGGGTTTGTCATCGCCAGCTTTTGGGGTCCTCTTTGTTGCTGTGGGGGGTGTTTCTTCGTCACTATCAGGAATATTTTTCCTTTTTTGAGATTCCTGTACAGGGGCCACTGGGGGGGTCTGGTAGCTTCGGAGGGCTTCCATTAATTCGCGGTGTCTGAGGGTGGATTGGTTGTTGAGCTCCTCGAGTTGTGCCTGGAGTCGCTCGACTTGGGCTTTTAGTCTTGCGTTTTCTTCCTCAAGTAGAGCTTGTCGTGTTGTTCTTTTTATCCCGTCCTCGTGTGTTGTTATTGACACTGGTGTTGACGTCCTGGATGAGTCGTCTGTCTCCATGTCGAAGCTTCTGTCAGAGTTCTTTTTCCTCGGCATGTCGTTCTCTTCTTTACCTAAAAAAGAAAAAGGGGGAAAGGAAATTGGGAAAGGTAAAACACAATTGTCCCCAGGCGGGGGACTTTATTTATCTTTTATATATCAGCGTCTTAATAAAGACGACTGATATTTCTCCTCTTGTACTTCGCTGTGGGGCTTCCACTTCGCTAGTTCACTTCGCACTGTCTTCAACTGCACACTGGAGGTCTGCACTCGTCGACTGCCACTTGAACTATATCTATTGAGTTAAAAAAAAAAAAAAAAAAAAAAAAGTCATTAAACGAAACATTTTATTATATTTCACCATCTTTGTGAATAGTTCAAACGTAAATATCTTACGATTGCGAACCGTTGATACTACGACAAAAATAGCAAAGATATTTTTTGTTTAGTATTAAATTCTCTGCAAATTCCTTTACAGGCTTATTTCCGCAGAACTAACCGGTTACGAGTTCCAGCATCAAACTTTACAAAAAATGTTTGTGTGAATTTCGTTTTCAGTTCGCATCAGGTACTAATGTTACCTTTGTGCCCTTTAGTGCAGAAACTAGACGGATTTTTCACAACGTAACCGCTTTATGCACTATGAGATATTTTTATTATTATATCAATAATCGCGATTCACAAAATAGATTTCTGGCGGGGCACCTCCCGCCAGATACGTCACGATCACTATTTAAAAATCAGTAGAATTATGCCATCGTTAAAGGGCTCGTTGCTTGTGTATATACGCCAGTATGCCTAAAATAAATTTAAAAAAATCTCCAGAACGTATGCCACGTCAGCCAGAAAGGTCAGAGTTGTAAAGAAACTCACCTGGATTTATCTAGCTGTGCCTTATGGCTGACATTTTTGAGTCGAACAAGTTATCGTTTAATTGTGACGTGACGATTTTCTTAAGAAAACCCAGTGACCCCAAAAATAGGCCAAAAATCGCCAATTTTCTAGCCCTCGAATTTTGTTTCAAATTAAGTGTTTAATTATTTATTGTTAATGATGAGAACATGAAAATATGTTTGGTTTTTGAGATATTTTTTGATAGCCCCACAAAAAATGAATACTCATCAGCTATGGCAGAGCAATCAAGATATTCTTAGTATTTTTCGACGCAGAATTCATATCTAATATCGGCGAATCCGTATATCCATTGATTATTTCAGAAGGGCCAAAAACATCCCCTATATAAGGATGAAAATAGGGAAAAATTATGCTATTGAGCTATAGAGCTTCCTTGAACAGAAATATGGTATAAGTCTATAGACTGAATGCATGAACGAAGGCGTTGACTAGGGCTTACACAAAGTAATTGAGACTCACCCTCATGAGGGTAGAGACTACCCCAATAAGAGGGTGAAAACTACCCCAATATTATACAAAACTGCATAAAAGCTCCAATAATTGGCGAAAAAGCTTGAACCCTCTAAGCTTTATTAATATGGGGATAAACCATAAATCTGTTACGACCTAGTACACGAAAACAATCCATTAAAGGGTAAGAAACTACTCCTCATCTTGAATTATGAATTTGAGCCAGGGAAAAAATAGTGCATGTACCAGATGTCGCATTTTGATTGCAGTAAGTATGAATGTGGGACGATAACTAGAATTTTTGTAACTATTTTATGACACACCTACGATGGGGTAGGAGAACGGGACGAAAACGTATTGGTTTGTCTTCACCCCCTGACCCCCGTCGGGATTATTTGGGGGATGAAAAGGAATCAAGAGGCCCTGACATAGAGAAAAGCACTCTTGGAAACCGCTACCTCAGTATTTTTTGTTTATGTAATGCAGCGATTACGAGATTGCTCCGATATTCATCCCTTCGCACCCTTACCTCATAAAATCCACTTGAGAGTTAAAAAAGGACTATGAGATTCGGGAAAGGGATACTTACCTTTATGTCAGAATTCTCTTCCATACAATATATTGATTGTAAAATTGCTCAGATTTCCACCCTCTAACCCCTGTGAATTTCTCTAGAGCGATGAGAAAGAATCACGAGGCCATGACATTCCTAAAGAGCACTCTTGAAAACATTATTTTCGCTAGTGTGATACAGCGATTGCGATGTCTCTGATATTCACCCCCTATAAAATTCACTTGAAGTTTGAAAACAGACCATTAGGACATCAATTGTATGGCTAGCGCCCTTTGTGACAGAATTTACTTTAATGTAATATTCTCACAGCGAGATCGCTTATATAAATGTGCGTTGTTTCCTCACCCCTTCATAGGTGTGTAAAAAAAAATATTGGGGGAATATTGGTTATCGTTCCAGATCCAGACACACTGCAATCAGAATGCAATATCTGGTACATTCACTATCTTTTCACTGACTCAAGCTCATAATTCAAGATGGGGGGTAGTTTTGCACCCTGTGATGGGTTGTTTTCATGAACTAGGTCGTTATAAATTTATGGTTCATTCTTATTAATAAAGCTTAGAGGGTTCAAGCTTTTTCGCCAGTTATTGGAGTTTTTATGCAGTTTTGTATAATATTTGGGTAGTTTTCACACTCTTGAAGGTGTGTCTTAATTACTTTGTGTAAGCCCTAGTCAACACCTTCGTTCATGCATTCAGCCAATAGACTTATATATATTTCTGTTCATGGAAGCTCTATAACTCAACAGCATCATTTTTCCCTATCTTCATCTTTATATCGGTGATGTTTTTGGCCCTTCTGAATTAATTAATGAATATACGAATTCGTCGATATTAGATATGAATTCTGCGTCGAAAAATACTAAGAATATCTTGAATTGCTCTGCCATAGCTGATGCGTATTCGTTTTTTGTGGGGCTGTGTATTTTTTGATAGCATCACGCATATCACAAATTCAATCCCTCATATCTCAAAAACCAAATATATGCTCATGTAAAAATTTTGTATTCAGGATGTTCTTATTATTAACAATAATTTAGCACTTAGCTTGAAACAAAATTTGAGAGCTAGAAAATGGTCGATTTTTGAGGTTGAGGCTTTATCAATATTTGTTTCTTTCTAATAGTGTTATCTACTTGCCAAATATGAGCTTCGTACGCACCCAAAACTGAACCTTGTACCGATAACATAATTTCTTTGCTTTCTAAATCTTGAACTATGACAAAACTGACCGGCTGACATTTCAGAAGTCTATGTTGTCGTGATTTAAATTCGATCTAATTAATCAACTCAGACAAAATACTTGCAACGATGAGTTGCACCTTGCTCCCATGCTATTTCTTCAAAATTGGTTCTCTAATTTCGGCGCTATCTAGTTCACATGCTTTACGCTCAGACATTTTATGAAATCCATTTTTTCATGTTCCTGACGTCTTATATCAATTTCCAATTAACTAAAATTAATGTAACGTAAATACATGTAATTAGACCAATATAGCAGACAAAATTTTTGGCTGCATGAGAATTATTATAATTAAAATGATTATAATTAATTTGAAACAAGAAATTTAATTTAAAATATATTTCAATGATTTGGATTGTAGGGTTCAATATTATCGTGTTCCGTTTAAGTTGAAATTCATTTACACAAAATAACATTTTGGGAAACTCAACAAACCTTGCTGAAAATCTAATATCGTAAGTTGTAATACGACCATACATTTGCAGAAGCACTTCAAAAAATATTGGAAATTTGTAGGTGTAGTAACACCAATTTAAATCTCTCAAGTGTTCTTCACTTGATTCGCCCTTCAAACTCTTGGGATTTATTAAGGAAATTATTATCGGAATCGTGAGAAAATATTTATTAGAATGGAGAGAAATATCAGGAAGCAGGAAATTATATAGAAAGCTTGGTAAATGATAGAAATATTTCAGAACGTATAAATTCACCCGATGCAGAGGAAACAAAAATTCTAATCAAGACTTCTATGGCTGTAATCCATATTACTCTTTTGAAACGTGTTCATGTAATGATGCACATCTTTTTCAGCGTAATATTTCTCTTAATATTAACGTCACACTTTTATGAACTGGTTTACTCGCTATGTATTTGATGCGTTTTTAACTGAAACAATCATAATAATATTTATTTGTTGAGTAAATCACCATGCCTGAAAAAACTTTATATTGATGCAATTTGGCATGTGTCTAAATAATTAAACTAAACTTACAAGGGCGGTTTACGATCAAAGCAACGTATTTAAATTTAATTGCAATTATTGCAGGTGCAAATACATTACTTACTAGCCGATATAATCCGGAATCAAACAATGCAGATTGTGCTGTATGTACGACAGCGAATAGGTTCACATAATCATTATAAATGATGAAAAAATAAAAATTGCTTTATATTCCAAAATAAAATTTTGGAAGAACATAATATGTGAAAAGTGTAATCATAAAGGATATAAGCGGCTAAAAGTACTGGTAGTGTAGTTAAAGACGCACTACATACTTATTTTGAACACTTGTTTAAGTTATCGTGACACAGGAGTTGAGTAAAAAATATACAGGGTGGGCACCCTTAAAAAATAATTAACGACGAAAATGTGACGGAGGACAATAATATTTCGCATGTACTTAAACCCAGCTAACAAGGATAAAACTAGATATACCGAAGAAAGAATTAATTAAGAAATCATGATGGAAATAATGCTTAAAATGTAATTGGAAAACTGATATAGATTTATAATTTATAAATCTGTATCTGTGTATTTACACAGGGTGGTCACTTTAAAAAATAATGAATAAAGAAACAACTCCGGTAATAAAATTTGTCATTATTACCTAAAATAAAAATATGATATACTTTTAGTAAAAAAAATACACAAGGTGGTCATTCAACAGAAAAAATAATTAATAAACGAATGGTGCCAAACAAGGAGGGAATTTTTGTGTAAATACCTTTACAGATTTTTTATTTTTGTAGTTCAAATTATTCGCAGTCGGAAACGTAATACTTAACGTAACTCGTTTCGTAATAGTCTTACTACATACACCTTAATAACATTTTAATGTTAATTAGGTTAATTTACATGCAAAGTGCATAATCAAAAACCTTATTTAACATTTTGTTCTAAAATAAGAGACAGCCTACGTAAAAAAAACTATTTACAAGCCTCTGGTCATCACACTACATGCCCAATTTCAATTGGAAGTATTCTACCATACTATTTTACATATGTACTTACCATATTTGATATAAAAATGATAAGTTTAATAGAAGTATCTGTATTTACAACAAACGGCCTATATACACACATACATACATATATGTATACAGATATTTTTTATTCGATATACAGTTCTGTAGAACAAATGGTTTCTATGTTGAGTATCAAATATTTTTGTCCGATTATCACATATCGATTTGATTAAACGATAATAGAGAAGTAGAGAATGAATATATATTTTTAAATATTGCCCCCGAATGGATACCACACTGTAAACTATTTATTTCTGACTTTCCGAGAAAATGTCATTATTTCCTTAAAGTTACGAGTGGTTCCTGATAAATATTTAGGGGAACATTACCAATGATAATGTACTTTGTTATTTTTCGGCCGATCGATACTTATCATCCAACGCAATGGATAGGTTCTTGATTCAAGAGAGAATATTGTCTGTTGTCCTCAAATATGGGGATTCAGATAATCCTTTCAGAATAGGATTTCTGCCATAGACAGAATTTATCTCAATTCTCCAGAAATAAATATTTTCTAATCTTAAGTGTTAATTAATTTGTATAGTATGAATTCTTCTTAAGTTGCTAACAGATTTCAATTTTAATAACAGTGTATTAATTTGTCTGATGGCTTAATTTTACTGACCGATTAAAAGCAATAACAATTTTTAAATAAAAAGGCAACGCCTCAGTGAGTAACTTCAACCGAGTATTTGAAACAGTTTTTCTTCTTTACTTTCCTATAAATCTTAACAAGGAACTACAATATTAATCTATATACCTATTTAAAAAGTAAAGTGTTTTCTTTCTACAATCCACCATCTCCCACTGGAGCAATTTTCATGTTTTGTTTAAATTAAAGCCACAAAGGACCCAATATATTTACCAGTACCAATTTTGAATGGTTTTTGATCATTACTTCCATCTTTAAGAAGAAAACATATTAAAGTAACCATTATACTGTTCGTCGATTTATCGAACTTTTTATATAGCCCAGTAGATGAAGGTATTTACCCACAAAATTTTGCAAACTGAGTAAACTTTATTTTATTTTTCGTGAAAGTGTATAGAACAATATCCTGAAAAGTTTACATTTCGCTCGGATGCAGAACATAAAAAGAAATGTGAAAAAAAATTTTTTTCATCCATTTTTTCAAAATTTTGAGATGAAATCAAGCTAGAAAAAAATAAAAAATACAGATGGATAGATGACATATTTGTGAACAAAAAATGTCCTAACAAAATTTATCGTTAAAGCCACGGTTTTCCGGGAAAAAAATAGTCAAGTGTAACGTTATAACTCGGAGATCCATGCATGCACGCGCTTGAATACGCATGACTGTGACCCCGACGCATTGAATTACATGACACAAAATCAGAGTTTGTTCAATCTATATGAGTGTTGGCTCATTTAAAAGATGGAAATTGTAGCATCCTGCTTTTTGTTTTAAACAATACAAGCAAAAATATGAACAATCAGATCATGATAAGAAATTGCGATTTTCACGATCTTATCCTTATAACTATGAAAATATCTTTGATTGTTTTGAATATCAATACTGGAACTTTTCCAATACATTAACAAATGTATAAGGAATCCATTGGATATTATTAAATGTGGATGGGTATACCTGTAATAAATACAATACAGTAAAGACAGTAAAATTCACGCGAGCGATTCAGTGGCTATGTGTGGTGTCTGTGTATGCGTCCATAATTATATATTTTCTTTCCATACTCACTATTTATCCTCCTCTTCACTAATAAAAATGTTTGAAACATGTAATCAGAAAGACAAAAAAGCTTTATTTCGATAGAACAGCTAAGAATTTTTAGAGGCTATAGTATGCATTTAACCGTGCGCTGGCCGCGCAGAGTGACAAAGTTACTTCACTATTTTTTTCCAGGAATACTGTGGCTTTGGCGATAAATTTTATTAGAATATTTTTTGTTGAGAAACACGTGGTCTATACACCTGTATTTTTTACTTTTTCCTACCCTTAAAAATTTTGAAAAAATGGATAAAAAAATTTTTTTTCACTTATTTTTTATGTTCTGCATCTGAGCGAAATGTAAACTTTTCAGGATATTATTCTATACACTTTCACGAACTCATTTAAAAAAAAATATTCAGTTTGCAAATTTTTGTGGGTTTTACTATAAAATGGTCTCTGTCGTCTGGGCTAATATAAATAATTGTATTTTGTAAATAATATTAGTTTTGGACACTCTTAATTTTATGATGCCAACTTAGTTGGTAACACTCGTCAGTATAAAACAAAGGTAAAAACCGCTGCCCAAGGAATCACTACTTCCACATCCAGATTTTCTATCCAAGTCATTCACAACGAAAAAATTTTGTATGTGAAAATAATTGCTTATGGAACTTTAATAATATAATATTTGAAATCCTCTACCCCAAAAACACATAAAACGATACCCCACATCGGTAGTGGTGGGGGGTGGCGATAAGAGGCGGTAGGGGGGGTGGATGTATTAAAAAAATATCTTGAGGTTTCTGGTTTTTGTACACGCACTAAATCACATTTTTTTTTTCATCCCCTTTAATAATGGGGTGGGGGTGGTAATGGGGTTGGCTAATGCCAAATTTTTTTTTTGAGACCCTAGCTTCTCTTGTATATAGTAAATACAAATTTTATGAATTCTTACCTGCTTGATTTACCTATTTACCCCAAATTTACCCCAATTTACCCCCGAACCCTTCGGGGAACAAGATGAAAATATAATCTAGTTCTAGATCTCGTTAAAGTACATATGTGTACCAAATTTCAAGTCAATATCTCAAACGGTTCCAGAGTAAACGTGCGCACAAAAAAAAGTTACAGACAGACAGACAGAAATTTTTTTTTCACTCAAACTTAAAATCTCGACGTTTCATGACATTCTAAGCCTATTTGAACAATAAAAAATTTTAAAAATTTTTTTGTCGTTACTATACTTCCACTGGATGTGGAAGTAAAAAAACCGCTGCCCAAGGAATCACTACTTCCACATCCGGATTTTCTATCAAAGTCACACAACGAAAAAATTTTGTATCTGGAAATAATTGTTTATGGAACTTTAATAATATAATATTTGAAATCCTCTACTCCAAAAACCCATAAAACGATACCCCACATCGGTAGTGGGGTGGGGGTGGTGAAAGGGGGTGGATAAGTAAAAAAATATTTTGAGGTTTCTGATTCTTATACACACACTAAATCGCATTTTTTTTTCATACCCTTTAATAATGAGGTGGGGGTGGTAATGGGGGTGGCTAATGCCAAATTTTTTTTTGACACCTTTGCTTCTCTTGTCTATACTAAATATCAATTTTATGAACTCTTACCTGCTTGATTTACCTATTTACTCCAAATTTACCCCAATTTACCACCAACCCTTCGACGGAACAAAATGAAAATATAATCTAGTTCTAGATCTCATTAAGGTACATATGTGTACCAAATTTCAAGTTAATATCTCAAACGGTTCTAGAGTAAACGTGCGCACAAAAAAAGTTACAGACCGACAGACAGACCGACAGACAGAAATTTTTTTTTCGCTCAAACTTGAAATCTCGACGTTTCATGACATTCTAAACCTATTTGAACAATAAAAATTTTTAAAAATTTTTTTGTCGTTACTATACTTCCACTGGATGTGGAAGTAATAGGTAGCTAGATCCAACCGGCTTGTGTTTCAAACCCGTGACCCTTGAATATTGAGTTTAAAATATAACCGCTAAATCACAATTCATTACCTTAGTAAATGTAAATTATATCTACACTAGGTGACGGTTGAATATTATATTATTATAAAATGTATATTAGCAAGATATATAAATAAATAATGACAGGAAATAACACTTCACAGACAACTACTATTCAATTACAGAACATAAAAATTAAGAAGAAATTTGTCTTTAAACTTGAATAATTAATAACGTTATTATTTACTGACCAATTTTATTTAAAAAATAAAAAAACAATAGGATTCTTCTTCCAGCTAACGGATAGACAGACGGATATTTGCGAGTTTATACGAGTTTGCTTATTAACTCAATGATATGAATCTTTTTCTACAAGCGTCATTTACTTATAAAAATGTGCCGAATGCAATATAGGGGCGAGCGTAGAGGCTTTTTGGCTGTATACGTATCCAAATGGATACATACAATATAATTACACCTTCAAACTGGGCGATAGTCCGCTAACCACCAATATAACACAAATCATAATGCATAATGCCCCATTCCGAATGAAACATCTTCTAATATACCAGGCGTTACCTGTCTTCCGGCAACCTCTTCCCAAGCCATAGTTTCCTATACCACAACCTACCATTTTTGGACCTTTGATCTTTCCTCAACTTTATCTTTCCAATTCTTTCTATTCTCTTTCTTTATGATCTATTTTTGTTCTCGTTTTTATTTTTGATCTCTTTTTTTTATAAAAAATTCCCTTTTGGCCGATAACCTTTGGACCACCACATTTTCCTGGCGTCATGGAGACCACCAGGTCGGCAGTTCTCGTACGGGTTTTTTCGTTTAGCTTTTCACCCGAGTCAAAGCCCAAATTTATTCACCGCTGCAACCAGTGACTAGTTTCTAAATTTTATATGAATTAGTTTTAGATCCACGTAGACAGCATTTTATTGTTCATTTTACTTCCACATCCACTGGAAGTATAGTAACGACAAGAAAAATTTTAAAAATTTTTATTGTTCAAATAGGCTTAGAATGTCATGAAACGTCGAGATTTCAAGTTTGAGCGAAAAAAAATTTCTGTCTGTCTGTCGGTCTGTCTATATTTTCATCTTGTTCCGTCGAAGGATTGGGGGGTAAATTGGGGTAAATTTGGAGTAAATAGGTAAATCAAGCAGGTAAGAGTTCATAAAATTGATATTTAGTATAGACAAGAGAAGCTAAGGTCTCAAAAAAAATTTTGGCATTAGCCACCCCCATTAGCACCCCCACCCCATTATTAAAGGAGATGAAAAAAAATGTGATTTAGTGTGTACACAAGAACCAGAAACCTCAAAATATGTTTTTAAGTTTGGGGCATGAGGAACACGAAAAAAATGTAAAACCTGTAATTAAGTACACTAGATGCAAAACTCTGCATTTGCAGGATAAGTGAATTTGAGAAAAACGCAAAAAACGCTCATAGCTTATTTGAACAAGAATTACAACTTATCTTTTGGTACACCACTAACTGACGTGTGTTCTAGCTGTTTGCGTGCCAAGGAATTGTTAAAGAAAAGTAATTCTGAACAGGAAAGAGTTAAAATAATGGGTGAACATAGAGCGCACACATTAAGAGCCAAAGCATTTTACGACTCACTTAAATCTGATTCAGAAATTGTTAAAATATTCTCAATTGACTGTCCAAAAACTTTGGCTTTGCCAAAGTTGCCGGAGCTACTTTTCTCAACAGATCAACTTCTATAATTTCACCATTGTTAAGGGGAATTCAAAAACCAAACTAACTCCTGAAACAGTTCACTCCTATGTATGGTTGAAGTCAGAATACCAAAAAAATTCAAATTCAAATCACATCTCAGAAATATTCTGGATGTACGTCCGCGGTTATAATAGCTCTCTGCATAAGTTAAACTCTCAGTAAAGCGCTTAATTGAAAGTTTAGTTGCATCATTTTTTTTTCAAAATTTTATCGCATCCTCTTTTTTTCCATGGGAATTTGATCAGATCGTACAAAGTTCGCTACAATTCTCTCAATCTTATTTCCGCTAAGGTGAGTAATATTTAGAAAAGTTTTTTTGCATACTCGTTTCAAATCGCCGTCTACTTTTGAAATCTTGTATTTAATAGAAATTCTATGAGAATTTCTTAAAGCTCTCTTTGGTACTGTTCCTTCACAAAACTTTAAAATAAAAATGTGTCGTTTAATTTTATCGGTCGTAGAATACAGCAAAAATGTTTAATATCTCTTATTGTTAATTCTTTACATCAAAACTTGTGATTACATTTTGGATAGTTGGCAAATCTTTTGGTTTGTGCCTAAAATAAAAACCAGTAAAGAGCTTCTGAGCATCGTTTCAATTAAAAAAGGCTTACCTTAAAGTTTGTTTCTTCACTCTTTTCCAGTTTTCGGGTTGGCGGGATTTCTTTCTACCTTTGCCTTTTTGGCAAGGTGTAATGTAGATATCTAATTCCATGCTAAATAGATTTGTAAAAAACAAAATAAACTTCTTAAACACTTTTAACAGTATAGGCTTAACGACTTAACGTTTTCTCTTTCAGAATTCGGTAAACACTGACCACAGTAATAGATGCCAAGTACTTGTTCACGTGACACATATACCAACGACATTATTGGTCGTTAGCAAATACGAATACATCTGACGGGAACGAACAAATACGCAGTTTTACATCTGCGTTAGATTTTTAAACTTATTTTCCATTGAAATTACTCACTTATGCATTTTATTGGTTAAATAGTCTTGTGAACAATACATTCTTATATTTAAATAACATAAAACCTGCGTTTTTTTTTAATTTTTGCAAAAACCGAGTATTGCATATAAGGTACTCAATTTCAAAATATTTATTGTTCGCGCAAGAAGCTCAAAAAATATAATTTTTAACAAACGATGAATATATCTATCATTTCTAAATTTGTTATTCAAAAGAGTGCACTTTAAAGTCAGATTTTTGTGAAAATTCTGGCATAATAGATCTTGATAGGAGAGTCGTCCTAATGAATATGTCTCTTGCGTCAGCGCCACACACGTTTTTAGATGTTTCGGACACACCGTTATACAGCCTGTCTGTGACTTTTGATGTCCTCATCCGTGAAGTTCCTTAATAGTGGAGAAGAAGAGATATTGCAACTATCCCACCAAATTATGTTGACGTAGTCTGGTTGCTTCGAAGCTGAGTTTTGGTGTGGTGAAGTTTCGAATAGTCTTTCCCTTATAGTCCACTCAGATTAGGAAAAAAAACGCCGTTTTAAAGAAAGATTTTGAACAGCAGTTTCTTTGCATAGATAGTAAGTACTCAACTTTTAGAACAATTTTTTGCTTATGCGCAGAAAAAAAAGACATGATTTTTGAGATATATACATATAAGTTTTTTCGTGTTTTTTTTTCATTTAGACTTTCATATCTCGAAAAGTACGCATTTTTAAGGCTAAATGAACATAGCTAAACGTGTTCATAATACGATTTCTTACAAAAAAGGTTCTATACATTTTCCCGATTATCCCATTGGTTTTTCCGGAAAGGCGACTTGAAAAATATGTGTGTGTTTTTTCGTGTTTTTTTTTTTATTTTGAATGCAAATATCTCGAAAAGCACGCGATTTTAGGGCTAAATGAACATAAATAAACTTGTTCAGAATGAGATTTTCTACAAAAAACCTCCTATGCATTTTTCGATTATCAGATTGGTTTTTCCGGAAAAGCTTCTTGAAGAATATATATACTTGCTTTTTCGTAATTTTTTTTTTTCATTTAGACATCTATCTCGGAAAGTACGCATTTTTAAGGCTAAATGAACATTGCTAAATTTGTTCAGAATGTGATTTCCTACAAAAAAGGTTCTATATATTTGAGAGACATGTACGTCAAAATGAAAAAAAGAGAACACGAAAAGCAAATATATATATTTTTCAAGAAGCTTTTCCGGAAAAACCAATGGGATAATCGGAAAAATGTATAGGAGCTTTTTTGCAGGAAATCTCATTTTGAACAAGTTTATCTATGTTCATTTGGCCCTAAAATCGCGCACTTTTCGAGATATTTGCATTCAAAATAAAAAACACAAGAAAAAAACACGTATACATATTTTTCAAATCGCTTTTCCGGAAAATCCAATGGGATAATCGGAAAAATGTATAAAACCTTTTTTTGTAGGAAGTCATATTCTGAACACGTTTACTTATGTTCGTTTAGCCTTAAAAACGCGTACTTTTCGAGATATAAACGTCTAAATGAAAAAAAAAAAACACGAAAAAACGTATACAACATGATCTACCAGGACATGCGGAAAATTTAACAGCAGATTGTCCCCACCGAAAGGAGTAAAAAAAATGAAATTTTTTTAAAAAATGACCAAAAAAATGACCTTATTTTTTTGTAGGAATGCGCCGCCAATGACTTCAACTATTCTAACGTAACGCGGTACAACCATATCACTTTATCAGACTTGGCATTGACACTACTGACAGCAAAGCTGGATAATAAGATAGAAGCGACTTTTTGGTTTTAATCAAATCACACTACAAAAATAGCGAAATAAATCGAAATAAATCGCAGACATTGATCTCATGCTGAAATCTCAAGCAGATATACGAGATATTTAGTTAAACGGTCAATGACACGGCTGTCTAACTATTGTTCGACCGGAAGCAAAAAACGCGGCTCTCTAGGGGTCTATACACGATTCAGCGGCACGGAGCCAGCCTTGTCGGCATGCTTTGAACTCATTCGTAAAAGTGAATTGGTCCGCTGGAATTCCAATTATCTTCAAAGCGTACCAACAATGTTGACTACCTGCCGCTGGATCGTGTGTAGACCTCTTTTTTTGATCTCGCCGGCCGGCTTCACTTTTTATGCCAATTAAGGAAATGTAAACAACTCGAATACGTTCTTTCACCAGTAAGTTCGTCGACCTCTTCAGAATTAGGTTAGGACTTACACAACATGTATCTTCGCAAGTTGACTAATAATTTAATATACTAAATTACCTCAGAATCCTCTAAAATTTTGCAGGGGCTTTCCCACATTGAAGACTAGCACACCATTTTATTTTCCGCATTTCTTGGTAGATCACGTTGTATATGTATAAAAATCTTTTTTTTTTCTGCGCATAAGCAAAACCTTGTTTCAGAAGTTGAATACTTACTTCCTATGCAGAGAAACTGCTGTTCAGGAATTTTTCTCCGCTTTTTTCCTAATTTGAGTGGACTATTAGAAAGTGATCGAGCTTTCAACACTCGGCACAGCCCGTGTTCTCTAATATGTCTTCTTTCATCCACAATCATTGCAAAGATCAAATTTTCGGAGTGAGCGAAACGTTTCTGTCAATTACTGGGTTGATAATAGTATATGAGAGTTAGGTACCAAGATGCTCTGATGGCTTTATAAACAATCTTTGTGAAATTTTTTTTGGTTTTAATTTTGACCCAGAGAAACTTGTAACATTTCAAAATAAAATGTTTTTCTAAGTTCACGTATAGTCTGAGAACTTTGCTGACATCAACCATCTTGAATTTGAAAACGGACCAGGATCAACAGCTGCTAAATCTTCTAAAATTGTATCTTACTTTATGGCAGCAGAAATATCAGGAAGGTATAATTGATCCTTGCTTAGCACTTCTATGTAAACTTGAGAAATGAGAATCTAATACAGACTGGCCCACCATTGCAACCGGATTTCCAAAGCTTCACTTGTCACACCCAGGCTGTGGAACGATGTGTAAAATTTGTGACCGAAGCACCCAAAAAAACGTTTGGCGCTGACGCAAGAGACAGCTTTATTATGACGAGCATTCTATCAAGATCTATTACGCCAGAATTTTCCCAAAATTTGACTTTAAAATGCACTCTTTTGAATAAAATAATTATAAATATATTCACGGTTTGTTTAATAAAAATGAAAAAGTGAAATTAGCAGAAATTACGAAATATTGCCATTTTTGCTAAAAATTGTGTTTTTTGAGCTTTTTGCACGAACATAATTTTTTTTAATTCATCATGCCCCAAACTTCAAATTAGGACCTATAGCATTTCGGCAGTGGTGAGTTTAGTGATTATGATAATTTAATTTATTTATTTATTTATTTGTGTTTTCCATTCTGCTTAGCTAAGGAGATAGGCAACTTTTCCGAGGTATAGCAATAGAAAAATAAAAAAAGTGTTTTTTAGCCCCACCTCACTGTGCATATCACATATAGTCCAGTAGAATTAGTAAAAAAAAAGACTGACATTTATTGTAATTCGTTTCAAGATGCCACGTGGATTAAACGATAGTTTTATTGAATTTGGTCCACTTTTTGGCCGCCGGAACATTGTTTATTTGACGATTTATTGTTGAAATATTCCAAAAAATCGACTTTTTTAAAGATAATTCAAAGGCCTTTAATGATAGGTTTTTCAATTTGTAGATACTGTTAGAATTTTGAAAAACGGTTAATTTGAGATCGTTTAAAACGTTTGAAAATTTGTTTAAATAATTGCAAAAAACCGCGGAAATTTTTGCAATTTGCAAATATTTTTCATTCTTTAACAAAAGCACTTTAGTGCTTGAAACTTTGACAAAATATGCCTTTTATTACCCCAAAGTTACCCCTAAAATTTCATCAAAATATTTTAATCAGTTTAAGAGATATTCAATTTGTTTATTAAAATTTTATAAATATTATTATATATAATGTAAAATGCAAATTCACCCAGTTCTCGTTGTCGTAGAGGGTTGATCCGGACATCATTTTTTTTGTTGAGACTTAAACTTTATGTTTTCATTAATGGTAAATCAAATTTGCATTATTTTCAACTTCAAAATGGCGTTTGAAAAAGTGTCACATTTTGAGGTTAAGTTTTTTGCTAATAACTTTTAAACAAATGAAAATTTTGCAATATCGTTCTCATATCTTTTTTGCTGCGGTATTTTCACACATTTTCAAAAAAAAATGACTCTGTAGCCTCATTAGAAGCCGAGATGATTTTTTTTAAATAAATTCGTAATTTGTTTATTAACAAACATTAACAGCTTGGCGAACAACTAGTTTAATAGTCTATCTTTGTAATAGAGATGAGTTTACGGAAAAATTCAATTTGCAACGATAACAATTAATTTTACATCAGCGTCAGAATAGGAGAGAGAAGCATAAGTCATAACTATGACACGTTTATAAAATGATCGAGACGAGTTCAAATCCGTGCGTTAACAAAGCATTTACAGTTTCTCCGACTTTGACTTTTTTTTTTAATCTGGCGTGATAAAATAATATCTGTCATGTCGATTTTTTCCTAATTAAACAATA
Source organism: Rutpela maculata (assembly GCA_936432065.2). NCBI lineage: Eukaryota > Metazoa > Arthropoda > Insecta > Coleoptera > Cerambycidae > Rutpela > Rutpela maculata. Next base: position 166,097,033 of record OW386286.2, read on the forward strand.
ATTTGTTATAACTATTATTTGTGAAGGCAATTCGATCGATCATATCTTAATTGAAAGCGACACAAGCTACGTAGATGAACCTCTATACAAAAAAGAAAAATATAATATGTAGTAAATAAATACACATTTTTCCTTAATTTTTATAAAATTATCTAGTTAAAAAAATACATTAATTCATGTTTACAATATATATATTACGTAGTAAAGAAATGCTTGCTAATGCATAAATAAAAATGTATAAAATATCGAATGATCATTTAATATGCTTTAATTTAGTTAAGATGTTGAAAAACGATATTCTCGAGAAACTGTTTAATAGAAATTTGTTTGTTTTTTTTTGTTAGAAACAATTATTGTCTGAAAAATTGCTTGCAAAAAAATTTATTTTTCGAGATAATAAAGAAAAAATGTTTTATTACAAAAATAATTGTTTAATTAGGAATGAATCGACATGACAGCTATTATTGTTTCATCACGCTACCCCAGATAAAAAAAAAGTCAAAATCGGAGAAACGGTAAATTTTTTGTTGACGCACGGATCTGAACTCGTCACGATCATTTTATGAACGTGTTACAGATATGACTCATACTTCTCTCTCCTATTCTAAAGCTGATTTAAAATTAATAATTGTTATCGTTGCAAATTGAATTTTTTTCCCCCAAACTCAGCTCTATTACAAAGATAGACTATAAAACTAGTTGTTCGCCAAGTTTCAGCTGTTAATGTTTATTAATAAACAAATTACGAATTTATTAAAAAAAAAATCATCTCGGCTTCTAGTAAGGCTACAGTCATTCTTTTTCTTTGAAAATGTGTCAAAAAAATCCAGCAACAAAGATATGAGAACGATATTGCAAAATCTTCATTTGTTTAAAAGTTATTAGCAAAAACCTAACCTCAAAATGTGACACTTTTTCAAACGCCATTTTGAAGTTGAAAATAATGCAAATTTGATTTATCATTAATGAAAACATAAAGTTTAAGTCTCAACAAAAAAAACAATGTCCGGATCAACCCTCTACGACAACGGGAACTGGGTGAATTTGCATTTTACATTATTTATGTTTTTAATAAACAAATTGAATATCTCTTAAACTAATTAAAATTTTTTGGTGAAATTTTGGGGGTAACTTTGGGGTAATAAAAGATATATTTTGTCAAAGTTTCAAGCACTAAAGTGCTTTTGTTAAAGAATGAAAAATATTTGCAAATTGCGAAAATTTTCGCGGTTTTTTGCAATTATTTAAACATGTTTTCAAGCATTTTAAACGAAACGCCTCTCAAATTAATCGTTTTTCAAAATTCTAACAGTATTTACAAATTGAAAAACCTACCGTTATGTTTTTAATAAACAAATTGAATATCTGAGTTATCTTTAAAAAGTCGATTTTTTTTTTGAATTTTTCAACAATAAATCGTTAAATATACAATGTTCCGGCGGTCAAAAAGTGGACCAAAGTCAGGGTCATGTTCGTAATCAATAAAACTATCGTTTAATCCACGTGGCATCCTGAAACGAATTAAAATATGCATATTTGCTAATTCCACTGGACTAATAGTACCTACCCTAGTAGTCATACAATTTTATAATAAATAATCATTACGCAAAATCTCAGTTTTTCCATTTGCATTTAGAAAAAATTAAATTAATTGATTGGAAACAATTCGAAACAACATCCTTTAAATTAGTACAAATATAAATAAAATATAATTTTTATATATTTTTTGTTAGAATGCCACAGGATCTACGACTTTCATTTAGGATTTGCTTTCAGAAATTGGTTTATCAACACCTTTTTATTCATTAAATGAATCGCCCTAATTCTGCACATCTTGTACGTAACACTACGGTAATAAATCTATTTAATAACCACTAAGAAAGACAAACTAAAATTAGAAAAACAACGCATGACACCATTACAAACTGAGCAAATTAAGAAACCATGTTTTTCATTGACACTTTTATTAGTTCCCAGGAAAATAAAATGTGTGCACATCACACCATGTTTATTTTTGTTTTTACTGTCGTTAACTTTTAACTATGTATTTACTATATAGTATCTTTGTACTTTGTTCATTTTGGAAATTTAAATCCCATTGAGTTGTTATACTTACAGAGAGATGGAAAATTAATAAGTCAGCATTTTCTCAAAAGATCCGAGTTGTATTAAAAGTGTTTTTCCTTCATCTAGCTCACAATTTAGAGTTGTTGAATTAAAGTCACTCATTGACGGCGCAATACAATACACAAGTTGTATTACTTGTTACGTGGTGTCATTGAAATTAAGTACAAATTTTTATAGTTCAAATGGTTATTTTTACTCGGTAATGTCTGTCTACAACTTTCATGTATGATATATAAGACCCAATTTCAAAATGGAGTATTTTAACATGCTATTTTTCATAAATATGTTCCAAAGAGTATGAGCGGGTAGCAATGTAAAAAGTGCCCCCGCACCTACCGAACTAAAATGACTTCCTTAAGATGTCTCGTATGCTGACTGTACACTTTGTGTACAAAGTTTTAAGCTCGTGGACTCTGCATGGGGTGGAAAAAAAAATGTATCCCTAAATGTTTTATTTTTTTTCTCACCTCCTATTTGACGGATCGCTTTGTAATTTGGTACAAATAATATTAGTGTTAGGAGAGTGGATAAAGTAAAAAAATATTTTGAGGTTTCTGGTTCTTGTACACACACTAAATCACATTTTTATTTCATCCCCTTTAATAATGGGGTGGGAGTGGTAATGGGGGTGGCTAATGCCAACATTTTTTTTGAGACCTTGGCTTCCCTTGTCTATACAAAATATCAATTTTATGAACTCTTACCTGCTTGATTTACCTATTTACTCCAAATTTACGCCAATTTACCCCTCAACCCTCAAACTTGAAATCTCGGCGTTTTATGACATTCTAAGCCTATTTGAACAATAAAAATTTTTAAAAATTTTTTGTCGTTACTATACTTCCACTGGATCTGAACTTGCAATATTACGAGTATATTATTTAATATAGGTAATCATATAATTCATTCAGACAAGAGTAACTGGGTGATGCAGAAATTGGACCCATATTGCTAGCAAAGGAAAAAGGAACCCGACCAGAATGGAAGGATGTCTCAAACAAAGGAGTAGTAGTAGAGTAGTAAGTGAATCCCATTGTAGTCGTAATGGGATTCACTTAGAGCATTAGATGGGCTATTATATACGAACATCTATAAGACTTATTTTATTAACCATTAGGAACATGATAACTCATAAAAAACAAAATTATTTATCCAAGTCACTTTCCTCATCTAACTGTGGCAGTAAAAAAAGTTTTATTGGTTGATTTGATTATAGAACCTCCAATTTTTTTTTACATATTATACATTGTTACTGTTTTAAATTAAGTGAGCTGATTTTGCTCTCAGAACTATTGCTGTCAGTCGTAGAACTTTCCATTTCCTGTATAACACTAGATTTTTTTTTTTTAGATTACTCTGAAGGAGCGGGCGATTGGCCTTCCCTCACAAGGTCTATTGTAGTAGGTACTCCTTTTTTTTGTGCCTTAGGGCTCCCTATCCAAACATGGTCCTTCCTAGACGTAGAGTCTGTTGATAAGGAGCCCCAGGTACGGTTATCAGCCCCTGTCTTTCTCTCGCTGAGCCACCTCAGTCCAGTCAGGCTTTTACAGCTCAGCATATGGACTGAGATCTCTAACGAGAACTTGGGTCACCAATCCAAGAGCCGAACTCGGCCGACGTTGCTTAACTTCGCTGATCGAGTGCCGGCGCCTAGACTGGACGCCGTACAGGGAGCTGTGTGCATAACACTAACTACTAAATTTTTTAAAAAGGGAAAAATTAAGTATTAGGTACAACACAAATCACAAGAAAACCACGAGTACGGTACACACACTTAAAATTCCGGAGATAAGATACTATATATGAGAACGTAACAGTATGAGATGCTACGGAGATTTGTAAGACAGATGCAGCTGCGGCAGAGCGGGGGCATGAGTAGCCAGCGGTCCGGCAGCCAATTGAAAAATTACTTATTTTGTATTTTTAGTGCCTCTTCACAGCACGCACTTCTGGCCGCGGGGTGTCTTTAAAGGCAGCTTCTACTTCGAGGGCATGCACCAAAGCCTCGCTAATAATTTGATGCCACTATATTCTAAGAATTCGCCTGACCTCTTCGACCCTGACGCCATCTGAAAAGGCTCCCACGGCTAGTTGTTCCTGAAATTCTCTTGGTGCACTCGGATATATCAGGTGTGCCAGTCTCTCTATCGCAGCTTCGAATTCTTGTAAGCTTTCCCCAACCTTTTGCGTCCCTGATTTTAGCTAAGCCTGGTATACTTGGTTGGTCGCCATATCTCAAGTCTAATGCAGCTTCCAAAACTTTGAAGTCCCTTTGTTTCTCCACCGGGATGGTCTGAAGTAACTCTGAGGCTTGGCCCCCTTAGCGCCAGAACCAATGCCATAGCCTTTTCCTCGTTATCCCAAATATTCGCACTTGCAGCCGCCTTAAATTGTCTCTTGTACGTTGTCCATGAGCTTTGGCCGTCAAATGAGGGAGGTTTTAAACGAGGACCTGATGATGCTACCAGCTGGCCTCCTTTCTCTCTCAATTGTCGTTTAAGGCGCTCCACTTCTCCTTCTACCCCACTGCTCTTTTCTTTGATGTCGCTTACTTAAGACGCAGTTACACGGCGCGTGGTTTGCCGATCCACGAACCTGGTGCGTGGTTGGGCAAACCACGCGCCGTGTAACGGATAGCGAGCCAGATGTGTCAATACGGTGCGTGACCAATGCAGATTTCGTGTGGGGTTGTGGATTGTAGGCTCGTCAAAATGCATGGATCGACTGATGACTGATCTTCAGGCGCAGTTACCGACAACTAGATGGAAGACGCGAGCCGACGCGAGCAATGTCTCCCGAGTCGCAAGCCATGTCAAGTTGCCTATGTCACACGGCGCGTGTTTCGTGACTCGCCGAGCCAGGCTCGCCTAATCACGCGCCGTGTAACTGCGCCTTTACCCTTTGACTTGACTGACTTCTGTCTTGACTGACTTCTGTCTTGACTGACTTCTGTCTTGACCACATCTGCTTTATCTTCGACCTCGTTTATCTCTTCTTTGATTTCGTTAGTGATTGAATTCATAGCGTCTTGTTGGATTTTCATTTGATCGCTCAGGATTTTCCTCAGTTCTTCCTGGCGTCTTTCTTGTTCCTCTTTTTCTTCTTGGCGTTGTCTTTCTTGTTCTTCTTTCTCCTCTTGACGTCTTCTCTCTCTTGCTCTTCTTTTTCTTCTTGACGTCGCTTTTCTTGTTCTTCTTTTTCTTTGCGATATCTTATCTGAAGTGAAATAACAAAACATGAATGAATTATATGATTACCTATCTAAATATTAAATAATATAGTCGTAATATTGCAAGTTCAGATAATTTTTATTTATTTTTATCCTGTTCCACCGCATTAATAAAACTGTAACAGTTATATGTTATAGTTATAGTTTAAATACACATTATATCAAAATATGGTAATAGTGTCAAACAGGGTAGTCACCCTTCAGGCCATTGAAAAAATATATTAATTTCTCTTTAATGCATAAAATCATCTTAGAAGTGTAATATTTTTTAAAATAAACTATCCTAACACTAATATTATTTGTGCCAAATTACAAAGCGATCCGTCAAATAGGAGGTGAGAAAAAAATAAAACATTTAGTGGTAAATTATTTTTTTTCCACCCCATGCAGAGTCCACGAGCTTAAAACGGTATACAAAACAGTCAGCAAACGAGACATCTTATAGGTACGGGGGCACTTTCCATTGTATTAAAAAAAACCGCTGCCCAAGGAATCACTACTTCCACATCCAGATTCTCTATCCAAGTCACTCACAACGAAAAAACGTTGTATGTGAAAATAATTGTTTATGGAACTTTAATAATATAATATTTGAAATCATCTACCCCAAAAACCCATAAAACGATACATCGGTAGTGGGGTGGGGGTGGTGATAGGGGGGTGGTAGTGGGGGGTGGATGAAGTAAAAAAAATATTTTGAGGTTTCTGGTTCCTGTACATACACTAAATCACATTTTTTTTTCATCCCCTTTAATAAGGAGGTGGGGGTGGTAATAGGGGTGGCTAATGCCAAAAATTTTTTTGAGACCTTGGCTTCTCTTGTATGTACTAAATACCAATTTCATGGACTCTTACCTGCTTGATTTACCCATTTACCCCAAATTTACCCCAATTTACCCCCCAACCCTCCGACGGAACAAGATGAAAATATAATCTAGTTCTAGATCTCGTTAAAGTACATAAGTGTACCAAATTTCAAGTCAATATCTTAAACGGTTCCAGAGTAAACGTGCGCACAAAAAAAGTTACAGACAGACAGACCGACAGACAGACGGACCGACAGACAGACAGACCGACAGACAGACAGAAATTTTTTTTTCGCTCAAACTTGAAATCTCGACGTTTCATAACATTTTAAGCCTATTTGGACAATAAAAATTTTTAAAAATTTTTTTGTCGTTACTATACTTCCACTGGACGTGGAAGTAATAGAGGATTTTTTTATTTGCATAATTTTTAAAAAATTTCACTTGTTTTGCAATTTTATAATTTTATTATTGTGCATTATTTTTTGTACGGCTACTAAATAAAATAAAAATTATAACCTATATTAATCCAAAAAATAAATAGCCGTACAGTATCAAATAAACTTACTCTAGAAAACGTGAGTTTTTCCCTTTCTCGGGGGTGATTTTTTTTATTTACATTGATAATACTTATTCTTTTTAGTCATTTTTTTTTTAAGATTTTAAATGTCGTATAATATTTTGGAATTTATTCCGTACAGGATCAAATCACCACCCTTAATAGAGGTCAAGGAAGGGGGTTGATCTCGCGTTGGCCACTCCATGGTCCAACTGATTTGTACGGCATAGCAAAAAAGTTCATCCTTGTTAATATAAAATTCGAGTTTTATAAAATCCGTACGGTATCGTATCACCTTAGTACATAGAGGTCACTTTTCGGAAAACGAAAATTATTCCTGTACTTCTGTCCCATTATTTTTGTACGGCATTCTCTTTTTAAGAGTCACATATATAAATACAGTCCAAATAAACGTAAGCCGTACAGGATCGTTTGAAAAAATGCCACCCCCGTGGGTTACGATTTTCACTTTTCCGCGGCTTTCCCATGTCCCACCTAAAATGTACGGCATAGGGCTCAAAGTGATTTATTTCTGAAGGACTACAAAAATTATACCTTTTCAAGCGGTATCATATGACCCCCTAAAAATTTAACATGGGCTTGTGGTCTATAAGTTTGTTTGAGTTTTTCTATATATGAGCAAATGACATCAGTGGCAGGAGTGAAGTTGATATTAACTACCAGTGTAGTAAATTACTGATACAGTAGCGAGCTAGAGCATGTTGTATGGTGAGCAAGCTTTGTCATATCATCTATCGTGTACTGGCTTCGACAACCATCTCCGACACCGGTAATGTCGGCTAGTAATTGGAGTGTGTCGTTTTTTTGAGAGTGATCTTCTGCCCTTCCAGTCAGCTTTGACTTTGAATTTGGGACTTGTGTAATATGTGTGGTGAGGTTATTGTATTATTTATTATTATTATAACTGAGTAGCGTATAAGTAGATAAAAACTATATTTAATTTATTTATTTTCAGATTTTCCACTTTATCTCCTACAATCGATTTGCAGAGTTACGTCAAATTTCTCGCACAAATATTTAATTACCATAGATTTTAGTGCTACTTCGGCAGCTTAGAAGTTGTATAACAAACATTTAAACAACATTCTTAAAAACTGCAGAAATAATCACAATTCAAAATAATTCATCAATAAAACTTTCGCATTTATATTGCATTGAAACACCACGTACCTAGGTCATGTAATTTTAAGTGCAACTACAACAAAACAATAAACCGCAAACGATAAAGAAGTCTATAGTAAAGCAGCGGTGGCCACAAATGCACTGAGAAAGAAAACAATATCGGATCTTAAGAAATTTTAATAGCGCATGCAAGCTAGCAGGGTACGAGGCCGTTCCTTAATGCAGAAGGAACTCGCAGGAACGGGAATTATATATGAAAAAAAACGCGATAACTCTGAAGGGTGGTCAGTTGGCCGTGTATTCTTACTGATATCATACTGATCTATCAGGAATCCAAATCTGAAGTGGCATCTCTACAGATCCGACTGCTCGGATCTTTTCAGGAAAATATGTCTAATTATCATTCAAAGTTAATTTTATGAAATTTTTTTAAAGTCTATTCTCTATGCGTCCTCCAGGTTCCTCTTTACGCGAACCGTTAAAGTATGTAGACAAATTACGAGATTATTCTGGATACTGGGAGAGAGAATACTGGTATATAACAATGTATCAAATAATATTTATTTAAATATCAGTGAACCAAACAACTTTATATCTTTGTCTGAATACGTTATTGCGATAATGCTGTGGTACCTTTTGATTAGCTAATTTGTTTGAAATTATACTATATTGGTTTATTTCACCCTTACAGTTAATTATATTCAGAAGTAACTTACTATTTCTATTTGATTAATTAATGGAAACTTTCCTTGAGTTTAAAACCGTATTACAACAATTGTTGATATAACCAGAACAAGTTATACATACATAATTTGTACCCCGCGATGGTTGAATCTTAGTCTTGGCAATTACTTAGTTTCTCAGGTTTTTGCGTTACAGGGTTCCTAATTACCATCCCTGTGATTACAACTGAAATATATTTTTTCTTCAAGCGTATTAAAATGTTTAAATTATGTCACCAAAAACAGAAGTAGAAGTAGGACATTGTTTTACTAGTAACAAAATGTTAGTACCGAACGCCACCGTAGTGGACATTGTTTTACTAGTAACATAATGTTAGTTCCGAAAGCGCCACCGCAGTGGGTATTGTTTTACTAGTAACATAATGTTAATACCGAAAGCCACCGGTGGCGCGCTATCCACTAGCCACTTGTCATATTGTGTCAACATGTAAGACTGTAGTTTGAATATTTGTACATTTATGATAAATAAATGAATTTTTGCATTTTAATACGCTTGAAGAAAAAATAGTATATATTACACGGAGTAGAACGCCTTTTTTTGTGTTCCGCCCAGTTTGCAAATCCTGGGCTCAACACAAAAAAAGAGTGCGTTCTACTCCTAGTAATATAATATACTATTTTCTACTCCCTTATGTAAATTTTCTGTTTTATGTACAGTCTGTAGAATGGATAAGTAGGCAATTCCAGTTAACTGAACGGATATATTTCATATCAGTTCTAGGATGGATATGAAATGAAACCGACCAATCACAGTTCTTGTATTATGTACATAGACAACTATTCGTTTTAAAATCAAATTAGTGCGTAAGCTGTCAAAGTAACTGTCAATGTGTACTGTCAGTGTGTATCTGTGTAATATATTAATGTTTAATAAATTTTGTAATTTTTTTAAGCTGGTCGTAGAAAAAGTATACTGTACAACTCGAGTGGATTATCAATATCGCATTCAAAAGATTTGAAGTACTCCACCTACGGCGTCGTGCTCAAACTTCTTTATCGTGAGACATGGATATTATATCCACTCTTGTTGCACAAACTACTATTTTAATTTATATATGATATGATCTGAACACAGCTCTTTGTTATCAATTCTACTTTCGAATATTTTCAACGACAAATACAAGATTTTATTATTTGTCACCTCATCTGACATCAACTAGAAATATTTCAGAACAATGACTATTATTGCCCCTTGTAAGCAATCTCTTTTATTGTTTGCATAACTGACTTGATTATTCTACGGAAGCAATTGTGATGTTTTTTCACAAAAAATATTTTCCATTATTTTTCTCTGAGGCTATTGCCCCAACGAAAAACTAATTTAAACTTATAGTAAATTATTGTGAATATTGACCAACTTATATTTCTATTGTTTTCTGTAACCGGTGGCAGTTGCCCCATCCAATATATAATTTATTAGTATATTACGTAATGAGTGTTGTAAGAAGCATATTACGCACGAATGGAAAAGTTACGCACGATGCCGCGTAGCGGCGAGTGCATATTTCCATGAGTGCGTAATTGCTTTACAACTCGAATTATGTACTATACTTTACCTACGATCATATTTATTTATTTATTTAGTAAAATCTGGATTTAGTTTACTTGTCAACAATATTATTCAACAAATATTATGTCAGTTTTGACAGAGTTTGAAAATTACGTAGGCGCCTTTGTCTTTTCAAACCCCGCGTCAGCGAACTAAGCCACCTATATTTGCCTGTCCCGTGCGTTTTGTTTACCGTGCGATTTGTTTACAGTGCGTTTTGTTTATAATAGGTAAAATCCAACTTACATAGATGGCAGGTAGTGTGTTTTTTACTATTTACAGTAGTGATCGTAGGTAAAAGAATGAATATGACTATTGCCCTAAAATAAACCTATTAAAATGTTTTCTGTTCCTTTTCAGAAATAAGTGAGCCTAAATAAAAATATATTTTTTTACACAAAATAAATCAATTACAAGTAAAATTTTTAATCAGAGTGAAATCATTATTAAAAAAAAATAATAAACAAATAAAAGGGTATCAAAAGTAAACATAATAAATAAATGAGTATTGGTTTGCAAAATTAAGTTAAATAAATGTAATCGGTAAACAGAAACAGGTAATATCAAACTTTAAAAAGAATTTGTTTATTAAAATTACTATCACAATATACTTTTTGAAATTTAGACGATCACGTAAACTACCAACTTTGCGTATTTTTCTGTCTCTATCAAAAGAGAGAGATAAATATACGAGACTAGGGTTGGTGTTGTTTCAGTATTTTTAAAATAACAGGGATGATCTATTAATTAGTTAATCTAAGAAAACATAACGTATCTCACTTATATTTAAAAATAAAATCTTATATATTTATTCAACGGTCAAGAGTCCTCATTAATTGTAACGCACACAAAATAAGTAGTATCTGCTATTAAACTTTCTCAGAGTTCGCAGCTTTTAACCTTAATGTATCTTCATGAATTATCATTCCAACCCCTTCTCCACTTAAGACAAAAAGCCTGTCAAGATAACTTTCGGAAGCAACGGCCTAAAAGTTTAACAAACCCAGAGGTCAATGTGCTGCTGCTGAATAAAAGCAAATAAGAAACATTATTATTCGTTAGTGAAGATTCAATAAACATAAATGTTTGGATACGAGAATAGAATTGAACAAATTTTGGGTCGATATATTTCTACTGTGTAATTATACTTCTAAAAATCCAATTTCAATAATAATCGAGGAAAATACGGCCTATGGAGCAAAAAATCGGGTGGTATTCGTAAATAATTCCTACAAGGACTTTTTAAAATAATATGGGGGTAATCGCCACAATCAATAATTAATGTTTTCCACAAAAATATCGCTACTGCTATGGCCGCGTTGCCGCTATTGGAAAAATTATAGTCGATATAGATTTTCCTCGATTACCCACTTGTTAGTTCTACCCTCTTAGATATTATCAATATAGTAAGAAATAAAGAAGCTATAAGTTTTATTCAAACATGTTTCTTCTATTGTACCTGATTAATATTTTACGATTTATAGCCGCCAGGAAGATGAAAATTTGTACTTCACTGCAGACTATTTTAATTTTCATGAATGTTCAAAACTAAGTGTTCATGTGCAATATTTGCCAAACACTGTGTTCACATTTGCACTGTATTCGTTATTTTTCGATAAATAATGCTCTAGGCAATTATTCGTCTGCTTTGATGGCGGGTAGTTTACCGATTCTAGGCCGAACAATGCCTGGAAATTATTTGTTCACGAACATTTGCTTGATTCATATCGAACAAAAAAATTCATGAACGCATAACGCATGTTCAATTCAATTCAATTCAAAAAGATTTATTAACATTTTAGTTACAAAAAATGAGTTGGAACCCGGTTCAGAGCCGGTAGCCGGCCACACCACAACGACGCACAACGCCCTGGTAGATGGGTGGCCGGGTGGGGCAGATCCAGCCTCGGCTAGAACGGTAAGTAAAATGGGTGGAGGTTAGGGCTCCTGTTTTAATAAGAAATAAAACTTAAACCTAACAATTTATTGAAAAATAATCATGAACGATTTTAAAATACTTGGAACTACTTAGAAATAAATAGAAAATGGCGAATTTTTGTTTAAGCGCGCACATGCGCACTGGCGCACACGCGCACTGTTTTAAGTGGTCGGGTTACTAGTACGGGAAAAACTCAATGAAAAAACGCGTTCGAACAAATGACAACCTTCATCCGATGGTCTACCTGCCTTCGAAAAAGTAGGGTGAAGGGGAAGTTATGATTTAAAAGGTTTTGATTTCATAACGCATGTGAGGCCCCGTGGCCTAGTAAGTGGCCCACTAATTGCCAGTGTCCCAGTAATTGCCGTTTTCAACTTCAATATTTCAAAATAAGGAATCTGTGAACTTTGCCGGTAAGAAATTGCCATGTATGTTTCGGAAGAACATTTAACATTATGTATTTGTGTAAACAAGGTCTTCCTACAACGCAGTTTATTTCTAGAACTGTTAATAGATGCACATTTTACTGATTGTTCTCTTGCTTTTCTAGTGTTGTGACATTTAATAAGGTAAGTCTTATAATAATCTGTTTATTGTTTTGCAATCATAAATAATTTTACAAGTTTTTCTGCGTAATGTGGTCCTTGAGAAGTTAATTAAATAATTATTACTGATAGTTTTCGTATACCTAACCTAACTATTTTTTTTTCGAAGGTGGCAATTACTGGACTCTAAGTGAGAGTGACCCCAATAATTGACATTGCAATGATTGCGGTATTTTCAAAATACATTATTTGTTAATTTAATATGGTTTACAAGATTTACTTAAACCACAGGAATTATTTATGGAGAACATTTTTAATACTTATTAGTTTACCTAGTAATGTAATGAAGCAAATTCCGAGGCCCAAACAAGTACCCCATTTTTACATATTATAAATATTGTTATTTAATTTTTGTATTGCTTATTTAAACCCAACCGGCTACGAACAATTTATTACCGCGTAAAACTACATTCCCGCGTTAGACCCCCCACCAGCACAGCACCAAGAGACCGTCCTAAGCACACGCTCTCTGTGGCGTCAGTCAGTCGATCCAAAGCAGTAGCAGCGAGCAGAGGTGCCCACCCGTGACCGGCCGTCAAGCGTAAGTGAATATTTCCGTAAATTATTTCAAGTCCAACTTTTCGGTCAATATTTCTTAAAATATACCATTTTACGAAACTGTACTAAGTCCTTAAAATCCATTGTAACGAAAATTTCACAAGTGCCGTCTACGGCGCTCATTGCCTACGCGCATTCACTTCTCCTTCTACCGGGCGAGAGAAGGGATACGAACCTACTAGCTATTGAAAGCGGCACCGACAGTTAAGTTCCTCACGAGCTTCCGAAGCAGATAGACGTGCCAGTCCAGAAGTCAGTCGGTGTACAGCCCCGTATTCAACCAGACGCGCCAGGAGCAATTAGAAGATATAAGTAAGAATAATAGTAATAATTATAATGGGTAGCGGTTTGGCTGATACTGCGAACTTTTATTTGTCTTTGTATTTATTTTACTGGTTGTGTCCTCAAGGTATCCGTAATATTTGCTAGTGCGGTCATAAAGTAGAGGTTCCTGGAGTCTTCGTAGTATCTGCTAATGCGGAGAAATCATGGCCTTTAATTCTAATTGCTGTCTGGTAACTCTTGTGTGCCCAAGGTGCGTGTAATATCTGCTAGTGCACGCAAACTGTGTCCATAGAGAGAGCGTTTTGGAGTCTTCGTAGTATCTGCTAATGCGGAGAAAGCAAGACGCTCACCCAATTTCAGATCCAGGGTACGAGCTCACATCCAGGTGTCAACAGTCGTGCTAGCGTGGCTGACACCGGTGTACCCAGGGTATTCGTAATATGTGCTAGTGCGCTTACCCTGTGAGCACAGAGAAAGCGTCTCCGAGGTCTCCGTAGTATCTGCTAATGCGGAGAAATCGGGACGTGACCATACTATTATTTTTAACTGTTTTCAGGTTAGGAGCTGCAGAACGCCGTCTTGTCTTAACTAATCATACATCTCTTTCCAGCTTTAGGTATTAGCCAAGCCTGACACCTAGAGTAGCCATTTTTCTTATTGTTGCATTAGTTATTGTTTTCTTGCTCCTTCCTGGTATCCGACGACTGTACATAACCTGACCGCTTTTCGTCACCTGCATCGTCACCTTGTAATTTCCGCGCCGCTAACCATCTTTCACCGCTATACCTCGAGTCCACGTCGTACCGCTGCTTCGCTCCCGCCTGCCATAAGTAACATCGCTGTAACTGCACCGTAACTGCACGATAGTCATATCGTAGCTTGGGTACTATCTGATATATATTAGTAGATTTAGACTAATTTAGAGTTGATATTGTAGCTTATAGGAAATAAATAGATATTGTTTACCGAATTCTGCGTTTTACTGTGTGTGTGTGAAAGTCTGATACATCCCAATTGACCCACTGGAATTTTCTGTTTTTCTCCACTGTAGCTACTCCAGCCCTACTGCAACAGGCTGTGCTAAGAGGCTAGTTTGGGACCTTTGCCCCACGTAAAAAATTGTAAAGGTGGAGCCCGAGCTACTGAACCGTTGCTAAGGTGTCAAAAAGTGACCGCACTCCGGCCTCACCGGAAAGTATACGTCACAGTAATTGACATCTCATGGCAATTTCTAGGTTCAACACTAGCAATTACTAGTTTTATTAATGTTTTATTATTTTTTAGTAAAAAAAAAGATGAACTAGCAAAGGAGAAAAAAAGCAGAACTTTCCAAGAAACCATTTTTTCCAGTGTAGCGAAGCATTTATGAAGCAGGAAATTGAAGCTGTGCGAAATGGAATGTGCTACTCTACTGCCAGTAAACAGTTTAATGTCCCTAGAAGTAGGTAGATTAAAATTACTTAGAAAAAATAACATACGTCACGGCTTCGCGCATCGCGTATAACAGTTGGCATAATATCAGTGCCGTGCTATCCATTTTTTATTTAAACATGGTAATAAGCAGTGCGACGCCCATGCAGCTGTAAAAAATAGGACCATTACCTACGATCAAATAAAAAATCCATAACGGTCACAATAAATGTACATACTGCTGGTCGTGTGCTTCCACCATTTTTGGTGTTACCCTACATTCGAATTCCTGGGGAGATAATTCGGAATGTGCCTGATTCTTGAGCTGTCGGTAAAACTGAAAGTAGGTGGATGACCGGGGAAGAGTTTTTCGAGTACATCACTAATGTTTTTTTCCCCTGGCTAATCAAAAAAGAGGTTGAGCTTCCTGAAATTATCTTCCTCGATGGCCATAAGTCTCACCTGACGATGCACATAAGCAACTTTTGTGAAAATAACATCATTGTCGTTGCTTTATACCCGAACACCACCCACATGATGCAACCATGTGACGTGAGTATATTCAAACCGATGAAGCAAACATGGAAAAAAACGGTACATAAGTGGAAACTTGATAATTTCCATGAACTTTAAACAAAATGAATTTTCCATTGCTTTTCAAAGAAGTTGTTGCGCAGATAAAACCAGAATGGGTGGTGAACGGATTCAAGCGCTGTGGTATATTGTACCGCGGAATGCTTCAACAGTCGACTATTCAAAATGTAAGCAGGTATGTTCAAAAAACAGTACTGCAGTAGTAAAAACAACCAATAAAACCTCCAAAAACGCGACTAAAAAACATTTGACATATTCGGAGACAATGATTCCCCAGAGCACCTTGACTGCATTTCTCGAGTGCTTTAACACAGGGCACTGGAATGGGGCAGAAAAATCTAAGGACCTTTTTGACGTGTGGCATAAAATAACTACAGAAACTAACCTTAACACTGGAGATGTTCAAAATAGTTCAGAGAATGAGAGCAATCACATAGGGACTGAACAAGAAGATAATATAGTGAATGAACATGAAATTCCATCCACAGTTATGGATCGTGAGAGCAATCTGCACAGAAATAAATGTTATTGATAAAAATACAAATTCAAGTGTTGATACACCATTCAAACGTGCATTATGGTGGCCAAAGACAAAAACAATAAAACTAGCAAAAAGATAGCTGAAAAAGTACCGTCTGTAGTGTCTTCAAAGGAATGGCGAAAATATTTTTAACAAAAAGAAGAAGCAAAATTAAAGAAAGAAAAAGAAAAAGCAGAAAGAAAAATTGCACAAGAAGAAAATAAACGAAACAGAATGGAAGAGTTTGAAAAATAAAAAACGTAAAGGACCAGCAAACGTCGATAATGACACTTCAAGTGAATCAAGTCTGGTTGAATATAATGATTCATCTAATGTTAGCGATGAATTTGAAGAATCCGAAACAATCCAAAATTATGACCCTATTTCCAGTATAAATTTAGAAGTTGAAAGGTACTATGCTGTTTGTTAGCACGTATGAAGTTTCTAAAGGAAGTCACGGAGAACTGTTTTACATGGCCGTTTAAAAATGATATTGATGACGTAGACCTACGTTTTATTTTTTTTTTTGGCCCTATTGAACTTATTGGAAATGGACCATTTTCTATTGAGAATACAGTCATGAGAAAAATTAAAATTGCCTATAGGTCATTTAAGATAAATAAATAACACTTTTTGAATTTTAAGTAGAATAGAATCATGATACTAAGAAATAGAGATACGCTCTCACGCATACCTCCCCTTACTGCAGTTCCCGCTGTTACGTCACGTAAAAGTCACTAGTTTAGCGGTCAATTTTTAGTTTAGATGTAAACTAAAATTACCTTACCCGAAGTGTTTGGAAGCTTATCCTTCGATAAAATAAAAAATTACGACTCTTGGTTGGTCGAGACAAAAGCCAAAAATGTGAGAAAATTGTAAAATAATAGATACAATTATTTTTTCTTTTAACTCGCTCTAACTAAAAAACGGGACAACGAATTAATCTTTTTTACCGTGTAATGAATCCATATGTATTAACAAAATATGTTAATATGAAGGTCAAGTTTTAATAAGTGTAGAAAAAATGATTTTTTTTCTAAGGCGATAAACTGTGAAAATTTACAGGTGGGAATAAAACAAACGAGAAACTTTTTTGTCTTTCGAAATAGATACCAAGTATATCGAGAGCGTATGAAGATACAGGATGGTGCTAACTTTTTTATTTGAAACTTTTTTTTCTAGGATTAACAGTTTTGGAGAAAATTGCAATTAAGTATAGGGAACGCCCTCGCGAACGATACAGCGCAGTCAATGCGGTGTGAGAACTAGTGTACGTTAGTGTTGTTTAATGTAATCGAATTCAGATTTTCTTGAGATGTTTCAGCAAATCAATGGAGGTTATTAAATATTTGTAATAATTACCATGAAAGAACACATTGATATATCCCGCGCTATTGAATTAAGTCATACTGCGAAAACGTTATTTTGCAGATGCAAAATGTTTTTCATAATAAAAACATTAAAGAATCCGGCAATTTATCTCGAAATAACAATAAATATTTCTCATTCTTGACCGTTTGTCTATTTTCCTGAATAACGTTAGATAAATGCACTGTTTCATAATTAAACTAATTAAAGCAGTGTATTATTTACTACTACTATTTATTGTGTTTAATTAAATGAATTAAAATTTGATATTAAATAAAAGCGAAATAAATGGCTTACACGTTGAAAAGTCAACGGTGCAAAAGATCATATGTGCTTGCACCAATTATTTTGGAGATGTTTTCACAAACATTTAAACCTACAATGGCCTTATGCAAAATGAAAAGTGCTGACAAAAGCAGTCATAGAATTTTATGATATTAAAAAGTAAAATTGCCTGCAATCAGCTTTCTAGGTCTTATATTACAGTTTTCGACGTATTTTTAGGTGTAATTTTAGGTATATGTTCACCGGCGCGGGCTCGATTTGAAGTTGACTAGAGGGTGACACTATGCGCACAGCAGGTCGAAAGCTGGTACTGGTACCGAGCGTATCTTATATTTCATAGTATCATTGATTGATTGATTGATTGATTGATACCAGCGTGCGGTAGGCATTGCTGCCACTCCCAGGTATACAGCTGGGCCTGCTACGTCCACGCTGGGTTGGACTAAGGTCATGCTTGTTGCCAGCAGCGAGTGCCACATGGCGCATGGTAAAGGAATATGGGATGGGATGTGTAGGTATTTGTGAGATGCGTTACCGCATTGTGTCGTGAGGGAGCGTTTAAGCTCCCTCTTTTGTGCTTTTGGTTCTGGGTATCTGCCTCTTCTGAATCTTTGTGTGAAATATGTGTTGTGTCTTATTGTGGAGTGTTTATTACTGTTTATGCTCCTCTTTTTTTATTTCTGCTTCTTCGAATCTTCTTTTTCTGAGTCTTCTGATTCCTCGATTTCCGATGCTGGGTTGGATTTGAGTCATGCTTGTTGTCAGCAGCGAGAGCCACATGACGCATGGTTTTTTCATTTTTCCCCTCGCTTTCTTTCCCAGTTTGTTTATGATCCTCTCGATTGTTGTTTTCCACGTGTAACATGGTCTCTCTATTTTTAGTTTGGTGCTGTTCAGTGTTAGCGTTTTCTTCAGTAGGTTTTCTGCTGTCCTTTTTGCTTTAACCTTCTTGATCCTTTCCCTTATCTCTCTGCTTACCAGAATATGGTCTATTTGTGTGATTGAGCTTCCATTACTCCAGGTGTTAATGCATGTTTGACTTTTACTCCATGTATTTCTTATTGTTAAGTCAAACATGTGTGCTAGGTTTTTCAGCGCGATTCCGTTTTCGTTATACCATGTGTGGAGTATATGTGCATTAAAGTCTCCAGGTACACGATTTCACTGCACTATGTATATGTATATGCTATGATTTACTGCGTTAGAGGGAAGCACTGTGGAAAGTTTTGGTTTCTGTACCTAATTAAACACTAACTAATATTTCTTATCAAGCTGATAATATTCCGAGGTATAAATTATTTTACACATTCACTTATACAAACTTAAATATAACTTCTATACGTTGACACTTTGTATTTAACTTTTTCAAGGGTATCCATTGGTGACAGAACACTATAAGTCATCTGCCTGCCTACCAGAATATGATCTATTTATTGAGTTGAGTTTCCGCTGCTCTAGGTATCAAGATTGCTCTTTTCTGTGCGTATTTTCTTGGAAACCATTTTCCTGAGAGAAACCTGTATCACGCATACATACATTGAGGTGCCATAAGAATTCAGTCTGGACGCTACACACCCGACAGTGCCCCATCGATTATTTCTGATCTAATCCAAATTAAACTCATTTGAATATTTTTAGCAATTATGAGAACCTCACCTGAAAGGTATACTTTAAGAGTAGTGCGCCACTGATCATTACGTATTCAATTTTGATTAAATTTGTTTGAATATTTTTAGTAATTATGAGAAAACACACTTGAAGGTTCACACAGGAAATCTGTATAATCACACTTTAATAGCGATGCATTACTAATTATTTCGGGTTATTATTATCACCATTATTATATCGTGCGTAATTCTCTTGATTGGCTGAAAGAAATTCGGTTTTGGCTATTAATTATTATTTGTATTTTTGTAATAGTTTGGTTTGTATATTTTTGCTGAAAGAAAAATATTTAGTGCCCTTATTTTAATTTATTGTCTAGGAACTATCAAGCATTTAAAGCATATAGGTATAAATTTAAGTAAAGTGGTATAGTCGAGTGTAGACTTATCTTTAGCCTTAGTGTTGATTGATTTATGGTTTCCTAGAGGCTCTCGGGTTATTCTCCACTTTTTATGCACTGAGATATTCTAATCACCCACATTAATTAAATATTAGCTATATAACTTAACTGTTGTAATGTTATTTTACATATCACATTGCGTATTATTTTTCACTTATCGCATCAGCGTAAATTCGTCCTATTGTGCCGGCTTTTAATCGGGATTTAAGCCAGATTACTGGCACCGAACTTAAACGCGTCCGATGTCTTTGAAATCACTAGACGACCCGTATCTTATATTTCATAGTATCATGGAATAAAATATAAAAATTTATCTGTAGAGTTTAAATTAAATTTTATAATAAAAACATCTAAATTACAGTTTATTAGTAATGGGGAAGGGAGTTCGTATTCGTGTTTACCTGTAATACCACTGGCAATTACTGGTGTACAATGTGTCAGTTACTAGTACAACATGATACTTGGCATGGCAATTAATGAGGTATTGGAAGCGATTCTTTTTTTCTCTATTATGAGTATATCATATCTACAATATTCCCACCCAAACAAACATTCACTTTAATAGAAATGAGAGTTTAAACAATTTCCTCAAAAATTCGTATTGGCGATATTGATAAACAATAATCTTCAACTTGTCCTCAATTGTCAATTACTGGGCCACCTACCCTATTGGGTGTAAAATTATAAAATGCCTAGACCGACACCTAGGTGAAATAAAATTTGACTTTGACTTTTTCCTCTTCACGCCCATTCTTTCCTCTGTGTTGTTAGTTTAGGTATACGTATATTTGCTCTGATTTTCAAGTTGTGGTTGGCTGTATGGAGCTATTTCTAAAGCCATAAAAACAAATCTGCCAAGACATGGCTCGTATGACTTCTCGAAAAATTGACTCCCTCATTCCTTAAAAAAACGCAAGACGTTTAATAATGAGATATTTAATTATACCATATTTAACCATAAGATATTTAATCGTAAGATAATTAAACACAAGACAATATTTTTAAAGGGTATTTTCCAAAGGTATTGAACACGTAGGGTATTTTACTTGATCTGCACTATGGATTTGTCTGCGAGCTTAGTCATCACTTTTTATTCATAATTTATTAAGTGGTGGTTTTCTTTTGCGGAAATTTCTTCTATATTACCCAGTTCTCCCTTTTTACTAGGAAATCACTATTAGTCGAAAATGAACGGCATTCTCTAGTAACAAAGAAGAAGAAAGCATCCCAGAAAATAAATTTCTATAGGTAATCAAAACCAGCACGAAATAGTTTCTGACAGACAAATAAATGCATTTTATACTTCTTAATAATATTCAAGTTTATGACTTACTTTAAAACAAAACATATCTGCAGGTAACTACGGAAACAACATGGGGATATGACACTCCGTAGTAATTTGAGAAAATCGTCACGTGTTGTTGCTGGAAATCACCCCGGCTACAAAAATTTCTGTTTGCCACAAATAGTCATCAAAGCACGTATGCACGAACGCAACGAAAGCACAGCATAAGAAATTCTTTGGTGTGATGGTAGTATTTGAGTCATCAGGCGCAGGCGGTGCGAGAATCTTTCGTATGTTTAGTGAATATTATGAATTATGATATAAATATGAGCTTTCTCTCTATTCTATATTACGTATATTATCATCGTGGACCATTATTAATGAAAGGACTAGGTTAGTGAAATGTCTTCATACATAAAGGTTTGGTTGGGGGATGAGTAAAAAATGCTAAAACATAATTGATCTAAATACTAGCCCTTCTTGAATATACCGAATATAATTATTGGATGGTAATTACACATTAAAATAAATTTTCTAATCTACTTATCTCTTAATGTAGACTGCCATATTTTAAGTTCAGCAATTGAGACAAAATTTTCACTTAATATTTTTTGTTTCTCAATTGCTCTTCAAATAAATAAAAAATAAAAAAAATAAAAATAAGATGTGAAAGAAAGTTAGTTTATACTGCGTCTTATTGTTTGTAGCTTATCAAGATATTCGATTTCATATAACAACCAAATAGGTAGTATTTATTCCAAAAAATTAAAGAAAGAAGTGGACATTTTTACTAAAACGAATAACGTATTGTATTTTTTAAATGTCATAGGGCATTTGAGTTTTATTGTTATGTTTATTATTTATTTTGCTTTATTTTATTTTTTAAGTTATTATTTTCACATGTGTGTCACTGACATATAATAAAACCCTTTTGAACTATAGTTGTTTTAAATCAATATTTTACTTCTGCAAACTATATAAATGCCAAAACAAGATAATAAATGAATATCAATTTTTCTTTCTTAATTAAATTATTTATTTTCCATTTTTTCTTTGAAAAACTTTAGTCTTGAAAAACAGTTTTGTATGTAAACATTACTTATAATTAATAATAGTTAATAATAATGACAATACTATCATTATCATTTATAATTTTTATAATTTATATGATCATTCTGTTATTATAGTAAATTAATATTGAGAAGTATCTGTAAGAAACCTAGCACAAATAGGTGTATCCACAAAATTTTGATTCCAATTTAAATTTATATATTTATTGGTATTATAAGCTACGGGTTACATGTTTTTTTTGTTATGCGTAATAAAAATTGTCTAAATATAGCGAAACTAGAAACGTTCCCAGGGTAAAGGCTAGTAGTTAGTAAGGATTTGATTTCCAGATCCTTGCTAGCGAGCTGATGGTATATAGGCCCGTTGTACATACGTGCAAATAGATAAAGGATAAGCTGGTTGAATACTGCGAATATGATATTCGACAGAAAATATAGGTTGCAAGATCGGCATTTGCATGTTGAGCATAATTTGGCGAGAGAGAAATGTCACTAAACGCGGAAAATTGTCCTTTACGCCTTTACTTTAGACACGAGCCGCTAGATTCTAGCGGCTAGAAGGATAGTTGTATGCTGCTAATTCCTGAGACAAACCAAGGCAACAGCTCGAAAATAGTTTTGAATAAATTATCAAATATGTCTTTTAATTTTGTTATTCTTTAGATTTTCCGATTTCTGAACTTGCCGAATAAGGCCATTATACTTACGATTTCGGGACTCAGACTAGGCCTCTGTATTGGTCTTTGATAGGACTACAAGTATATCGCAATGCAAGAAAGTTATCAGATATGACGTGGCCGAAAAAATGCGCCAGCTCTTGGTGCAAATCTATCAGCGTAAATGTGTGGGAAAGCGAGGCGTCGATGTCTAACAGCAAACAGTGTGGCTTTGGCTTAATTTTATTATTTGTAATAAATGTATCAAAAACATATAGCTGCCAAATCAATTTACTGGATGAAACAAAACCTTTGAAATACTCGGAAATAGAACATATAATGTCCATAAGCATAACCTTATCCAATAAAATTTAAGTACCTATATAATATTGTCAGTCAGTTTATTATAAGTTTTAAGCTATTATGAGCTATATCACATTTAACGATAATATTGAAAACGTGAATGAAAACCTTACCACATTATAAGGAAGACTGTATATAAAATACCGTTTAGCACAATCGCCACCTGACGCATAGTTCTCAATGTGGTTGTAAATAAATCGTATATATTTGGTTCTAAATGACTATTTATAGGTACATTATATTTAAGTAACAAATTACTGACGGCATACCGACGACGCGCGACGTGAGGAAAAGTGGCACAATATAATAAAAAATTCAAATATTGTAAAAAATAACGATTTTAGACGAAAATGTCCCAAATAAATCTTAAAAAACCAGACTGCAACCAACAGATATTCTCCGGATTAATGCCCCGCCAAGCGCTGAATTACAAATTACAAGCCTGGCCGCGTTAAGTGCAATAACTATTATGTATTGCCACAAAACGCTAACGTTTCGATTGCAATAGATACCAGCCGAAAGACTTATTCCTACTGAAAGGAGCTCTCGTATATATATATATATATTTATATATATTTATTGCAGATGTTTTATCGAATGAACCGATTAATATGGAAAAATTCAAACTTTAAAAATAATTTTTATTTTCAATTCAAAACGTGAAGTTGACATAGTACTAAAAGCAAGTCGTTCTTTACTGTCAAAAACAGCACAGAATCTTATTTCAATTCTTTTAAATAACTATGATTATTTTTGAGAGGAGCTCGTCACGCCACTTGTTACCCTTAAAAAAACTTTCATTTACCCTGCGTACGTGAAATTGCATTTTTAAACATAATTTGTGATAAATAGTAAATAATAAAGTATTTTAATGAATGCTTATGTATGACTTCCCTCTTGCATGAATTACTTATAACCCCTGTAACGCCCCTACAATCTACCTTATCAGTATGGAAATGCGGTATTCTCATGTAAATAATTATTTATCAAAATATAAGCCTCATTGCTATTATACATTGACTCTACGACTTGCGACGCCTTTGCGTTGGTGAAGGTAATCCTTGTATCCACTTTATCGGTATGGCAGTTATATATTCGTATGACTTACGATAAATAATACACATAAAATCAGGCTCAATGTCATGGTTATTTATTTTAGCACTCTGAAAATGACATATTTTGCTCAATGTGGAGGCCATTTCAAGCCTTTTTGCATTTTTTCCAGTGCTTAATAGTAGTTTGTGCAACAAAAATGGATATGATATCCATATCGATAAAGAATTTTTTGAGTGCGATTTGGATAATCCACTCGAGTTGTACAGTATACTTTTTCTACGACTAGCTTAAAAAAACTACAAAATGTGTTAAACATTAATATATTACACAAATACACACTGACAGTACACACAGACAAGTACTTTGACAGCTCACGCACTAATTTGATTTTAAAACGAATAATTGTCTATATACTTAATACACGAACTGTGATTGGTCGGTTTCATTTCATATCCATCCTAGAACTAATATGAAATATATCCGTTCAGTTAACTGGAATTGTCTAGTTATCCAGACTGTACAGAAAACAGCAAATTTACATAAGGGAGTAGAAAAAATAACTTTCAGGATAAATTATGTAATAAAATTTAAACATTTAATAACTGTTTCAGTGGTCGGCCTTAAGGTACGCATCTTCTATAGAGGTATGGCAGTTTGACTTTCTTGACTTGCGAATTTATACATACCTACAGCAAGCTTATGTGGTTTTCCAGAAGAGTAAAATTATACACTCGCTTTGTGTTATTGTTTCCCGTACTATTACAAAATTCATAAAGTAGTAGCAAGTATGAATATCTCAAGTAAATATATCAGTCCAGTTCTCTAAATATTTAAGCAAATTGCTATAACAGCTATACTAACAACATAGGTAATTATGAAACATATTTTATTGTGTATAAACATTCTATTTAATATTACAGCGTCATAACTCTGTGCATTTACTCCAGCTGACTAGAACAATAAATCCACATTTCTACTCTTGACATAAATTCTCTTTATATCAGTTGGTGGCAGCAGTTTCGAATTATATTTCTTAAAGGGATTTGTAGGTTTTAACCCAATTATCGAATGGAACAAGCGTTATTGCTATATTAGCGGAAGGGTATAGAAGCTAATTGAAGCAAAGTTAGATGGAAGTATACCGACTATGTTTATTTCTATCGAGTCGTTTCTCACAATTTCAACCTCCCCACAATAAAATTGTGGGAGGTTACTGAAATTGGTTCAAAATCGAAAACTGAGATAACATCAAATCTTTACGTTTTGAGGTCCCAGGAACCCAAATAAGTGATTTTTAAAAAATGTCTGTATGTGTGTGTGTATGTATGTGAACACGATAGCGGCGAAACTGCTAAACGGATTTGGATGAAACTTTGCATGAGGGTTTCTTTAGTGCTCCAGAAGATCTGAAAAGGTTTGGTGGAGATCGTATTATGTTTAATGCTGTTTTGGCACAACAAGTTGTTTATTTTATGATTACTTACAATTTGTGAAGAGCAGTAAAAACCGATTTCAACGATATATCACACTTGCACCCGTTCGATTTGGTTTCCGTGAAAAAAATTAAAAAGAATTCGTGCACAAATGACAGCATCCAAAAAATATTACTGCTATTATGGTTAGGGGAAAATGTATTTTGACATCTGTCAAAAGTAGGTATTTGGGTTGGTAACCTTTGTGGATGTTGATTTATAGGTTATGGTACATTTATAGGGAATGTGCTTCATGTAACTAACGTAACCTCAAAGTTTAAGATTTTTAAGTTAATAATCTTGTTTAATGTTAGTATCCGCATTTTAAGCTTGGAGCCATACTGGCCAAGCGGATATTTAAAAATTCATGCAAATGTATTTTTAATATTGTTAATTAATAAAAATAGATTGTTAATTATAGGTTAGATTTCTAACCTGCAAATGCGTTTTATTCTATTTAAAACATTACATTGAACTAGATTTTGGTTGAAAATATGGGAACAAGCAGAAATTTTAATAATAGCTACATAATACTTGTAAATTTTAAGAAATATATGTATTTTTGAGGTTAGTTATGATGTCACGTGCAGATGCTACATAGATTAAGCGATCCAACGACCTGTCAAAGTTTCTTTTTAATATGGCGCGGAGGGCAAACACGGGTTTATTTTTATTAAATTCCGGAAATATAGCCAAGACAACAGAAAATCACAAACGTTTAACGAATGAAAACGAATATTTGCCCTCCGCGCCATGTTGGAAGTCACGTGGTTTGGATTGCCTAATTGTCTCTAAATTTATTTCATAACCTAAATATCCACGATCAGTAAACTATATGGTTGCATCATCCCGCTGCTTTTAGACGAAGGAGCGCGAGGGGGAGGTAACCTAAAATGACGTAGCCTCTAGACCCAGCCAGGGCCGGCACTAGACATTTTGCTACTCACTCAATTAATAAACACTGATATAAACGAATAGTATACACTGGGACGACAGCAAACTAGTTTATTACACCGGACAGTGACAGTGCGACGTGCGACAAACAATATAAAAATAAAAACACTGTCGTTGTAGTATGCCAGACAAATTGAAAACACGACACGCGGCAACTAGTGCCGGCTCTGGATCTACCTAGACTTTGACCTTGATCTGAATGATTAAACAAATAAAGCGTGCAGGAGAGACAGATATCCAATTCCCATGCAAAAGATAGAGACAAAGATATCGGTGGCTACATGACGTAGGCGCTAGACCCAAGTCCCCCCCCCCCGCGCGCTCCTTCGTCAAGAAGCTACTGTATGAGGTAACCGTTATAGTTTAATGACCGTGCTAAATATCAACATTCAAATCAACCCAAATATTTTAGTTGTTTTTTTAAAGGTAATAATTGTTTATACCCGTGTTTGGATATTACGTCTGATTGATGGGATGCATCACAATCGTTCGTTTAATGCAAATCGAGCTAATCGGGCTAAATCTGAAACTTTCAAATATTACAAAATAAAGCCCTCCAACGAAGCTCGACTTGCTCGGACCCATGATGTAAGGATATATGGTGTGTGCAAACGAAGGTCTCATTTTCGTCTTCTACTGTGCCGTCCCAAACGCCGCCATGTTTAATATGTCTGTCATTCATTTATGTTGACAAAGTAGTTGATATGTCAATTTGTTTAGTAAAAAGTTGAAAAAACTGAAACGAGAATACCAAAAATAGTAATATTAATTACTTTTAATTCCTTAAGGATGAAAATATAGTAAAAATGTGGATACATTTTTGACACCGCGACGTAGTTCACCTCAACGACGCGACAGCAAGTTAAAATGAAACGGCAGTCTGTGACGAAACTAGAAAATAATTCGTAAATATTTTTCAGGCAATATAGTATTACCCTCAACGAAGTAGATATTGAGAATACTAAATTACGAGCTGAAGATCTTGAAGTGAAAGTTGAAATTTTAGAACTGAAAAGCTGAATTGAAAAAAGCAACTGAAAAGATGGCGAAAGAAGTGCAATAAAGAGGACATGAAATTGTGAAACCTATTTTCACAATTGGACAAATTCAACGACCTAATCAGAAATGTGAAGACATTACTTCTGCAATAACACTACAGAGTGTGTAACGCAGGGTTACGGGTTTTTAAGAAAAGAAAATGAATGCATTATAAGATTATTATATAAAACTACTTAACAGCGTAACAATTTAATATAAATATTAAATATGTAATATAATAATGGGAAATGCTATTTTACAATGAATATATAAATATAAGTTTTATCTCTAAACTAATATTGATTTTGTTTTATTTTTGTACAGCATTCCTTATACAGTGCGTGTAATTGCGGACTGGGCATGTACTTCCACGTAGCGCGAGAGATATGACAACCCAGCTAACAGCAAACTCGCCCGTCGGCGGCATAGATTAAAGAGTCGGCGCTAGACCACTGAAGCATCCCCGTTCTCAGTTATTTCATTTCAGCCAGCAGGCACACGCGATGTTGCAATTCTAACTCCCTATGCCCAGCCCGCCACTACACACAGTATATTAGTTAATGAACAATATCGATACCTGTGAAGTGGGCCCCCCATTTTCGATATTGAAACATATTTGAATGCGAATCATTTGCTCGTCAGTTTCTTTTATTTGCTTGCTGTTTAAAAAAATTCACTCACTTTTGAATATCAGTATAAGTAATGACGAGCAAACACAGACAATATATGGGAAAATAAACAAATTGGCCGTTAATCTTTTTTTAATCAATAGAAGGGAGCTATCAATTTTAAATCTATTTTAAGCGGTAACGAGCCAACAAGAGGAACTCGCAAGCAATTATGAGCAAACTATTTACATTGAAAAATGTTGAAATTTCGAAAATAGGGGACCAACTTTACGAAGGTAGCACCTACTAATCTATCTTGATGCATATACCTACTTAGTTTTTTCATATGAACCTAATATACTTTCTAAAATTGATATTGGTAGATCCTGAACTTGACATGGATCATAAGAATCTTATGATTTCGGGAAATCATTGATACTTCTATGTGCATATTCTTAAAAATATCGATCTTAGTGGCCGTACGTGCATACTTTTTCGATATATTGCCCATTTAATAGGTAATCACTCCGCAGAAACTGCTTTGCAAAGTACACAGCAAATATAAGCTTTCATTATACCATGAAGTTTCTATATTCATTAATGTTTCCTAGATATTTGATTAGACTTGTCATGTTCTGTGTGATGCTTATTCGGTATTAATAATAACACTTTACTTTTTATAATTTATTATCTTAACCAAACAAACTATCTTACTGGCTTACTGCTGTCTACTCGGTCTCTGGCCATTACCAACTTTATGTAACTAAACTCATTAAAATAACATAATTATGTGACAAGACTACAAATTTTGAATTTGCCGCTATTTAATGCCTCTTTCTCGTTCGTCGAAAATTCAACATGGACGCGATTTGGACGGGTTACGCTATTGGCTGATCCGAAAAGCTGCGCATAAGCACACTTTACATCCTTACATCATGCTCGGACTTTTTTGATCGAGCAGGAAGATTTTAATTTGACGCATGCGTAGTCTGCTTGGATTGTCCATAATGTTATTGACTTGTTGAGATTAGAGTGTCATTTTGGCTAAATTCTGTGTTGTTATTTTTTTCGCTATACAGTGTTCTACATAGTCTTCGAAATGTTATCTGTTAATACCCTTATAGTATACGGCAGTTGATTAACATGCAACAAAAACAAACATGAGAGGTTATGTTTTAACAGATTGCTTGTAGTCCACTTCAGTTCGTTCGATATTTGTTCATGAAATAAATGGCTGCAAAGCTTGTTTGCTCAGTGCTCTGATTTCTGATGTAATGTCCAAGCACAGCTTATAAATATCCACTATGAGGGGAGGTTCCAGCCGCTTCCAGTAGCTGCCGATTTAAAGAATGTGTATACATTTATTTATATTACTTATATCATTTATCTATATTGAAATTTCATAAATTACCTCCAAAAAAATTGTGTTCGAGGCCATTTTGGAAACCAAAATTCAGTATCCTCTAAGATGACCAACCAGATTGCCTGTTCCCGGTGTAGTAGATTACTTTGAATGAACCAGAATATTTTGAAGAATTAAGTGCAAAGAAATGTTATCTCAATTTTCGATTTTGAACCAATTTCACCTCCCCACAATTTTATTGTGGGGAGGTTAAATTTTTAGTCAAAACATACTGAAAGGTAGTCTCATTATAAGAGATTGCACTAAATTTTATTTAATTAAAATCTTTAATAGTTTCTTTAATTTCACTTATTGCACCAAACGCCTGCAAGAATGTCTTCAATAAGGTAAACTGAAAACATGAGTATAAAAAATACGATTGTAGGTGTACTACTAGGAACGTAATAAGAGTGACTTAATAGGTTGCTATATAGATATGATATGAATTAGGTAGAAAATATGGGAGCAAGTCACCAGAAAGGTAGATATTACCTAATTATACTACCAATTGTTAAGTTTAACAGAAATTTGCCATCGTGGTAACTTCTGGTAAATTTTGATCAATTTTTCCTTGGCTGCTTTGGTTATAATTACTTTTAAAAATTAGTGTATGCAGAAGATTTTTCTATTAATTACTTAAATTTAAAAATTAAGACCAATTGGTAATTTCATTTTCAGAAATATATTTTCCAACCAATTTTATGACAGAATTACCTCAATAATTAAATTGGTCTTTTTACTAATAGATAACTCTAAGGAAAACGTTTTCTATATAGTTTTTAATCTTCCCTGTAAGATTTCACAAAATGGCATATAAACAAACATCAAACATACGAAGATAAATTTATTAACGATAATTCGTACCACTACTCGAGACATTACATTAGTTGTTAAGATGTGATGGCTATAAATGGAGCTGTTGTAGCTCAAGGGCCAGAAAAAGCTGGTGTAATACAAGCTTGGGCGTTTCTTGTCCTCATGGGGCACTTTGTATTACTCAAACTGACATTCCAATAACTCAAAATTTCTATTCCATTATTGTCTGACTTTCACTTTAGGCTATCAAGTAAATATGATGATGAAAATATATATAGCATGAGTGCGAAAGTGGAATTTAGTTTTAAATATTGATTTTAACACTGGTGTCGAAGGATAAGTTTTACTCAAGTCTCTTGTTTATTTCCTCTAATAATAAATTAGGACTTGTCATAGTATGATCGGTAATATTCGATTTATTTATGAATAAAAGAAATTGTATACGTTGTGTCCCACTTTTAACGGTAACGCATTCGTAGCTTAGTTATTAGTCATTCAACTTCAACCAAATTTGAATCGGTATTAAAGATCTTAACTATATCTTTTTTGAGAAAAACAAAACTTACTACAGTTATTGGCGACACTATTATTAGAAAAAGTGGTAGATTTTTCTAGAAGTCATATTAGGCATTTTTTTACCTACTGAAAACTAATCCAATATTGTTGATCAGCATGCTATAGAACTCCAATATTCAAAATTTAAAACATTTTGGTTTATTTTCAAATTACGGCCCCATTAATGATATTTTTCAAATATTAAATAATTAATAACTTGGCAACGAATTGTTTTTCGGAAAAAAATCAGTCTTTATTTTCTGTTTAAATTAACTTTTTCTACCACCCAGAGTTAACGACTTTCAAACTTCGTAGGCCAAGAATTTTCACTGAAAAATTATCAAAAATTTTGAACCAGCCGGCCCTGTAAATTATTCGGGCATTAAGGATTACCGAGTTTGAAAGTTTCAATAGAATTGTGTGATAAAAGAAATGATTTTAAATAGAATATGGGGAATGACTTTTTTTACTTTTTCACTTTTTTGAAGTTGGATGACTAACAACTGAGCTACGAAGGTGTTACCGTGAAAAGTGGAAAACACTGTATATGATTTTTGGTATTGAGAAAACATATTCTATACACAATGTTCCTTCTTTGCCAAGTCTTGTATCCTCATGAATTATGTAATAAGCTTCTTCTGTCTCTTTATTTCTCTCTCTCACTCTTTCTCGTAACCTCAATATTCTGTAATTTGTACTTGATACATAATACACTCGAAACAAAAGTAATTGCAATATGCATTTTGGTCAACAAACAGATGAGTTGCACGTCAACGTGATATTAACAAATGAACTTTCTGAAGTTGGGAAAAATATATTTGTTTATTTATTTCCAATCTCAAGTAACACATAAAGTCGCGGGAACGTATCGGCGACTATAAAAGCCACGATAAAGTGGGCCGCTATCATAGGCTGCCACGTCCCTGCTACGTGGCAGCTACGTAGCCGCCACTAAAATGGGGAAAAACTTTTAATCGCCGGGTAGTCCCGGCCTCTACAGATGTGACTATGTTTAGTTACTATAAAGGATCGGGGTAGTACTGGGTACTACTCCGCGACTCGGCCGCTACGTGGCTGCCTAGTAACTGTGACTATCACTTTTTAAAATGGTGTTTATCTTTTAGCAACCTCTTTGTTTTTTTCTTTTATAATAATAGCGCAGTGAAATAATATCATACCAAAAAGATGTGTACTTTAGGCGCGTGTTTAAAGTACTTCTTTAGCCATTTTTTTCACACGCAAGTTACTTTTTTGATATAAGTTGACATATTAAATGATAAAATTTCAACGCGCCCTCAAAATAACCTTTTTTGTAATTTTTTGACAAAATAATTTTAAAAGGCAAGATAAAAATTTAAATATTTATTAGGGAAACATTTGGAATACTTTCAAAATCATTTTTCGTAAAAGTTTATGATAAGATATTAACATAACCATTGTCTATTTTTGATTAAAACCAATTTTTTTTTTCTAAAAATTTTAACAACTAATAATGGACAATTTTAACAAAGGTACTATAAAGTAGGCCCTCCACCATAAAGTATAGAGGACTACCCCATTTTACCTCTAAAAGATCTGTGACTTTGGTGACCCAATAGCAACTATCCTGATGTGACTCTATAGTATCAGATTATATTTTGGAACTGTAAAGTACCAACAGGAAGTATTTCGCTACCCATGTTGCCACTAACATGCCACAATACTACACTAAATTTCCAAGTGATGATCACTGGAACTATTCTGGAACCTAGATTACCTCTCTATGTATCCAGTACTTTATTTAGGCATCTTAGTGGCACTGGTGGGTGGCAGTAACTGATTCACTGGCACTATATAGTTTTTGCCACTATAAAGTAACAATAAAATGATACTGCCTATTTCTAGTAACTACCCAAATGTTACTTTGACTTTGGATGTTTACAGTTCCAATAAATGGTATCGGTGTGGTAACAGTTACTTTAAAAGAACCATATAAAGTAGCCTTACCCAATAAAGTAGCGATATTAATGCCAGGATGTACCCCAGGAACTAAGGCTTCGTAGCAAAACCGAAAGGATTTGGTACCATATGTGTTATTTGGGATAGGTAAAGGACTCAATTACAGGAGCAATCTACGTAATGTGGTTGGAATAACTTTTCACAAATTTTATTTTATTTATTCACTTATTAAGAGAACAGTTGAAATATATAATAAAACCCATTTTACCTCATTTCAAAAGGTATGTATCTTTAAATAAAAGAGCCACATACGCTAATCAAACAACACATAAACTAATTTTATTACTGTTTACGGTTTGTAAGACTTTGTAGAGCAAAGAACACAAAGAATTGTTGAGACAAATAAACTTTCTTAAATATAGTAGATTATGTTAGTTACTAACTATTCAAAACAAAAATACACATTGTAGTGGAGTCAATAGAGACTGAAAATATGCATTATTTCGGAATAATTACGGGAAGCTTCGACTTTCCTAAAACCTTTTGATATCACTTTTACATAGCTTAAAATAAAAAGTTATAAACATAGAATCGTGAGGAAATTATTTATTAATTATTTAAATAAGAAACTTTTTTTTAACGAAATCATAAATTGAAAAATTTTAAAGCTATTTGATTCAAATTGACATTATAAGGGGATTTTCGAGGTCACTGACACAGATTATGATGTCAAAAAAAGGTAATTCAAATTGGCTGATCCACTATGGCCGACTTCCATCAAACAATAAAATCATTCAAAATACTATTCAATTAAAAGCACAATTTAAATATTCACATAAAAACTTAAAAAGAAGCTGAGAAAACGTGATATTGTACATAGCATTACAAGATGATCTGTGAAAAAGTGCCCAAACTGCTTTTACAATGCTCTGCGGACACAAAGATGTTGTTTTACTCCCAATCTCTTTCTATTATTCAAACATTACAATTTGACTCATGGCCCTGTACCACGTGAATATTTTTAATGTTTTCGATATTTTAAAATGGAAAAAAAAAAGTAGAAACAATCAACATTGAGTCGATTTACCGAATAAACTTGATTTTCTCAATATGTCGTGAAAAGTATACGTTCATATATATTCCAAAATTTTTTCATCATCAAATTTACTTATTTTGAGGTCCTACTATAAACGTGTGCTGCATAGGTAGGCTAAATACATTTTTTATAAAAGTTATTAACGTTCATTTTACCCGTAATTTGACGAATTTTGGAGCAAATTTTTTTTTATTTTCTTAAAAAAGGTTAGTTATATACAATGTGTTCACGGCAAAGCGGTATTATAGGTGTAAATAACAATTTTTTTTTTGGATTAGAAACAGTTTTTTGTATTCTGCTCTTGCTACACCCAAAAACTATTTTTAGTATCTTGGACTTGGGGGCGCTGGTAACAGCTTAAAAATAAAAATCGCATCAGTTAAAGTGCCTTTTCTGTGCGAAATATTGAAAAATTTTATTAGAAAAACTTGCTCAGCATTAAAAAATATGACGTCGTACCAAATTACAGAACTAAAAACATTTTTTTTTTAATTTATAAAATTTTATTTTTTTTATATTATAAATGTAATGATAATTTAAATTCATTTATTCTACCTCCATTTTCAGCACATATCTCAACTCTGTTCTTAAATTCTTTGTAGGTATTTTGAATGGCTTGGAGGTCAATTGAATTTATAGCATTTATAGCTTTCAATGCGTTTACATCCGTTGTTAAATCATAGGAATAAACAATTTGCTTCAGATGACCCCGTAAATAAAAATCGCCAATAGTCAAATCAGGCGATCTGGGTGGATATGGACAGGATCCAAATCATCCAATCCACTTTTCTGCAAAATTATTATTAGCCAATTTCTTACTATTTGTGTGCTGTGGGCTGAACAATCATTTTGCTGAAAATACAAATGTGCTCTTTCGTCCAGTGGCAAGGTATGTAAATGATCATGAAAAAATGTTTCCAGAAGATTTAAAGAGTTATCCTGATTCAGTTTACCGTCAATGAAGTATGGTCCGATTATACCATTGTAGGATATTGCACACCAAACATTATCTCTTTTAGAATATTGACTACCTGTAACAATTCTAAAATTTGGGTTTGTATCGCTCCAGTAGCGGCAATTCTGACTAGACACAACACTATTGGTGAGTTGCTTGTGAGTTGTGTTTGTAATCCAAAAAAAAAATTGTCATTTACACCTATAATACCGCTTTGCCGTGGACACATTGTCCATCAAATTTTATCATTTTCTCAAAATTTTGAAATTTTGGAAGTGTATATCTTCAAAAATATATTACTGAGATTTTTTTTACTCATCGGATCTTTTTATACATTACTTCAAAAGTAAAATGTGAAAGACCTAAGTTTTTATCTTTAGATTTTTGGAAATGGTAGAGCTTTTACCCATCGCAAATCTCTTTATGGTCCGACTTCATATATGTACTATTCCTACATACATTCATCTTTATATTTGAAAATATAATAATCCAGTAGCTACATGTTTCTTCTTTGATTTAAGCTTTTGTGAGGTCAATTTCATTATTTAGTTCAACAGTTACAACAAATTTAGTGTAGCGCGTACTTACGTGTCTCCTCGTTCCATGTTCGTGCGTTAAACAAAAAAATTTGGAGCCTACATTTTTGATCGTACAAAAAAACTTCATATATATTTTTGATGTGAAATTTTCCATATTTTCGAATGGTCTGATTACTTTTTGAAAGAAAAAAAATATTTTAAGATATATTTGACAAAGACTGGTATTTTGCAACTAATTTGTTTAATAACAAATTACGCTCAAGGACTATTGTTGGTAACTTTTGTTCCTGACATGTTCAGAGATGTATTCTCAAAAGTTACCACTTCCCGGAATTTTTCCGAAGTGAAAATCTCTATTGACTCCACTATTGAGAGTCTAACAAATTCCTTGGAGTAACGAAATTAAAGATATTGTTGATACAACCTTGTCATTAAGTTACTATTGCCATAATTATGCCTAAAGTTATTTTACTCTGCTTTAATCCCGCTACATTTTATATGATAATTACCTAAATAGAGTACTGAATAATATTAAAAGTAATTCAAACCGATTCTGGTCCAGTTTAAATTCGAAAAGATACTATTCTTAAACTAATTGTATAAAGTGATTAATATTGGATATAGAAGTTCTTTAGACAGTGTGAATCCTTTCGTTTCTTCTTTTAATAAGTCTTTATCTCAGTTGACTAACCTTAACAATGGTCCTTTACAGGGTCCGCCACTTAAAAGTACCCAGACTAATATTTTATAATATTTTTTTGGCAGCGGCCATATCAGGCACATTAAATTACAGGTATTTTTAAGTTCTTTAAATGCACATGATAATTATTGTTACAATGATACATTTAATTTCCTCGAATATTATTTTAGCTCGCCCTGTACATGAAATTTGTTAAAGCTGTTGGATAAAGGTTTTAGTTAGCTTTAATTACACTTATTAGAGCTTACGTTTTTTTTATTTTTCAGAAAAAAGCAACCAAGCCTTTTCGCTACAAAACTGAAAAGTTATGAAAGAAATCTAAAATATGTTTAGTAGTGATATACAGGGCGTATCAATAAAATCTCGCAGGTGAAATATTTCGGAAAATAAGAGAGATCTTTGAATATTTGTAAAAGCCATTTGCTGGAAAGTATAAATGACTTCAGTTTTGGATACAAATTGTTTGTTGATAAGATGTAGAAGGCGTTGCGCTTCAAAGAAGCGTATGTGTATGTGATGTGTATGTTAAAAAGTTTAAATTTTCAATCAAACGTAGCTCTATCAGAAAATTTTGAAAATTTAACCGTTTTCGAAATATTCGAGTTTAATTTTTTTATTTTTTGAATAAGTACCAAAATCGCACTTTTTTAAATTAATTTTTAGACGATAAGTCCCCTTCAACTGTTTTCATTGGAAGTTAATGCGAATCATATTATAACAATTTTTTTTACAACTTCCGGTTAAACCGGAAATGACTTTTACTTTGGATTTTTAAATGGGACACTGTATTGTATCACAAGATATTGGAGAAAATGACATTCTAAGAATTTTTGTAAAATTTCAAAAAATTTTATGCAGCTGTACTCGAGAGAGGTGAAGCTTATTTTTACGAAGACATATGGAATCACCAGATTTACTAACCTCTAAATCCCTTCTTAACTCGAATACTTACCGCTAAAGTTATCCTGCTCATTGTCTTTACTTAATGCATTTCGTCGTCTCGCCTTCTTTTCATGTTTATTGGCATCAAGAGTGTTCTTGATGCCAATAAACAATTCCCACCACATTCACCAATAACAATATCATAAAGTGAAAAGCTAACGCAAAACGAAAGACTAAAGCCATACCAGATTTTAATGCTAAAATAAAGTACCTGAATTTACGCAAAAATTATTTGAAATAATCATATCTCAAAAACAATTTGAAATAAAAATAAAGCGTATGATATTAAAATGTGGAGAATTGTATGCTTTATTCCTCAATGTAAAAAAAAACCGCTCCCCAAGGAATCACTACTTCCACATCCAGATTCTCTATCCAAGTCACTCATAACGAAAAAACTGTGTATGTGGAAATAATTGTTATGGAACTTTAATAATATAATATTTGAAATCCTCTACCCCAAAAACCCATAAAACGATACCCCACATCGGTAGTGGGGTGGGGGTGGTGATGGGGGGGTGGTAGTGGGTAGTGGGGGTGTATGAAGTAAAAAATATTTTGAGGTTTCTGGTTCTTGTACATACACATAATCACATTTTTTTTCATCCCCTTTAATAAGGGGGTGGGCGAGGGGGTGGGGGTGGTAATGGGGGTGGCTAATACCAAAAATTTCTTTGAGACCTTAACTTCTCTTGTATATACTAAATACCAATTTTATGGACTCCTACCTGCTTGATTTACCCATTTACCCCAAATTTACCCCAATTTACCCCCAACCCTTCGTCGGAACAACATGAAAATATAATTTAGTTCCAGATCTCGTTAAAGTACATACGTGTACCAAATTTCAAGTGAATATTTTAAACGGTTCCAGAGTAAACGTGCGCACAAAAAAAAGTTACAGACAGACAGACCGACAGACAGACAGACAGAAATTTTTTTTTCGCTCAAACTTAAAATCTCGACGTTTTCTGACATTTTAAGCCTATTTGAACAATAAAAATTTTTTAAAATTTTTTTTGTCGTTACTATACTTCCACTGGATGTGGAAGCAATTATAGACATTCCAAAATTGAGAAAAACAATAATTAAACATTAAGAAATGTAAACAAATAGTTTGGACACCCGGTATAATAATAATTTATTTCAAAAATGTTTTTCAGTAAATACATCATTATCAAATAACATCCTACATTTTTAGAAAAAACAATTAATAAATCGCGGAGATATGGCAGTCAAAAAAATGTGTGTAAATTGACAAAAAAAAAAAAAAGAAAAAATCATAACTTGGAAACGCTGCATCCGATTTTCAAAATGTATTAGGATATAATTGACCCTTGGAGGCTTAAATGGCGTCAAGGAAATACAGGGTGTTCCATTTAAAAAATATATACTTTCTTGTGTAATTCGTTTTTGTGTAATTTAAAATAATTTTACGTTATAGTAGAGATGAACCGTTGAAAAAAGTTTTTTTTATAATGTTAGCTGTTTTTGTACAATCTTTCGAGGGAGCACTAACTGGACACCCTGTATATACTATGATGTTTTTCTTAATATACACTGAAGTGGTTTCTATAAACACCAAAGCACTGAACATTATAATCGACGTATGTTTCTTCAACTAAGCCATTTAGAGATTGTAATGTTTGTTCCATTGATTACAGTAACGTTCGGAGACCATGAGAGTAAAACATCTGAATATTTAGGACTATGTTTATTAGTAAAATACAAGAGCGTAAGACGGCCGCGTGCACATGTCATCCATGTGCGAGGTTAACTACCACACCCGATTCCTAGAAGCGCTTTCATACATAACACGCCCCTTTTTAAAGAAACAAATTTAAAAAAAAAATTAAAATGACAATTCCAACCTATCTGGGGGTTTTATCAAAATGATAATTCTAACCTATCTGGAGATTTTATCACCCTACCACTCCTAGTACAAAATTGAGAAGTATTAGATTCTTTGTTGTTATTCAAAATCACATTATTATAGTCTTGTTCAGGAGAAGCATTCACAGTCCCTGTATTTGTAAGAGATTCTGGTTCAGATTGAGGCACAAAGTCGAATCCTTCACGTCTTGATCGGACATCAGAATTTTTAGTATCACTAGCTGGTAATGATGTTCGTAATGGTCTTATAGATTTCCTATTTCTGCGATAGTTTGCCTCACCTACTTTAATTATGTAGTCATTGTGACCAGACTCTTTGATAATCAAACCAGGCTCCCAACTTCTTACATCATGTTTGGGAATCTTTTTCGATCTTTTGTCGATGTACTTTTTCTGCTTAGACTGTCTTAGCTGAAGTTTCTTCCGCACACCTTTTAAGGAATATTTGGGAGTCAGAAAGCTTTTTGCAACAGGTAAAGTAGTTCTAAGCCTTTGCCCCATCAACAATTGACTTGGAGAAGGTAAGTTTTGTTTAGGAGTCACATTATAATTTAATATTGCCAAAAATTGATCACTACCTTCTTCGTATGATTTTATAAGTGAACCTTTAACTGTCTGTATGGCTCTTTCAACCATTCCATTGGATGCAGGATGGGAAGAACTTGAGGTCATCAGGTTTATTTTATATTTGGCAGCAAAACTCATGAATTCTCTAGAGCTAAACGGAGGTCCGTTATCTGAAAATATTTCTTGCGGCAAACCATTTATTGAAAAAATATTTTTAAGGCTTGATATAACAGATTCTGCCGTCTTATTCGTAAGTTTGTTGACAATAATAAATTTGCTGAAATAGTCAACCACCACTATAAAATTTAATGGTCCAAGTGATTTGAAGTCAACTCCGATTTTTTGCCAAGGAAGTTCTGGAATTTTATGTGGTTGAAGTGGTTCCTTTGTATTGGATTTGGCATATTTTTGACAGATTATGCAATCCGGAATTTTATTTTCTATGTCTGTCATAATTCCTGGCCAAAATATTGAATCTTGAGCTAATAATTTAGTAGAGACAACACCTTGATGTGATTTGTGAAGAAGGTCAAGAAACTCATGTTTCAATGTATCTGGAACTATTATTCTTGTTTTATAGAATAATATATCTTTATGAAGAAAAATATCATTTCTCAATGACCAAAACTTTTTTACTGACGCAGGTATGTTACTTTTGTGAGTTGGCCAACCGTGTTGAGCATAGTGTTTTACTTTTTGAAGTGCACTATCATTTTCAATTTCAGTTTGAAGGCGTTTCTCATTTTCTGACGATGTGGAAATAACTGAATAAACTCTGAGGTTATTTTCTAAGTACTGTGCGTCAATTGTTTCACTGGTTGGGTCCCTGCTTAGAGTATCTGGCACTTGCAAGTTTTTGCCTGGCACATACTGCAAATCAAAGCTATATCTTAATAGTCGTAGAGCCAAACGTTGAACTCTGACATCTCGTCTAACGGTTTTTTTAGTAGGCCTATTAGTGGACGGTGGTCTCTTTGAATAAGAAATTTTCTGTCCAGGACAAAGTAATGAAATCGCTCACAGCCGTATGCGATTGCCACAAGCTCCTTTTCAATATGATTATATCTTTGCTGTGTTGGAGTTAACGATACAGACGCATACTCAATAGGATGTCCATTTTGCGAGATTAAAGCCCCTAGGCCAAATGGGCTAGCATCCACAGATAAAGTCGTATCTTCGTTAGGATCAAAGTATCTTAATATAGGTGTAGTTGTAACAAGGCTTTTTAACCGATTAAATGATTTTTCCTCATTTTGAGACCATTGCCATTCGACACTGTTAGATAAAAGTTTTCTCAAAATAGCTGTTTCTTCTAAGTTCGGGATGAACTTCGCTAGGTATACCACCATGCCTAGAAAACGCTGGAGGTCCTTTTTATTTTGTGGAGGTTTCATCGTTAGTATAGCCTCCGTCTTTTTATTATCTGGAGCCACGCCTTTGTTGCTTATCACGTGACCCAAACATTTCACCTGGGTTACGGCAAATTTCGATTTTCCCAAATTTAAAGTCAATCCAGATTTGGAAATCCTTTCAAGGACGTTTACAAGATTTTGATTGTGTTCGTACATGTTTCGTCCAAAAACGAGAATATCGTCGAAATAAGCTACTACTCCAGACAAACCATCTAAAGTTTCAAAAACAAATCTTTGAAAAATTTCTGGTGCGGATGAGAGTCCATACGGAAGCCTGAGATACCGACAAGGACCAAACGGCGTCGCTACTGTACATAATAAAGAGCTTTCATAGTCTAACGGTATTTGTAAAAACGCAGAAGACGCATCAAGCAGAGTAAAGTACTGAGCACCAGCTAATTCCGAAAAAAGACTATCTTGGTTGGAATTTGGAACAGTTCTCTCCTTATATATGTATTTAACGCTCTAGGGTCCATACATAACCGAATATCTCCATTTGCCTTCGGTGCAATAACAATAGGGTGTACCCAGTCTGTTGGTTCCGTAACAGGTACAATTATTTTTTCCGCAACCAGTTCATCGAGTTTTTCCTTAACTACGCTTTTCAGAGCCACTGGGATTTTTCTGGAAGGACAAACACGTGGTATCGCTTCGTCTCTTAAACTAATTTTGTATGCCTTAGAAATTTTTCCGATACCCGTAAACACTTGTCTATATTTTTTAATTATATCATCCACAGATTGTGAGTTTTTAGGAGACTCGCTTACTTCTAGCACGCCACTGACATTTAGAATTCCCAAATCGTGGGCAGCACTAAGCCCCAAAATAGAACTAGGCTCATCTGAACGCAAAATATAAAATAACAAGTACTTTCGCGCACTTTTATATCTGCAATCAAGAGTTATCTGACCAATAATGTCTATTTTGTGGCCCGAATAAGAAAATAATTTTGAAGAAACCGAAAATAATTTATTTTTATTTATTTGTAGTCTTTCAAAATCACGATAATTTAAAATGTTCACATGACTACCCGTGTCCATCTTAAGTTTTAAAGTACAACCGGCAACGTTGACTTTTTCAAACCAGTCTATCGCGCTCACTGCCGCGGTTATTACATGTCTACTTTCGCGAGAGTCACATTTTGTTACAGTCCAAACAATATTATTTTCATAACTGTTCAAATCATGCTCATATTTTTCGTCGTTTTCTGAGTCGAATTCGGCGACTTCATGAACATTTTTATAAGTACAAAATTTACGATAATGTCCCTTTCTTTTACAGCGACTACAATGTCTATTAAAGGCTGGACACTTACCCTTGACATGGCTTAATCCACAGTATGTACATAGGTTACCTGGAATTTGTCGTCCTGTGCTCCACTTACTTGTACCAGCCACAGCATTCCCAGAACTATAACTTTGTTCACAACGTGCACCTGAATGTCTCGAATCAAAATGTTTTTGTTTAAATTTACCAACACTAGGATTTATCGCGTTTACTGACACAATGTCCATTTTAGAGTCACGAGTAATTTCTTTTTGTTTAATAGAACTGCTCTCCATTGCACGGCATATAAGCACTGCTTTCTCCAGAGTTAAATCTGATTTTTGTAGCATTTTTTCTTGAATTCTGGAGTCCTTTATGCCCAAAACGATTCTGTCCATAATCATAACATCTTTTTCCTTAAACTCGCATGTATTTGCTAGCTGCTTCAGAGCTGTTAGAAACTCATCAAACGTTTCACCTATCAGCTGATCCCTCTTGAAAAATTTGTAATGTTCGTAAACAAGATTCTTTATCGGGTTACAATATTCATCGAATTTCTTTAGAACTGCATTTAGCTTGTTATTGTCACCGTCCAAGTCAAATTCAAAAGTGTTATAAATCTGCAGCCTCTCGTCACCTATTTGATTCAAAAGTATAGCCACTTTAACATCATCAGACTTTGCACTTTTTCCACTGGCAAG
The DNA here is from genome assembly GCA_936432065.2 of Rutpela maculata. Taxonomy (NCBI): domain Eukaryota; kingdom Metazoa; phylum Arthropoda; class Insecta; order Coleoptera; family Cerambycidae; genus Rutpela; species Rutpela maculata. The sequence goes on from OW386286.2 coordinate 166,140,102, forward strand.
CAAATACAAATTAAATTTTTGTTTCCATAGCTTCCAGTTACCAGCTACATTGCCTTTAAAATTCATTTCACTGGGAGTTTTTAAGTGTTCTACCCGATCTGCCATTTTTTATTATTTATTATACCTAGTAGGTACTTAACACTAACACAAGAAATTTTTTTAATTATTTATCACTTCTTAAACGACAGGGGAGTTCAATCGTATATAGCATGTTACATTTTGTGTCCCGTCCAAAACAAGAATCCACCTGCAAACACAACGTTTGTTCACTACCCGGTTTTTTATTAAACTTTTAACCTCTCGTCGCGATTTTCACCAGCTGCCACCATGTAATGTTTGTTCCATTGATTACAGTACTGTTCGGAGACCATGAGAGTAAAACATCTGAATATTTAGGACTATGTTTATTAGTAAAATACAAGAGCGTAAGACGGCCGCGTGCACATGTCATCCATGTGCGAGGTTAACTACCACACCTGATTCCTAGTAGAGATGGTACGAAAGAACCGAACCTGTTCTTTCGGAACAGGTCCGAGCTAACAGTTCCGCGGAACAGTTCTTAGATTTAGAAAATACTAGTTCCGACTCCGCTGGACTGTCATGCGTTTGAGCGGAGCACTGAGCACATGATACTAGTTCCGACTCCGCTGGACTGTCATACGTTTGAGCGGAGCACTGAGCACATGATAACGTTGTACCTTCGGACACGGAGCCGGAGTGGAGTGAGCAGATCAGACTTGCGGACTTTTTGGTATTGGTGGTAAGTGCATGGTAGTATTTGTGTGGGATGTATATAATAATAATAAATTCTGTTTAATTAGTGTTAAGTATTACAAAAATGTAGCTCTAGCATTTTTTAATTCGAGGAGTTTTAGGAATAGTTTGAAGCATTAGGTGAATATTTTGACTTATTTCCATGTAACAATGAAATGAATTGAAGAAATGGTAAAACTTAGAAATGAAATACTCACGGTTCTAAATCGCATTACAAAACAAATTAAAAGTATATTAATTTATGACACCCTCTACTCTTATTCAGAGTTCAAATACTAGTTCATATCGGTTTTGATATACAGGACGTATTTTGTATTGACCACTTTCTTTTCAAGAGCTTGGAGCTCTGGAGATTTCAAAATCAAAACTTTGAATAGAGTATATAATTGACATGTCAGTTTTCAACCTTCAACAACCAATCAGCATTCTTGTTTCAAAAAAATCAGGACTCCAAGCACTTGAAAAGAAAGCGGTGTCATTATGGAGCATATGGAGCTGCGAGTGCGAAAGAACGGGCAATCACTAATGCCGGATTCGGAGCAGGTCGGAATCGGAACAGGTTTTTGGAACAGGTATACTTTTTTACCCGGAACAGTTCCGACCTGTTCCGAGAAAAATCCACTCAGTACCATCTCTAATTCCTAGAAGCGGCGTTGCCGCTTTCATACATAACAGAGATGACTGAAACTTGGACACCGCCAGTGTCACATCAAAGTTTAATCACTTTTGGATGCACATTCACGTTTAACTTATTTTGGTTAATTGCTCTTTTATCAGAGACAGAAATCAATTTGCAAGATAACGTTACCTATTCCATCTCTAGTTTATGCTTAACACATGATTATTCGTGCCGACTGTAGTATTCAAGTGTATTGTTCAACTGTTTCGGTGTTATTGAGGAAACTACTGCATTGTGAGTGTTGCAGCAAATATTTTAAAATCAATTCAAAATTTTAACTTTTATTGCAGCTGCGATAATTATTTGGTGATGGTTAAGCACATAAATCGACCACATCGTATAGCACTAACGTGATTAAAAAAGTTGAAGAAGTAAATTTAAAATTTGGAAAATTATGACCAAGATTCAATAAACCAAGTCTTACAAAGAGAAGAACTTTTTAATACTATTTTGATAATTGTATAAACTTGCTGAATTCAGAAAAAAATCGTTGCAGTTGTTTACCATAAAGTAGATTAACATGTTTTCATTTCCATTTATTTGCATAGGCATGCTACAGATAAAATAACCTATGGCGTCTTCAAGAAACTAATCCTAGGCATTGTGGACTTAGGTCAGAGTTTACATAATAATAATAGAATATCTTGCTTTCCTAGTATAATGATGTGGCACCTGGGAGGCCAGAATTGCAAGGGCTATGAGCGTCAATTCAACCGGATTGTGATATCAAAAAACTTATATTTTTTAAAATAACATAATAACGGTGGCTTTACACATACATTGGTTTTGTGAAGTAGTGGTTAAATTTGACAAAAAGTATACAAATTTTATTAGGGAAGATCGCTCAATTATGTCAAACGATTAATACTGAATTCAATTTTTTCACATATTTTTAAAATTTGTTGGTAAGTTTTCATAAAACTATGGCGTCATCAATATTTTTTTTAAATGGCAACCCCCATATTTTAAAATTTGAAGGATCGCCAGTGTAAACAACATTTGGGATTTAGATGCTCCTAGTAATAAATCACGAGGACAAACTCTAAAGTAGATTCATTTGCAAGATGCAGTGGCAGCTGCCAGTTGCTTTAAGCGTTTTATTGCCCACTTTCCAATGGTATTGCAGATATCGGCGATCACGTAAGTTTAACGTCGTGATTATTGTTTACTCGCACTGCATCTTGAATAAGAATATACTTTAGATCCAGTTGCGTAGAAATATATATGTCTTAACCAGTATTTAGCCACAGTGAATGTTAATTGACTAACGTCGCAGATTACATACATATGATTTCTGGTAATGTTACTTGTATATAGATTTGAAAATTTAGAAATTAAGACTTTGACAGGTGTAACAGGATCATGGTACACGCCCCTTTTCTCCTTTAGTTTTGAAGATAATTGATTTAAATTTGAGATATTTTATATACATAGTAAGCGGCACTTTTTGTCATAAAAGTGATTTCTTTTTCACTTCCGGTTTCGCCGGAAGTGACACTAATTTTCGATTTTTGAATGGAACACCCTGTATATTATTGGACTTTTGAATTCTGCATAATTTTTTGAATCCAACGATACCAAATAAGAGACAATTCAAACGACAATATTTTTTGAAGTATAATTTTTAGTTTTCCATTTAAGTGGTTCCATGACGGTTCCGATTTATTCTAAATGACCTGTGTAACGCTAGAAAAATGTAAATTCCGTAATAATAGTAAATTACCTGATTTATGAGCAAATAAAGTTCATCAAAATGGTTTTTGTGGCAAAACTCAATTTTTTCAAATGGAACCATATTGATACCGTAGTACCATTTATAGTACTATTAATAAGGAATTTATTCATATATCGTATTAAAATGTGCGATAAATACAAACAAAATTAGAGCTAAAAGAAAATAAGAAAATTCAATTTTGTTCTAATTATATTGTTATACATAATGTGGCTTTCGAATATAAAAAAAGGGACACAAAACATTACAATTGTTCAAAATGCTGTCCATTAACGTCAATGCACTTCTGAAATCGCATAGCTATATCTCGAAGAACGTTCGCCAATTGCTGGGTCGTTGTACTATTAATTGCGCGTCTTACTCGTAGCTCCAGGTCTTCACATAACGGCGCGGCGGTTGCGTAAACAATATTTTTTAAACGACCCCAAACAAATTAAGGGTATCAGGGTATCAGGTAACTTTGGAGGCCACCTCACAGTACCATTACGTTTTTTCCGAATCTCCGTTAAAGGTAATCAGTATCCTTGAATTATGGGGAGGAGCGCCATCTTGTTGGAAATACATTCCCTGTCCTAAATCCAAAGGTAACTCATCTAAAATATCCTCAATCTCATTTTGCAGGAATCTCAAGTATCTGGCACCAGTCAGGGGTCCTTCAAATATTATTGGACCAATGATTCTACTACTGATTATTCCGAGCCAAACATTGAAACCGAACCGCACTTGAAAGTTACCCTCCTGTAATAAGTGTTGATTTTCTTGTGACCAATATTTTGTATTTTGTCGGTTAAATAATCCCGAATTATTAAACCTAGACTCGTCCGAAAATAAAATAATTCCCAAAAAATCATTGTTTGGCTGCACGTTATTCTGCAGAATCCAATTGCAATATTCCAACCCACGTTCGTAATCAATTTCGTACAAGTGCTGATGCAATTGGTATTTAAAAGATTTATAGTGGTATTTGTGCAAAATTCGGCTTACTGTTTGGTGACTGATTTACAATTCAAACCCAATTTGCCTTAAAAAAACAGTCTTATCAACTTCTATTCGAGCCAAAACATTAATTTCCGTTCCTTCGTCAAGAATTAAATTTTCTTCGGGATCATTGTTGGGCTCTCTTCGGAAATGATTTTCAAGACGTATAAAATAATTTCTCGCTGGACATTGTCTATCAGGATATCGTTCGGCATAAAGGTGTCTAGAAGCTACGGCATTTTTTCTACATTCCCCGTAAATAATTAACATGTCCACTTTTTCATTTGTTGTATAAATTTGCGTCATTTTGAACACAATTAACAAGAATTTTAAACAATTTTTAAAACAAAAACATCGGTACACCAACAAATGTTTGGCAAGCTAAATATTTCATTGCTTTCAAAGCCACCTTAGTTACTTCTTAACAATTAATTAGAAATTGTATTTTCTTATTTTTTTAGCTGTAATTTTGTTTGTATTTATTGCATATTTTAATACGACATATGAATAAATTCCTTATTAATAGTATTAATAAATGGTACCACGGTACCAATAGGGTTCCATTTGAAAAAATTGAGTTTTGCACCAAAAACCATTTTGATGAACTTTATTTGCTCATAAATCGCGTAATTTAGTATTTTTTATGGGATTTCGATTTTTCTAGCATTACACGGGTCATTCAGAATAAATCGGAATCATCATGGCACACTCAAATGGAAAACTAAAAATTATATTATAAAAAATATTGACGTTTGAAATGTCACTTACCTGGTATCGTTGGATTTAGAAAATTATGCAGAATTAAAAAATGCAATAATATTGTAATGTGTTACAACCCTTAGAATGAATGTAGTGTATTTGCACCTACTCGAAAAAGAACCTACCAGAAGATGCCAAAGTGACATCTGGAATTCTCTAGAGAATGGTGGCGTCATCACAGAACAATCGAGATCTGTCATTTTTAGGTAAAAGAAGACCGACCGCATTCTCGGCGAGTAGTTCAGTAGTTCAGAAAGTATAGAAAGTGAGGTTAAGACTTCAAAGATAAACAAAGTGATAAACATTGTGATTTTAGTCAGTAAAGTGTATTTAAATTAATAATAGTATTGTGAAGTATCCAGTAAATATTTAATAAAGTGTGTTAGTGGACATCTCTTGTTATAATTTTTGGAACCCACGGAATTTGCAAGGGGTGGTTTCCTAAGGGTGGAAACACGCGACAAATTGGTGTCAGAAAGCGGAATTTTATGACAAGAGGAGCTCTGAAGTTGTGCTGGAGTGTTCGAGAAGTATTCTCGAGGGTTAGTGCTAACACGGAGGACTCATTTACTGGACATTTGTTCGAGGGTTATTATCGAACAGGAAAATAGTGTTAAGTGCATTTTTGAGACATTGTAGAACATTTTATTAGGACATTAGTGTGATAATTAAATCCTTTGAACTGAGAAGTGATAGAGACACTGAAAAAGACTCATTTAGTGCGTGAAAATTTCTAGAACTTTTCTATTTGGACATTAGTGGAGATTATTAAATTCTCTGAACTGGATAGTGACAAAAGACTCTGGATAAGACTTTTTCGTGCTATTTCGAGATTTGTCTAGAAAGTTCCATTACCGATATTGACGTGACAGTTAAATTTATTTTATTTTAATTTCATCGTATGCCCGTAACAACAAGAAGTATGGCATCCGATAAACAAATACAGGACTTATTCGAACAATTCCAAAAAATGATGGCGCAGCAACGGCAGGAAGACAAAGAAGAACAGGAGAAAAAACGTCAGGAAGAAAAAGAAGAGCAAGAAAGAAAACGCCAGGAGGAAGAAAAACGGCGTCAAGAAGAAAGGGACGAATTAAAGAAAATTATGGAAGATCAGGAAATAAGACGTCAGAAAGAAAAAGAGGATGAAGAAAGAAGACGTCAGAAAGAGAAAGAGGATGAAGAAACAAGACGTCAGAAAGAAAAAGAGGATGAAGAAACAAGACGTCAGAAAGAAAAAGAGGATGAAGAAAGAAGACGTCAAGAAGAGAAAGACGAATTGAGACAAATTATGGAAGACCTGAAGATACGACAGCAAGAGGAGAAAGAAGAACAAGAAAGACGACATCAAGAGGAAAAACAGGAGCAAGAAAGACGCCAGGAAGAATTAAGGAAAATTCTAAATGAACAAATCAAAATACAACAGGACGCTATAATTTCTGCCAATGAAGTACTAAAATGTGAAGTCAAAGAAGAGATAAACAAGGTCGAAGGTAAAGTAGGAGTAGTCGAGACAGAAGTCAGTCAAGTAAAAGGAGAAGTAACCGAAGTTAAAGAGAAAGTAAACAAGTTCGAAGAAGAAGTCAAAGGAGAAATAGACCGGCTTAAACGACAGTTGAGAGATAGAGGAAGCCAACAAGTGGTATCATCAGGACAGCGACTAAAACCTCCTTCTTTTGATGGCCAAAGTTCCTGGACGACGTACAAGAGGCAGTTTGAGGCAGCAGCGTGTGCGAACAATTGGGATAATGAGGAAAAGGCCATGGCATTAGTTCTAGCATTAAGGGGCCAAGCTTCAGAGTTGCTCCAAACCATCCCAGTTGAGAAACAAAGGGACTTTAAAGTCTTGGAGGCTGCATTAGACTTGAGGTATGGCGATCAACACCTTGCCCAATTATACCAGACTCAGCTGAAATCCCGGATGCAAAAAGCTGGGGAAAGTTTACAAGAATTTGAAACTGCGATAGAGAGACTGGCACACCTGGCGTATCCGAGTGCACCTAAAGAATTCCAGGAACAATTAGCCGTGGGGGCCTTTTTAGATGGTATAAGGGACGAAGAGGTCAGGCGAGTTCTGAGGCTGACGAGACACCAAAGTAGTAGCGAAGCTTTGGTGCGTGCACTCGAAGTAGAAGCCGCTTACAGGGATACTCCAAGGTCGAGAGTGCGAGCTGTGACTCTCGAAGAATCGCAACCAGAAATGAACCAGAACCCCTTGCTGACTGAGATGCAGAAAATATTCACCAAATTATGCGATAAATTGGATGGCCTCGGAAAGCAGGAGAAACAACAAAATAAAGGAAAGCCGAGCGGAGGTATTAAATGTTTCAACTGCGGCAAGGTAGGACATATGAAACGAGACTGTCGACAGCAGAACTCGGAGAGTCGAGTGAATGCTGAAGAGAAGCAGGAAAACAGTACCAGGGGGGTTGTTCTGGCTAGGGAATGCAGTGCCCCCAGAGAAATTAAGATTTCCCAGCTTCGAAGAATCGCAAGCAGTCTGTTGTTGCATGGATATGTAAACGGAAGAAAATGTTTGTTTACCATCGACACAGGTACTACGTCATCAATAGTACGGCCAGGATTTATATCGGGCATAAAGATTACCAAGAGGCAAAATGAAGAAGTGATCGTCCGGACAGCTACGGGGGACAGGGCTAAGGTTCATGGAGAAGTAGACCTGGGTTTGCAGATTGGACAATTAAGGTTCGACCACAGGGTCATCGTGGCTGACATTACGGATGACTTCATTTTGGGACTGGACATTATGGAACAGTATGGATTTATTGTTGACGTAGGAAAGCGAGTCTTAAGGATTGGGAACGAACAATTTATTTTGTCAAAAGTGAACGACCAATGCGAGAAAACCAGGCTGTTGACAACGCAGGCAGTCAAGACTCCTGCATTATCCAGAAAACCAGATAAAGAAGATTGCAAGCGCTACCCTCAGGTGGAAAGATTGTCGAACATGGTTGAAGTCAACACTGTCAAGGTCGATCTTCCAGACAATTGGACAAAGAACACTCTGAGGCAAGAGCAATTGCGCGATGTAGAAATCGGACCCATGTTGAGAGCAAAAGAAGAGGGAACGCGTCCAGCATGGAAGGATGTTTCCAACAAAGCAGTGGGGCTGAAGGCTTTATGGTCACAATGGGATTCACTTATGGTCGTAGATGGGCTTTTGAGGAGAGCATGGGAAAGCCCAGATGGGAAGCAGGTTGCCATGCGTCTAGTGATTCCCAGGTGTCGTGTACCAGAAGTACTCCAGGAAGCGCATAATGAAACGTTCAGCAGACACTTCGGCATAAACAAGACATTGAGTAGAGCACGAGAACAGTTCTATTGGGTTAATAGTCGCCAGGATATGGAGGCCTGGTGTCGCAAGTGTAAAAATTGTGCTGCCCGTGGAGAACCATTTTCGATGAGCAACTACAGAAATGGAAGCCGAGAACAGCCGAAGAATGATCGAGAGCAGATGAACAGAACTAGTAACCGCTTGAAGGCTCGTTATGATCAGAATGCCAGTACAGGGGGATTCAAGGTGGGGGATCTGGTTTGGCTGTACAACCCACAGCGGAAGGAATGGAGATCCCCGAAACTTCAACCTCCTTGGGATGGACCGTATACTGTTATTACCCGAATTAATGATGTCGTCTATCGTATTCAACGAAACAAAAAGTCCAAGATGAAGATCGTACACTTGGATAGACTAGCGAAGTATGTGAAAGAGGCTGAATTGCCTGACCGGGACGTTCAGGCTTAAGGAGGGGGCAGTGTAATGTGTTACAACCCTTAGAATGAATGTAGTGTATTTGCACCTACTCGAAAAAGAACCTACCAGAAGATGCCAAAGTGACATCTGGAATTCTCTAGAGAATGGTGGCGTCATCACAGAACAATCGAGATCTGTCATTTTTAGGTAAAAGAAGACCGACCGCATTCTCGGCGAGTAGTTCAGTAGTTCAGAAAGTATAGAAAGTGAGGTTAAGACTTCAAAGATAAACAAAGTGATAAACATTGTGATTTTAGTCAGTAAAGTGTATTTAAATTAATAATAGTATTGTGAAGTATCCAGTAAATATTTAATAAAGTGTGTTAGTGGACATCTCTTGTTATAATTTTTGGAACCCACGGAATTTGCAAGGGGTGGTTTCCTGGGGTGGAAACACGTTACAATATATAGGATGTTCCATTTAAATATCGAAAGTTAGTGTCACTTCCGGCGAAACAAAAAGTGAAAAAAAATCACGTATGTCAAAAAGTGCGGCTTATTGATTGATTGATTGATTGATTTACCAGCGTGCGGTAGGCATTGCTGCCACTCCCAGGTTATACAGCTGGGCCTGCTACGTCCACGCTGGGTTGGACTAAGGTCATGTTTGTTACCAGCAGCGAGAGCCATATGGCGCGTGGTAAAGGGATGTGGGATGGGAGGTGTAGGTATTTGTGAGATGCGTTACCGCATTGTGTCGTGAGGGAGCGTTTAAGCTCCCTTTTTTGTGTTTTTGGTTCTGGACTTCTGTCTCTTCTGAGTCTTCTTGTGAAATATGTATTGTTTCGTGATATTGAGTGTTTATGTTTCTCTTTTTGTATTTCTGCTTCTTCATCTTCTGATTCCTCTGTCTCTGATTTTGGTAGAGCATATATCGCGGTGATTTCTTTGTGGAATTCATTTTTCTCCACGCTTTTCTTTCCGAGGTACCTCTGCCCCCCCCCGCGCTTTAACGCTCCAATCCCGATTCCCTGCCTATTACGATGTGATCTGAATTTACGTTCCTAGATTCAGTATTCGGTTTATTTTTCTTGTGTGTAGATACCATTTCCTTGGGAAAAACCATATAAACGTTTAAACCTTGCTCCATAGTGCATTAATTCGTTGTTTATTTTGCCTGTTCCATATGCAGCATTTCTTCTTGCTCCACCGTGTTTTCTAGCAATTGTTCCTTGGAATTCCTTAGATAGTGGCTTATTAAAGGGCCTTCTTGTATTAATTTGATTTGTTCATTTTTTGCTTTCTCTTCTTACTCCAATTTATCTCCACTGTTGCAAAGGTATGCCTCTTCTCGTGTATGTGTTATCATTTCATATTCCCCCGCTTTAACGCCTGTGACTCATTCCGCCAGTTCTGTGCCTACCAGGATGTGTTCTTTCATTCCTACGTTCTGAAAATTCTTGTGTAGAGATACCATTTCCTGGGAAAGTCTGTGCATTTCCATTGAACTGCAAGAGATTCAGCCCCCGGCGTATTATACCAATAGTACCCCACTGATCAGGTTGTTCATTTATTACCCAAGTTACCGCTTGTTTATCTAAGGAGCCCTGTTTATCTTAAGGAATAACATGGCCATACTTCAACAATCTATTTGCCTTGCTATAAATTTATACTAAGGTTTTGGATGTAAAATCACTTCTCAGATTTTCTAAGAAAGTCGTTTGAATCAGCCTCTCAACAGTTTATTACAGCATTTATTACGCAATGAATATGTAACACCACAAAACACACTCTCTTTTAATACAAATACAGATTATGTAGGTACGAAATTAATCACTACAACAGAATCGCTTATCGCCACGTTCTAAGATATGTATTATTTCTCAAACTTATCACTCACTTGAAACCTTAAAATTATATCGTTTACACTTTGTACCAAATTTTTATTATATTTAAATTGATTTAATTTGGCGCGGTGTACTGTTACCCTAATGGTACTCCCCTGGTTGAGTCATATGTATTTTTGCTGGAATAGAATTGTTTATAAATTCGTTTGAATATTTTTAATAATTATGAAAAACCTCACTTGAAAATTTAACTAAGGAATTTATATTATGACCATTCTTTAAGAAGTATGCATTCACTACTGATTATTACGGGTTCAATTTATATCAAATTCGCTCGAATATTTCTAATAATCATGAAAAAGAATTGAAGGGTTACATAAGAAGAAATTTATATGACTATAAATAGTTTACGAAAATACGTTATTGATTATTTCGGGCACAACTTAAATTAAACTCGTTTGAATATTTTTCTGTGAAGTTTTAGTTGAAGGTTTACACAGGAATATTATCGCCAGATTTTAATAATAATTTATTGCCCTCCCATAAATTGTCGACAGTTGTTGACTTTTCAAGGGTCTGATGGACCTAAACACTTATCGGTGGTTTATTTGTGTTTCCTATAAAGCTATCTATCTGTACTAAAGTGTTTCAGTGTAACATTTATAACGCAAACGAATATGCAATACCACAGAATATTCTTTATACAAAAATACAAAATACAAATAATACGTCAAAAATTTTCAATAACACTTATCTGTAATACGTTCCTTTCCTTTCCCTTTTTGGTTTGGTTTATAACATTACACCAAAAACAGTGTAGAGTTCTGGATCACGGGCGCAATCAATTACTAAATATATCTTTACAACACCGCGAAATGCAGACACCGAGATATGTATTACTTTTCAAACATCTGCCACTCACTACACTTGGCAATTTAAAATTATATCTTTTACATTTTGTATTTAGCTTAATAAGTAATGGCATATAATAGACAGGGTGATAAAAGACATCTACCCTCAACCACGTCTGGCTTGAGACTGGTATGTCAAAGACTGCGGCTTATTATGTATATATTATATCCCAATCAATTATCTTTAAAACTAAAGAAGAAAAGGGGAGGGGATACCATAATCCTGTTACACCCAGTATAGGCGAAGCTGCGACTTGATCGCATATCAGGACGAAACATAATTAAATAAATATAGTTGTGGCCAAAGGTTTTCCTAAACTGCTACTGTCGACATTTCAAAAATAGACTACTATCGGTTGATTTTTTTTCTGTATGTGACCGACTGTCCAAATCATACTTATATAAATAATGTAATAGGTCAGTAGTTTAATAAAAATTTGGTGCGCCATTCTTAACCCTGTCGATTCTGCCGGCATATCACCTTGAGAGGGTAGTTTTACTTCCACGTCCAGTGGAAGTATAGTAACGACAAAAAATTTTTTAAAAATTTTTATTGTTCAAATAGGCTTAAAATGTCATGAAACGTCGAGATTTTAAGTTTGAGCGAAAAAAAATTTTCTGTCTGTCTGTCGGTCTGTCTGTCTGTCGGTCTGTCTGTCTGTCGGTCTGTCGGTCTGTCTGTAACTTTTTTTGTGCGCACGTTTACTCTGGAACCGTTTAAGATATTGACTTGAAATTTGGTACACATATGTACTTTAACGAGATCTAGAACTAGATTATATTTTCATCTTGTTCCGTCGAAGGGTTGGAGGGTAAATTGGGGTAAATTTGGGGTAAATGGGTAAATCAAGCAGGTAAGAGTCCATGAAATTGGTATTTAGTATATACAAGAGAAGCTAAGGTTTCAAAAAAATTTTTGGCATTAGCCACCCCCATTACCACCCCCACCTCCTTATTAAAGGGGATGAAAGAAAAATGTGATTTAGTTTATGTACAGGAACCAGAAACCTCAAAATATTTTTTACTTCATCCACCCCCCACTACCACCCCCCTATCACCACCCCCACCCCACTACCGATGTGGGGTATCGTTTTATGGGTTTTTGGGGCAGAGGATTTCAAATATTATATTATTAAAGTTCCATAAACAATTATTTTCACATACAATGTTTTTTCGTTGTGAGTGACTTGGATAGAGAATCTGGATGTGGAAGTAGTGATTCCTTGGGCAGCGGTTTTTAGATGACTGACATACGTCATTTCTTATAAGAAGTTCTTTTATTCCATTCGAACATTCAAACCATTTTCTATCCAATTGCAACGGTGTGTCAATTCTGAGATGGTTGCGATTATAGACACCGAATTTTTGAGAGCAGTCCCGCTAGTTGCAAATTTTTACTTTCCGCATAGCACGCAGATTTCGATCTTTTAAAATTAGTCTATAAGTTTTTAAACAACGTGAAAAATTGTCTTTCTACAACTGCCTTCGAAAACGGCAAGTAACGCACAATAGCCATGACTCGAAACTTTCTTTTTTAACACGATGTGTGCAAAAATTCAAAAAACAGTACTTTTTTTAACACGATGTGTGCAAAAATTCAAAAAACACAGTACTTTTATGTTTTTCACACAGTCCTGTCAAAAACAGAACTGACACCTTTTATTTGTAATTTTTAAAGGAGGCTAGCCTATTCAGGTTCATAGAAACCGACTTATTTAACAACTAAGCATCAATTTTAAAGAAGTTTATTAAAAATGGTTGATTCTGCAGTCGTTGAAAAAGTATTGTAAACAACACGTTTGAAAACATCTTTTCACACTCATTTCGACTTGTGGAACTCACCTTCGACTCGTTTTACCAAACTGTCTCACTTGTGTGAAAAGATCTATTTTCGAAACTTGTTGTTTAAAATTTTATTTATTATTGTGCCAAGGAGTACCGAACAACAACAAACTAAAAATAGGGAGACCATGCTACAGTGGAGAACAACATCAGGATCAAAAAACGAACAGCACAAACAAATCGCCAGTATATATACGCTGCCACAATCGGAAACCGAGGAATCAGAAGACTCATAAAAAGAAAATTCGAAGAAGCAGAAACACAAAAAGAGGAGGATTAAATACTCCATATCACGATGCAACACGGCAACATAGTTCACAAGAAGACTCAGAAGAGGCAGAAGTCCAGAACCAAACACAAAGAAGTGAGTTTAAATGCTCCCTCACGACACAATGCGGTAACGTATCTCTCAGATACCTACACCTCCCATCCCACATTCCTTTACATTGCACCACGTGGCTCTAACTGCCGGAAACAAGCATGACCCTAATCCAACCCAGCGTGGACGTAACAGGCCCAGCTGTATACCTGGGAGTGACAGCAATGCCTACCGCACGCTGGTAAATCAATCAATCGATCAAGAAGTCAATTTATGTATCATACTAGCATCAGATTTCATATAATATATGACGAAAGTGAAAATTCGTGACTAGCTGTGCCTGTATTCGCGACCATCTCACAATTGTTACATCATTGCTGTAGATAATAATAAGAAACAAATTGCAATATTTTTAGACTTCGCCAAGGCTTTCGATACAGTGTCCCATGAAATATTAGTTAATCAATTGTATGAATATGGTATAAAAGGTATTGCTAACGATTTGTTGAGAAGTTACCTTCAAAATGGAGAACAGTGTGTAAAAATTGGCGAAAGTAAGAGTGCTTTAACAAAAATTAAGTATGGCATTCCACAAGGGACGGTCTTAGGACCAGTTCTGTTTAATATATACGTCAATGAATTACTTCAACTTCCAATTAATGGGAAAGTGGTAGCGAACGCTGATGACACTGTTCTCCTAGTTGAAGGTGACTCCTGGGAATATGTTAGCAATAAAGCGGTGATAGAATTTTCAAAATTACAGCAGTGGCTATCGGAAAATTCCCTAACAATAAATCTAGAAAAAACTAAATTTATGTGCTTCAGTATATATGATAAAAACGTACCTAATATACATACACTTCACCTACATACATACTCATGTTTAAATAAAAACAAACGTTACTGCATATATGTGCAATGAAACTGTTGCAAACAAAAACTGTTAAATATTTGGGAATTATACTAGATCAAAATTTAAAATGGACATTCAACAATTAAACAACAAAATGCACAAGTTAGTTTGGAAATTCTACCACCTAAAAAATATTTTGCCCTTTAATACATTAAAGACATTGTATCATGCCTTGGTCGAGTCAATTTCACAGATATGGAATAATATGGGGAAGTGCTTATTCAACAAATCTAGAATCTTTAAATGTTTCGCAAAAATATATTATAAACATTATTTCAGGAAAAAACAAACGCCACTCCTCTGAACAATTATTCGAGCAATTTAATGTATTTAATCTTCAACTTTTATATATCAAGTCTGTTCTTATAGGTATTTACACATAAACATAAAAATCTGCTGAAAGCAATACAACATGAACACAACACAAGGCAAAAATACAACCTAAATGTTACAATACCTCAAACCAGACATACTACAACAAAAAGATTTATAACTTATTACGGTCCTAAATTTTATAATCTTTTACCAGCCCATTTTAAGCAATATAACAACATACGTTTATTCTGTGATAAAATATCTGAATACTTAAAAAATTATAAACATAATTTTATGAGATATTTAGTAGGTGGATAATATATTTGGATAACATACACAATGTATGTAATATAATTAGTATAATATTGTCATTTAGGATTGCGATCATCATATAGGCAAATTCTAAATTTTAAATTTTAATTTTTTTTAAATAATAAATTTTAGTATAGTTAAATTGTCATTGGTACACACACAGATTGTATATTTAATCTAGGTGTACTATATAAATATGTGAATAATATATACTATTAATATATATAATGCATTGTTTTTTTTTTATTTATTAAGTTCTCAAATGGTGTGTAAATATTCTATTGTAAATTGAAATCCAATAAATTTGATTTGATTTGATTGCAATTGGATAGAGAATGGTTTGAATGTTATGGTGGAATGAGGAAAGACACGCCATGTTTTACTTCCACGCCCAGTGGAAGTATAGTAACGACAAACAAATTTTTAAAAATTTGTATTTTTCAAATATTTTTAAAAATTTGTATTTTTCATAAAACGTCGAGATTTTAAGTTTGAGCGAAAAAAAAAAATTTCTGTCTGTCGGTCTGTCTCTGTAACTTTTTTTGTGCGCACGTTTACTCTGAAACCGTTTAAGATATTGACTTGAAATTTGGTACACATATGTACTTTAACGAGATCTAGAACTAGATTATATTTTCATCTTGTTCCGTCGAAGGGTTGGGGGGTAAATTGGGGTACATTTGGGGTAAATGGGTAAATCAAGCAGGTAGGAGTCCATAAAATTGGTATTTAGTATGTACAAGAGAAGCTAAGGTCTCAAAAAAATTTTTGGCATTTTTGGCAATCCCCACCCCTTACTAAAAGGGATGAAAAAAATGGTGATTTAGTGTATGTACAAGAACCAGAAACTCCAAAATATTTTTTTACTTCATCTACCACCCCCTATCACCACCCCCACCCCACTACCGATGTGGGGTATCGTTTTACGGGTTTTTGGGGTAGAGGATTTCAAATATTATATTATTAAAGTTCTATAAACTATTATTTCCACACACAAAGTTTTTTCGTTGTGAGTGACTTGGATAGAGAATCTGGATGTGGAAGTAGTGATTCCTTGGGCAGCGGTTTTTATTGAACTTCTGACCCCTCAAAATCTTTTTTAAATTATGATTTGGATAGATCACGTAGATTAAAAAAATCCAACCGGAAATAGCTTTTTTTTTTCTAGCATAGCAGTGTTCATATACTACAATATTATTGATTTAATTATGATTCGTCCGAATATTGATCAGATAGGGTCCCATAGGCTGTCGCTTGGAATAACACCACGCATCAAACATTGTCTACAAGTTATTTTAAAAGTTGTATATTTACAAATTTTCTCTTGTTCCAAAATAATTAGAATATGACCTTGTCAAGTGTTCAAAATGAATCAATTAACTTTCATTATTAAATATTTACTGTATTTTTAATAATAACAGAAATATGTACTTGAATTCACTAAATCAATCACACTTTAATCTGGTTAAATATGAATTAGGGTGTAGTTATAATGCATACATGAAATAAAACGACTTTCTGTCGTCAGATTTTATGCGGGAAAGCTTGTATAACTGATAAATGATGGCACTTGTAATATTAAAAACTTTGGTGCTCACTTGGCTGCGTATTGTCATGAAATATAACTCGTCGTGGGACTTGATATTAAAAATTTCCGGATGTCTGACATGTGCTATTTCGTCAGGATCATTAAAAATGTATCTGCATTCATATAAAAAAAAATAGTAACGTACAATAATAAAAATGTTGAATGCTTCACTTAGAATGGTGTACGAGGAAATACTCTGCTCTTAGGGGAAACTTTGCATAATATTTTTATGGATGCAAAACAAAAAGTTACATGAAATATAAATTCTTCGTATATACGATACTACATTTCCACGGAATAATAGTGTTTCTTTTTCTTTCGCTTTTACACTTTTATTTCTTATGTACTTTTATAAGCACAGTCTTGAATTATGATTAAAACAAAATGCTAGGGCAATTTTCCCGAAGTTGTGTTCTAATGTACTCACTTTAAATTGTTTTCTTTACTAATTCATCACGAAGTGGAGCTGTAAAATATTAAACCAAGAAAGAAAAACTTAAAGGAAATAAACATGTTTCTTCTTCTCATGTAATTATCATGCCTTATGAATATATAGTACTCCAACTACAGGGGGAACTTCGGGAGCTCATTCTATCACTCTGCTATCATAGGTTAACTTTCCTTCTTATAAATTTATTTGATATGGATTCCCTAAAAATAAAATCAGAGAAACTAATCCTATCAGCACGGGAGTGCAGTCGACTAAAGCATATTGCGTGGCGAATATGCTGGTTACACTGTCTATCGTTAACTGGGTTCGAGCGCCAGCCAGGCGTTGACAATATCGTATCGGTGAGTATGATGCTTGACTGTGGTATTCTAAATATATAACCCCTTCCCGGGCATCCTTGGATTGGATTTTCAGATTGCCTACTACAAAGCGCTCTCGTATAGTGGCGGATAAATTCGATAAAAAGTATACAGTTTTTTTTATGGAAAACCGTTCAAACATGTCAAAAGTTTTATGACATTTTTTTACCCATTTTTAAAATTTTTCACAAAGCCATTGATATATTTTTTAAAGGAAAAACCTCATTTTATTTCCACATCCAGTGGAACTATAGTAACAACAAAAAAGTTTGAAAAAATGTTTATTGTTCAAAATAGATAGCCTTGGAATGTCATGAAATATCGAGATTTTAAGTTTAAGTAAAAAAAATTCTGTTTGTCTGTCTGTCTGTCTGTCTGTCTTTCGGTCTCTCTGTAACTTTTTTGTGCGCACGATTACTCTGGAGCCGTTTAAGATATTGGCTTGAAATTTGGTACACGTATGTACATAAACGAGATCTGGAATTAGATTATATTTTCATCTTAATCCGTTAAAGGGTTGGGGAGTAAATTGGGTACCCCAATTACCCCAATGCACTCCAAACAGGTAGGAGGCCATAAAATTGGTATTTAGTATATACAAGAGAAGTTAATGTCTCAAAAAAGTTTTTGACATTATCCACCCCCATTACTACCCCCACCCATTATAAAAGGGGGTGACAAAAAATTGTGATTTAGTGTGTGTACAAATATTTTTTTACTTCATCCATCCTTACTACCACCCCCCATCACTACTCCCACCCCACTACTGATGTGAGATATCTTTTCATGGGTTTTTGAGGTAGACAATTTCAAGTATTATATTATTAAAGTTCCAAAAACAATTATTTCCATATACAAATTTTTTTCGTTGTGAGAGACTTGGGTAGCAAATCTGGATGTTGAACTAGTAGTAGTATAATATGCTGAATATCGATGTAATGAAATTTTTAAGAAAAACTATCTTGAAATTTAAAAATACTGACTTTACCAGAAATGAATAAATTTCAAATACAATTAAATGAAATGTTCAAATTACGGTCAGACAGTAACCAAGAAGACTGAGTTTTTTTATGCTTTCCGTGATAGAAAGCTAAATCGTCCAATGTGTTTTATTTATTTTCTTGAATGTACAAATTTCGGTGTTAGTTTGACTATCTCTTTCACGCATAAGTTACGAAATCAGTGGCGCACAATTCAAAAGTACGCCAAAAATTTCACTATGTAAATATTTTTTCCCTTCTCCACAAAAAAAATGGCGTACTTTTGAATTGTGCGCCTTGTTGTGCCTTACTTTTCTGTAAGCGTGTATGAGTCCTTTTGTGCCAGTCTTCGGCGCTGATGCCTTAAATATGTTATGCTCTAAATTAATTGCCTTTTGATACGTTTTTTTCTAAGTTGAAGTTTTTATTTATTCTTCGACTTAGGTCGATTCTGGGAGGTTCTGTAACAATAACACTGACTATTTAAAAATAGCCACTTTTTATCTTTAACATCCTGTATCTCAAAAACTAGTCATAGAGTTAGATTGGGCCCATGTTACTTTTAATCAGGAGACAGATCTTTAACATACTAAAAATTCATAAAATTTAACCGAGAACCATTTTATATAAGAAAAAGTGCGGGGTCTTTACCAATAAAAAAATATATAGTTGTATTCGTTAGAAGCAATTATTTAGAACAGTTTTAAAGATTATACTGCGCTTGATTTTTTAAATGTTTAAAATAAATCGAAAATAAACGCATATTTCCCTCTCACTCTGCAAAATCCTATCCTTAAACGCAGAGAAATAAGTATGCAAGCAAATAATAGTTATTCGAATATTTTGGGGGGTTAAAAATTAGGATTTTTCGGCATGTTTGTAATTTAACTTGAAATTGTTATAAACCTTCTGGTAAGTGGTAATATATAAACACATCGGGTAACAAAATATGGTACTGCCTAACCCCCCCCCCCCCCCCCCCTGTAAAGCGGTAAAAAATACCTCCAATAATCTGAAAAATACGTACTACCTAAAAACCGCAAGAAAGCATTTCTTTCAAAGAAAAATTTGCTTTTTTGTTTTTGGAACATTAAAATGCACTGTTTTGAACGGTTTTGCCTCAATTTATTATATTTAGCCCGTTACCTACATAATTGGAAGTTAAAAGTGTCCTAGACTACTTATTATTGTTATATAGAAATAAAAGTTATTGGATGTACTTTTTACCTTTTCAAGGAAACGTAGATAGTGTTAGGCTGTACCAAAATTTCTTGCCCTTGGAACTTAAGCTCTGAGACGTCTAAACAATGTGCTTATATTACCAGAAGGTTTTGTACACTACAGGTAAAAATGTTTGAAGTTGAATACAAGTATGTCGAAAAATCACGATTTTAACCCCCAAAAGACTAGAATAATTGTTGACTGCTTCCAAAACATTTTTTACATACTTATTTTTTCTGCGTGAAATGAATCCATTAAAATGATTTTGAATGAGTTATCCGATTTTTTTTCTTTATTATTATTAGATATAAGAATATTCAATTTTACGAAGGATGGCAACCTACTCCATGATATATTCCGTGGTTCTTCAGGCTGTTCAAATTGCCTCTTATATTTTGGTTAGTGATGTTTGGTTAGTGATGTGTAGTTCCATCCTCCACTTCACACATTCAACAGATAAGATAAGACGCTTATAAAACGGTATTTTATAAAACACTAAAAGCTACAGTTTTAAACCTCTAGGTGAAACTTCTAATTAAACTCTAGTTTAATCTGAACCTATAGAACCGCTCCTAATCAGAACAACAAACTACTCTTTATTGTGTATTTTGTCACTTATGCACAAATATTTAAAAATTAAACGAAAGAAACCTCTGTGAAAAATGGATGAGAAGCCTCAAAATATTTTCTTAATTGATCCACCCCAACTACTACCCCCTATCACCACCACCAACTAACGATGTGGGGTATCGTTTTATGGGTTTTTGGGGTAGAGGATTTCAAATATTGTATTATTAAAGTTCCATAAACAATTATTTCCACATACAAAATTTTTTCGTTGTGAATGACTTGGATCTGGATGTGGAAGTAGTGACTCCTTGGGCAGCGGTTTTTTATCTACGATCTTTTAAAAATATCAAAATAAAAGGAATAATTAAGTTGAATTTTAACTGGAAACGGCGATTCATCAACATATTATGAGTATGCCTTGCATATGGGATCAAAATAAATAGACGAACAAAACACAACTGCTGTCATTTTATTTAAGTGTTATTAATTATTATAAAGCACGTATTCTACTTATAAATAAATTAGGTAATTAATTGTTATTCAACTTTCATATTAACAACAGTTCTGGAGCATTATTATTTCATAAAAATACATTGTCAATGTTCCGACCAAGCTTGTTTAAGTGCAGATTCACTGAAGCGTGTTTTAAAGTTCTTTTTCTACTCCCTTACTTTAATTCATTTATTAGACATGCCCTACCTGTACTTTAATGAAATCCATTAACATACAAATTTTCCATTAAGATGCAAGTTTATAACCAATAGAAACGCGACACACAGCAATATTCTGCCAATATCAACTATTGTCATGAACATCTGACAGATCTAAAATGTATCAGTCATACCTACTGTTTACCTAGCAAATTTTCATACTTTGTGCTTCTTGTAATTAAAATCAGTGAACATGTGTGATAGTGAAAGTGAAATTGAAATAATAATCCGTAATATTTCCTAGGTTTAGTTTTCATAATATTTCCTAAATTGTGATCTATAATATAATTAATAAATTTCAGAAGTAAAGTGTTAATTTTTTATTTTATTATGACTGGCGTAGAATAAATAGTGTATGCAACTCACATTTAATGGCTGTTAAGACACTCGCTTCATTATGACATTCGCCTACGGCTCATTCTCATGCTCATATCTGAATAGCCATCATTAAATGGTCGTTGCATGATATACTTTTAATGCACGTTTCCATGGGAGACGTGTGCACCAAAGTGACATTATCCAGAGATGCTTAGAAAACGTCAACTTTGTCAAAATGCTAGTAAAAAAGCCTACTCTATATTTCGATCGCAGATAAACTATATTTATTTTATTTTCAGTTGCTCTGAGGATCGGCTACCAGCAGGTACAAATACTTGGAATAATTTCCTACACATTTATCCTCATTTAAAAAAATAATAGTAAGGTTTTTTTTAGTCTCTTTAATCTAATGGGACTACGTACGCACGTTTGTTAAGAACTGCTAACTGTAACTCCACTCCAAATGACACAGTAAACAGCCCAATATTTTTGCAGCTTCTTGTTGTTCTCTTACTGCTCCAATTGAGGAGAGACAGATGGGATGATATTTTTTTGGGAAACAAGATGTATTTGTAAAGCGCGTTTAAGAGACTCTTGCAAACCCTCTATTTGTTGGTCACCAGATAATAACAGTAATTGTTTAAGATTGGTGTAACTGATGTTTATTTAGTTTTGGGTGCAAATGATGCACACACTTCGATATAAGCCATCTGGCGCTTTGCATATGTGAGCAGGGAGGATCTCAGCGCCCTAAGCGTCCAAGCCACCCCGAGATATAGTTAAGAACGAGACTTAAGTTCGTTAAGGAAGTTAAGTGTTGAACACTGTACCTATAGTTAAGTTAATAGTGTTAAAATCAAAAACAAAGCATTTATTAATCACAATTGGTAAGGTTCAGTTTCTAACCCTGAAAGAAACATATGGTCAGCTTCGAGCAGGATATTCTGAGTGGAAAAGTGAAATAAATGCAAGTGGTGTTTTAACAAAATTAAACATATAAACATATTATTGGATTGGATTTATTATTGGCATTGGTACAGATGTTCAACGTGGAAATTAAATTGGTGAATTAAAAGTTAGACATTTCGTAAAACGTTAAAACGGTTGGTGATTTAAAATTGGTTATTGGTTATAAAAACTCTGTAAATTGGACTAGTGGTTGAAAGACAAATATTTTCAATAAAACTATTATATGAACAGTACAAAAGTTGTAAAAGTGGCACGCTTGGGTCAAGCGGGGTGCAACAAAGTGTCACTGCAGGTATACGAGCCGAAGTGTGGAATCAATTCCTAGAAGTACTGGGCGAAAGTTTCGTAACGACAGGCAGAATTCCAGCATCTCCAACGGGCGCCCTTAGCAAGGCTGGTAAGAGAGAGAAGCAACAAGTGCATCTGGAGCAGCGTGTTCAGAGAAAATACGGCGCACTAGTTAAACACAGAGGTTTGGTACAGTGAGTCTGCATGCCCTTTATTTATTCCTTTTCAGTTTCTATTTGTAGGAGCAGGTATTAGTTGTTATTGTTGGTAAATTGATAAAATACATAAGTAAATAAAAATGAGTGAGGACTTAAAAACACTAATAAAAAAACGGGGTTGTGTCAAAGCACGTCTTACTCTTTTCAAAAATTATTTAGAGGATATTGAGCGATTACTGGTAGAGTCAAATAGTTTAGATAAAAGGTCATATATGGAATTAGAGTCAAGGTTGGAAAAGTTAAATAGTGTGTGCTCGGACTTTAATAATGTTCAAACGTTAATCGAATTAATTCATGACAACTTTGAAGAACAGTTCAAAGAACGAGAAATATTTGACAATTCGTATTTTAAATTAAATACCAGGGGTAAAGAAATCCTGTCTAACATTAGTTTTGAATCTAATGTAAGACCAAATACAATTAATGGGAGTTTGACTAATGCCATAAACTCTGTAACGTTGCAGGCAGCACCCCGGTTGCCAAATATACCGGTACCTAAATTTAACGGAATATATGAAAATTGGCTAGAGTTTAGGGATACTTTCCAATCTCTAATTCACAAGAATACATCGATCGGTGATATTGAAAAATTTCATTTCTTACGTGGAGCATTGGAAGGAGACGCAAAGGAGGCAGTTCATTCCTTAGAATTTTCTGCTGCAAATTATAAAGTAGCATGGGAAGTTTTGTGTGAGAGATATAATAATACCAGCTTACTAGTAAATAATCATGTCAAACTATTATTCTCGTTGCCATCGTTAACTCGCGAGTCGGCAACAGAGTTACGCAAATTATTGGATTCTATGGTAAAACATCTTAGAGCATTAAATACTTTAGGTCAGTCAACTGACACATGGGATGTGATGATTATTTTTTTAATTAGTGGTAAGTTAGATGCGGTTACTTTCCGTGAATGGGAATAACACAAGACTAGGGACAAACTTCCTACCTTGAAGGAATTTAAAATCTTTTTAACAGGTAGAGTCGAGCTTCTTGAATCACTACAAGGTAATCGGGGAGAAAGTAAACAAATTAGCAAACATAAATCACATTTTAGATCACAACAAACATTTATAGCAACGAATCAAACGTGTTCATTTTGTAGAGGAAATCACTATATTAACAATTGTGACGGTTTTCTAAAATTGAAGGTGTATTCGAGATATGAACAAGCAAAACGGTTAAGGCTTTGTTTAAACTGTCTCAAAGGTAATCATATTAGCAAAGTTTGTACTGCAATCACTTGTAGAAAATGCCAAGCAAGGCACCACACGTTATTGCACTATGATAAACAATCCCAGTCGACAAGTACACCTGATGCAAGAGTTGATGTGGGAGCAAATGTTGAGGTAAACGAAAATTTACCAAATGTAAGTAGTGGTAACCCTTCTGTCATAATGTCTTCGTCAAGAATTGATCAGGAATGCGATGTGTTACTGTCAACAGCAGTGATTAAGGTCATGGATGTACATGGGCATCCTCAAACTTGTCGTGCGCTCCTGGACTCCGGTTCACAATCGAATTTAATTTCTTCAAGTTTGTGTGACAAGTTAGGTTTAATAAAATCTGATATCAATTTGTCTATAGTAGGTATCAGTCAAGTTGTGTCAAATATAAATAAAAAATGTTTGGTGCAGTTGCACTCGTGTCATACTGCATTTGAAAAAACTATTTCTTGTTTGGTGGTTCCAAAAATTGGTGAAAGTATACCTAGTCATTATGTCAACGTGTCACATTTAAATATTCCTAAGCATGTCAAGTTGGCAGACCCGCAATTTCAAATTCCTGGCCCAATCGACATGTTGATAGGTGCGGGATTATTTTATGAATTGTTGTGTATTGGACAAATTAGTTTGGGACAAGGTCAACCTACACTTCAAAAAACTCGATGTGGTTGGATAATTTCTGGGCCAATATGTGTAAATCGTAATTTAACTCGTCATTGTAATTTAAATATTCAATTGGGCATTCAACAACAATTAGCCAAATTTTGGGAACTGGAGGAACCTCCGACATTTACACCGATCTTATCTGAAGATGGAAGGAAATGTGAGGAAATATTTGTAGCCACCACACGTCGTAACAACGAGGGCAGGTTTGAGGTGCAGATTCCCTTGAAGGAGTCTCCGTCAAAATTAGGGGATTCAAGGCAATACGCTTTGAATAGATTTTATTCTCTTGAAAATAGGTTGCGGAAAAATCCTACACTAAAACAAATGTATAGTGAGTTCATGGTCGAATATGAACAAATGGGTCATATGTCTAAGGCATGTGAATCTTTAGATAATCAGGTTTCGTATTACTTACCTCATCATGGGGTTTTAAATGATAATAGCATAACAACCAAGCTGAGAGTGGTATTCAATGGATCAACCCCGTCTGATTCTGGTCTTTCATTAAATGACCTTCAATATATTGGACCTAATATACAGGAAGATTTATTATCTATAATCTTACGGTTTCGACAACATAATGTTGTAATATGTGCAGATATCGCAAAGATGTATGGAATGGTGAAATTAATCCAAATCAACGGTCACTTCAAAAAATCTTCTGGAGAGCTGATCCTAACGAAGAGCTAAACATCTATACTTTAAATACTGTTACCTATGGGACTGCTTCTGCACCTTTTTTGGCTATACGGTGTTTGAAGCAGTTAGGTGTTGAAAATATTGATAGGTATCCAAAGGCTTCGAACATGATCATGCGCGATTTTTATGTTGACGACTTCTTGTCTGGGGCAAATTCAGTAGAGGAAGCGGTCAAACTTTGCAAGGAAGTTGACGCAATTTTACGCTCAGGTTGTTTTGAATTAAGAAAGTGGAACTCTAATAAGCAGAGTGTTCTGGAACAAGTGAAAGTTTCTACTCATGTCGCTCCAACTGTTCAATTTGGAGACAAAGGTGAAACAAAAACTCTTGGACTATATTGGTCAAGTAGTAGGGACGTTTTGATGTATAATATAACACCTTCTGAGATGCCTAGTCGAATCACAAAACGCTCAATTCTGTCTGATATTGCGAAAATTTTCGATCCATTGGGTTTACTGGCGCCATGTATTATCACGGCAAAAATATTACTTCAACGGTTGTGGGCACAAAAGTTATCATGGGATGACTTACTGCCAGTGGAGATCGAATCAAGGTGGAGAAAATTTAGGACAGAATTATTTAAGCTGAATAAACTTGAAGTTTCGAGACAAGTTGTATGTAGTCAGACAATTCGGTTGGAATTGCATGGATTTGCCGATGCGTCACAGGAAGCGTACGGTGCATCCGTGTACATTAAAGGTATTGGGTCAAATGGACAAATTCAAGTTGCGTTGGTTTGTGCGTAGTCTAGGGTGGCACCTATTAAGTCGATCACAATTCCACGACTTGAACTGTGTGCTGCGTTGGTATTGGTACAAGTTGTTGATAAGGTTAAGCGGTCCATGGACCTAACGTTTGATGCGGTGCACTTATGGTCGGACTCAACAGTTGTTTTAAGTTGGATTGCAACTTCTCCTAATTTATTGCAAACTTTCGTTGGTAACCGGGTCTCCCAAATTCAAATGCTTAGTGTAGCAACTGATTGGCATCATGTTCGGTCAGAACACAATCCAGCAGATTTGTTATCTCGTGGTGTAGCTCCAGAAAATTTACTCTCATGCCAGTTGTGGTGGAGTGGTCCAGTTTGGCTGTCACATAATGAAGAATTGTGGCCAAGCTCCGCTTTTAAATTGGAACAAAATTTACCTGAACTAAAAAAATGTAATATGTTAGTTCGTAGTACGTCATGTGTCCCAATTGTAGATTTCAATCGATTTTCAAATTTAAATCGGTTGATGCGCAGCGTCGCATATGTCATACGCTTCATATCAAATTGTAAATCTGTTAATAGTCGTCGAAAAGGTCCGTTAACGTCGGTTGAATTGGATACTGCAATGAAAGCCCTCATTAAAGTATCTCAAAAGGAATGCTTCTCTCAAGAGTTACATGAATTAAAAACCAACAAACCACTTAACTCAAAGGGATGTCTCCTTGGTTTAAATCCCTTTATAGATACTGATGGAATAATCAGAGTAGGTGGCAGGTTGCAATTGTCAAAATTTGAATTCAGTAAAATGCATCCTATAGTACTATCGGCTAAGCATCCGTTAACGGTTCTCATATTTTCTTACGAACATGTTAGGCTTCTGCATGCAGGACCACAGTTGTTATTGTCCTCAATACGGGAAAGGTATTGGCCCCTGAGAGGCAGAAATTTAGCTAAAAATACAGTCCACAAATGTATAAGATGTTTTCGTGCTAAACCAATACACAAATCTCCAATTATGGGTGTCTTGCCAGAATTGCGTGTTCGTCCAATGCCTCCATTCTATTCCACAGGGATAGACTACGCGGGGCCCTTTTTAATAAAATCTAAACAAGGCCGCGGGGCAAAATTGTCGAAATGTTATATCTGTTTATTTGTATGTTTTTCTACGAAAGCCATTCATTTAGAACTAGTTTCCGACTTAACGTCAGAGGCTTTCATCGCAACATTTCGACGATTTGTCTCACGTAGAGGGAAACCTCAATATGTGTTTTCCGACAATGGTTCAACCTTTGTCGGTGCAAATACAGAGTTGGTTACGTGGCGATTCATTCCCGCACATTCTCCCCACTTTGGTGGTTTGTGGGAGGCGGGTATAAAGTCCTCTAAGTATCATTTGAAACGGGTAATGGCAAATGCGTCTCTCACATTTGAAAGTTTTTATACTCTGCTCACGCAAATCGAGGCTGCATTAAACTCCCGTCCTCTCACTCCATTGTCATCGGATCCTAATGACCTGGATGTGCTCACTCCCTCACACTTTCTCGTTGGCAAAAGACTGACCTCTTTACCAGACCCAGACGTCCTGGACATAAAAGAAAATCGGCTGTCAAGGTACCAGCACATACAGCAGCTTTATCAACACTTTTGGTCACGCTGGTCGAAGGAGTATGTGGCTGAGCTACAAAATCGTAGCAAGTGGAAAGTTGGTCAAGGCCACTTAACTATGGGCCAAGTTGGTTCTACTTCGGGACGACAAATTGCCTCCCTTAAAATGGGAACTTGGTAGAGTTGTGAGGATTCATCCAGGACCAGATGGGAAGGCAAGAGTTGCAAGTGTCAGGACACAAAATAGTGTTGTGAAACGCGCGTTCACTAAAATTTGTCCGTTACCTCTGGAACCTATTAGTGACGTGTAGTGTAGATATTAAGTGACTATAACTAATGACTCTAGTTTAAATTAGGATAAGTTTAACTTTATTGAAAGGTTTTTACACCCTTTCAAGGCTGGGGGTATGTTTAAGATTGGTGTAACTGATGTTTATTTAGTTTTGGGTGCAAATGATGCACACACTTCGATATAAGCCATCTGGCGCTTTGCATATGTGAGCAGGGAGGATCTCAGCGCCCTAAGCGTCCAAGCCACCCCGAGATATAGTTAAGAACGAGACTTAAGTTCGTTAAGGAAGTTAAGTGTTGAACACTGTACCTATAGTTAAGTTAATAGTGTTAAAATCAAAAACAAAGCATTTATTAATCACAATTGGTAAGGTTCAGTTTCTAACCCTGAAAGAAACAGTAATACCCGTTTTTATTCACAACAAAGGGTTTGTAGTGGGGGTGAATGAAGTAAGAAAAATTTTGAGGCCTTAGTTTCTTGTATACACGCTAAATTACAATTTTATAAAATATATTTTTCACCCCTTTAATAATGGGGTGGGGGTAGTAATGGGGGTGACTAATGCCAAAAAATTTTTTAGACCTTAACTTCTTTTATATATACTAAATATCAATTTTATGGACTCTTCCTTGCTTGATTTACCTATTTACCCCCTACCCCCCAACTCTTCAACGGAATAAGATGAAAATATAATCTAGTTCCGGATTTCATTAAAATACATACGTTTACCAAATTTCAAGTCAATATCTTAAACGATTCCCGAGTAATCGTGTGCACAAAAAAAGTTACAGACAGACCGACAGACAGATAGAATTTTTTTGCTAAAACTTAAAATCTCGACGTTTCATGATATTCTAAGTCTATTTGAGCAATAAAAATTAAAAAAAAAAATTTTGTCGTTACTATACTTCCACTGGATGTGGAAGTAAAACTAAATAAGGTTGAATATGTAGAAAATCTCCGCATCATCACCAAGTAAATAATAATAATTTAACCATACCATACCGTTTACAAAAAATGTTCTAGTTTATAATAGCAAAAAATGACAACCATCTCCCAATAACATCTAAAAATATCTCTTTCGATAAACAATTTAGGGATACCATAAGAAAATTCTTAATTGACAAAACATATTTTAATTTGTAGGAGTACTATAATGATACATTTCAATTTGTTCAGATTACACAGGACCACAAAATATTTTTGCGAGTTGCCCCGGACCAGACCCAGTGTAGCATATGTTTTTGGGGTCGCCGAATCTGAATTTTATTTTGTCCTATCACGTCAAGATTTTTTTTTAAATTAAGAACATTTTGTTTCATTTCATATTACGAAAATATTTAAATTTGGCGAAGTCACCGGTAAAATCATTTACAAATTCACAAACATGGTATTATTTTTGTAGTAACATTTACATGGTGCCCAACATAAAGATAATTTCTCCATAGTTTATTTCACTATGTAGAAGCTAAATAAATAAAAGAAGCTGCTAAAGAGGTTGAAAAAAAAAATGTTTTGTTAAATTAATAAATCTTCAAAAAATATCTCTAAAAAGTAAGAAATATAATTTCACGTTTTAGAAATATCTGTCTGCCTATTGGTGGAAAGTGGCAAGGAACTGTACCTTATTACCTAATATCAATTTGAAATCGGTACAAAAATAATATATCTAATTTCAAAACTTGTTGTTTATAGTTCATAGG
Source organism: Rutpela maculata (assembly GCA_936432065.2). Classification (NCBI taxonomy): domain Eukaryota; kingdom Metazoa; phylum Arthropoda; class Insecta; order Coleoptera; family Cerambycidae; genus Rutpela; species Rutpela maculata. Next base: position 166,169,767 of record OW386286.2, read on the forward strand.
TACCCAAAAATGGGTCTTTCATCTTCATTAGAATTTTTAGTTACGAAATTGGCATAATGCATGAGCAATACTTGTACCGAATGCAGTAGACAGGCCAATAACCACATAACTCAGAGGCCAATACAGCAGACAGCTAGAGCTCTGGTTGAGGCTCCTGGACATATTTTGTTTTGGACTGAAGCGGACTGTATGCAGGAGTGCGGCGCCGGATGAGCACAACTGCTCATGTCAGACCGCGGGTCAGGAAAATGGCGCCTTTCTGGCCCAAATTATTATTATTTTTTTAATTTATTTTATATAATTTTTTTTATTAAATCAAACACTTCTACAAACACATTAAAACATATATATATATATATATATATATATATATATATATATATATATATATATATATATATATATATACATATATATATATATATATATATATATATATATATATATATATATATATATATATTATATATATATATATATATATATATATATATATCTGATATCTATATGAAAATATTTTCCTAAAATGAATTTGAAAAAATGACTCCAAATGGAATCATTAGGAATATAATGTTGACCTTAGATTTACGTTGTTATATTGAAAGTTATAAAAACAGTTTTTAAATTTATTAAAGCACAGAGAAACTTTGAATTTTGAGCATTTAACGCTGGAATAGGATTTTATGCATAATTTACATCATGCTTTGTTGTCGTCATGTTCAGACCAGTGTCCTAGTCCATCCAATTGTACATCAGAAAAATGTTTTGATTCTAGTGCACGTCTTTTATTTTCTGGTGTATTTTCATTCGAGGGGCGTCCTCTCTTCCTATCTGTTGTTTTACCAACAGCAAAATGTATCATTAGTTATATTATGTATCAAGTTTACATTCATCTCATACCTGCTCTTAATAAAGCATGTCCAATTTGTGACTTAAATTGTACCAAAGGTATATGTTTCTCGCTTCTTTGAGCACAATGTCTACGGTATAATATCCAGGAATTTGCAACACACGCACACGTATCAATCAGATGGAAAATAATTCGCAAATAAAATCTTCTTGCTCGTATATTCTATAAAGTTCGACTAGCATATTGTGAATGTCTACCCCTTCCATAGATGTATTGAATTCTTTGATGACAGCAAGATAGTTCTTTTCTTTTGAACACCATATTTTTACTTTATCAACAGGATGTTTACCTTTGTAATTTGTTGCTAGTTGAAGTGGTATTATCAGACCACTTCACAGCGGTGCTATTCTCTTGGGTTACAGTTTTTACATCTGATGAACCACGACCTTTCTTTATTAGGCTTTTATCCTCCTTAAATGCACATCCTGGCAAACGCTCTCCTCGAACTGTACCAGTTGCTAAATAACCTTGTTCTTGCAACGTAACTAGTAGTGCATATGAGTAAACCAATTGTCGGTAAAAATTTTGATACTGCGGTATATCTTGTGCTAATCGCAAGACGATTTCTCCGCTAATTCCAAGTCCCTTTTTCCCTACTATGGTCCCTTTTCCCACATATATTTCAAAATCAAATCATACAGCATTCCACTTCTGCCTGCCCTAGCGAATACTTTTATGCTCCACTTGTGAGGCTTATTTTTGTTCAACTGCTTCAAGGAATTATGTCCCTTGAAGGCAATTATCATTTCATCTATACTATTATACTCCTCAGGTTCAATTACCTTAATATTTGCACGCAATCTATAAAAGGCCAAACTTTAAAAAGTTTATCATAGTTTTTGTTATCTATTGGAAGAGCTTTGGAATTATCAGTCACATGTAAATATGAACGAAGTTTATCAAACCGGTTACGTGCCATTATATATGCAACTGTACTATATCTAGTTTCTTGAGCCCAGTGCAGTCGGTAACTACGTACCCGGACAATTCCACTTAGAATGTGCATCCCTAGAAATTGTTCAGTTTCTTCAGAGGTTGTGTTAATTGTTGTGCCTGTTTTCTGTGTAGAATAAAGGTTGGTTTGATATGTTATGTACTCGATAATGCTGTCACTGCAAAACATTTTGAAATATTCCAGAGGTGTATTATGGGTAATAGGTGGTTCTGAAAACGTCGCATCAAAATTGGTTTCTTTTATGTCTACATTTTTGTCTGTCCAAACTGGTAGAGGTGCAGTTTCCTTTTCTCTTTTCGTGTTCTAGAATTCCTTTTCCTTGAGGTACTAGCTATTGGCTCATCCAGTTTATTCTGGTCCTCTACTGTGTCATCTACATCCTCGTCTACATTCTCTACTGTATCATTTACATTCCTCGGTTTAGAATATAGGTTTTCTTCAGTAATTTCGTCGACAAAAGTTAATTCTGGCTCTTCAAAACCTCGTAGGCTTTCCATAATATCCTCAGCCGTAAGCATCTACAGTCTCTTCATCATCCGAATACTCTACTTCTACATCCGAATCCTCAAGCAAGCCGATAATTTTGTCGTCTGTTAAGTTTTTAAGGTCTAGAATTTGTTTTTTTTTTTTTTTTTTGGACAGCATCTAAAATGTATAGGTTTCAATATAATAATGCATAACAATTATTAGTTAGTTTAATTGCCGAGTGTAAAATTAGCCCTACGTCTATGCATAACGAATAAAAACTTTGATCCTCGAATGACCAATGATTCCAATTGCAAAATGACCCCAATGACCGATGATTCCAAATGGAATCATTTACATTTATGGCCCTCAGAAACCTATTTTATAAATAATCGGTAAAATAACAAGCTTACTGTGAACTAATTGAAAACTATTGAAAACCAAATATTTTTTATACTGATGAAATTTCAATACAACTTACCTTATTTGACTACAACTTTCACTTACTAAAAATACTCTATAAACAGCTGACATATACCACACAATTGTGTTTGTAGTTTTATCCACCAGAGTTTAAAATTATCAGGTTGCTAGTGACATCTAGTGGATCAGTAACAAAATTGAAATGTTACTAATATTTGTCTGTCAAGTTAAGCGCAAGATTTCTAGAATAAAAATTATACGTTTGCATGAAAGAGTTAAGGCAAAACTCAATGATTTAATAAAAAGCAATATGTATTTATTATACAAGTGATACTTCGCCGCACGTGCGAGCATATAAACAATGCGGTGTAAGTACGGCACGTGTACTTTGCAGAGAGCAAACTGAGCGAGAAGCGTTCGCGTTGACTGACTACTCGCAGAGCAGTTAGAAGCAAGTAACAAGCAAGAATGTTACTACAAAAATAATACCATGTTTATTGGATTAATTGAAATATTGGTTGGTGTTATATCTAGTGAACTTTGACAATGAGAATTATTCCTTTTGACAATACAGTCACTCTGTCCCTCTCTATCTTTCTCTCTCTAAGTGTTCTATTCATTAAGTCAATTTCAATTCTGTTGAATGATGTATATTGCGTAGAACTTAAGATTTTAGTGGTTTCCCTGTGTTACACCAACCAAATATTAGTTTTATGACGATGAAATACAAGTTGAAGAGCTAAGTGGATAAAGGTGTTATGTCACAAAAACACGTTATTGAGTAATTTAACTCGAAAGTTTTTAGGCGAGAACTTTTTTATTATAACGACTATATAGCTTGCATTTTGCGATGATATTGACATTTGATGTACTTTTCAGAGACAAATAACTAAAGTTGTCAGTTGTCATTATTTTCGAAAATTTTAAAAAATTAATGTACATAACACCTTTATCCGTTCATAAGTTTCTCTGAAATGAATAAGGAATTAGTGAATAAAAGTGTTAAGAAATTAAACATATTTTATTATTATTAAAACATTGTACAATTTTTAGGTAGTCGGACAGTTCTACGGTTTTGAGCCACAGTTTGGTCATTTCCAAGTATGTTGTGATAATACGGGCTTACCATTCATTTATGAATGGTAATTGTTCTTTAAGATTGGCCAGTTTTCCTACACTTAGGCTGCCCTTGTTTTCATTAAACACCGTTAGAGCAATACAGTCGGAATTTATCTTATGCATATTCCTTTTCTTTAAAATATCGACTTTGTAAAATGGAGTCATTTCATCTAGTGATGTAATAGTAGCACCCATAGGTGCCATTTTATACCGTCGTGAAAATAAACCTCTTCATTGTTCAAGTTTTTCTTCCTGTTGTACAAATTGAGATTTGAGGCAATTCCATCAATATCCTTGAAATGATTCTTCATATCTATGACAACGGCGTCTTTGGGAGTTTTTAAAATTTCCCAATACAGGTCCGGAACGTAGATGTTTTGGTGTTTCCTTAAAATTTTCTCGACTCTGCCAAAGTCTCTGTCTGAATCTAAATATGAATGTCCCACCTCCGAAAATTTATGGTCGATAACTTTAAATTCTCTCTTTAAAATCAACAACTGGTAAAGTGTAATGATATTGAAGTTTTTATTTTGTCCACCACAGGAGTTGGGCCATATTATAATGTGATCGATCTTTTCTTGGTAATATTCATTGTAAATTTGTGAAAAGGTATGTAAGCAACTAGCAATTTCTAGGCTTTCACGGCTGGACATATCTTCAGTCCATGTGAAAAAGAACGTTTTTTTTTTAGTATTCCTCAATGTATGTATGCCAAGGTTGTAAAACAACATTTGACGAAGGTAAAATGCTTTCGATGTACTTAATTTTGGCAGCGGCATGGTTTGCTGAAGATCTAAAGTAAGAAAGCAAATCGTTCTATCTACTGTAACTTTTGCTCCGTCACGCTTTTGTTGTTCGAAAGTTAGTTTGTAATTTTCTCCGTATTCTTTAGTATTATATATTTTATTTTTTTAAATTTTTTTAAACCCAATAGATGTAAGCATAGCGAACCCTGTAATTCTTAAACGATAACCTTACAAACCCAAATGACCTTTGACTTGATTGGCGTAATTATCATACTTATTAGTTTTTCAGCAAGAATTTCGGAATTCGCCAGATTTGCCTTAAACAATTTAATTGCTCTTTCAAAATATTGGGTGGGCAGAAGCTATACCAGATATCAGTTTTGCACTTGTCATAAAAATTTCTACGGTCCAGCCCTCTTCTACTTGTCAGCATAAAAATGTTTATACAAAAATCAACACCGCAAAGCGTCACTTTCCAGTATTTCTGATTTACAGACTAATTTGCTAAAATACTTTGGTAAATTCGTATTTTATTATTGCATTTTATATTGATTATGTTTTGTTTTTAAAACATTATTAAAACTTGCCTGGGAAGAAATTGCCACTATGTGACTGATTTCTGCTGAATTGCCAAAAGGTTTAAATGTGTTTACAGCAATTAGATACTCAAGTACCATCTCGACTCTTGTACCATCTCGACTCTTGTACCATCTCATACCATTTCGAAATTGAACGAAATGAATATATGGATTAAAACACTATAAGCACTATTTCCAAATATCAGCCAATTTATAAACATCTTACATGATTCATGAAATCGTTTATTCATTGCCATTTGTAATATCAGTTTACTACGACTGACCATTTTCACTATAATAGTAAGAAATACTTAACACAACTTGTCACATTAATGTCAATATAACATAACTTTAAAAGCAAAGTGTTTTGGATTAAAACAATTTAATATCGCACAGTAATTGATAAAGGTGGTATGTGATCGTGACACCTTTATCCATTAAATTATATAAAAACCATATGCACATAACACATTCATCAAACATTAAAACGCATTTAGGAAAGGTTTATTATCCCAAAAACTTATTGAAATGATAGATTATAAGTTAAAATAGTTGTCTGTGTAGAAATCTCAAAATTTTCAAAAATGTCACATACCACCTTTATCCACTTAGCTCTTCTGTTAAAAAATACCATTGCTGAATCTATTGAATAAGCCACTTATATTTTTCAAAATTGCTTCTAGTTCAGTAATATAACGATTTATATCGGACAAAATTCAGAAAGTTTTGAAAATTGGTGGAAATGTTAAGGATAGCATAAGAATTAGTATTAGCATAAGAATTAGTAAACCGAAAAGCTCCCACCCCAGTAGTGTGCTTTGTCCCCTAGGAGGTCGTTTCCACTCCCATTTTTAGGTTTTCTAGATTATCTCGGGAAACGGTGCACTTCTTATAAAAATACCTATATACAAAATTATTCCTTATAAAATTCTCTATCGAAAACCTACACTTTTTTTCCTAAAATTAATAGTACCGTGGAACTTAAGGCGCACACATTAAGGGTTGGTTCCAGCTAACCCAATAAATTGTAATACTATAATCTACTTTAAAGTTCAATGCTTAACGCAAGACCAGTAGCTACCAAACTCCACTTAAAATTATAATAAATGTAGCGCTTCCACCCTCTCACCTCTAAAAAATATCGCAATTTTTAAAGAAGCGAGAATATTGTATATTGTACTTGTTGCCACGCCACCACAGAGGTAAAGTAATTGGTGCGGTTTTTTTACGTGATGTCTTCTTTCTACCTAATCCACTAATTATCAGAAGGTTACCTGCGTTAATTAATCTTCGTCGTCTTCCATAAATTCGACATTCATGCATGCTTGTCCGTGGCCATGGTAACACATTGTGGAGCAACGTAAGCCTGCTCTTCTGCAACTGCACCTGTTTTCGCACCCTAATTTGCATGAACAAGAAATTAATTTCAAAACAGATTCGGGAGCTAGTTCTTCAGTTGTCATAGTTAGGGTTAATATACCGCCGACTTTTTTCCATCCCCAATCTATAGCTTCTAGCGTAACGTTTTTTCATGTTTGAATTTGGTAAGAAAACGCGATATCAGTGTTGCCGAACAGCAGCAGAAGTTGGTGGTAGTTTTGATAACATTACAGTATTGTTCGCTTTATCAACAAGTTTGTTAAAAGACATAAATCTGTATACATCTAGACTTTTTTCTGCGGAGGTAAAGTTGTTTAAAACTAGAGAAATCTCTCTCCTACGTCTATAATTTCTCTATGACTAGCTTTTTCATTATTAAAAGTTTGTACGATGTCTTGTAAGTCATCTCTTTTATTAAGCACATTGACTGTATTAGCCTTTCCTTTGGAAAAAAGTGCTGAGATTGTGTCGCAATAGCGTATGCAAATAATATTGTTTCTTTACAGTTTTTTAAAAAAGTTCAGGATTGTATATCTTGAACTATAAATCTTTTTGCTGGTATTACCTTGTTCTTCTTTTAAAAATCTAATGTCTTTGTCGGATTGAGAAAGAGCAATAAAAAGGCTGTGTCGCACTTATAACATTTTCGATAGTAGTTTGTGCCATTAATAAATCGGTGTCATCCGCAGCAACGAACACCTCGACTCCTTCATTACAAAATATTTTCACTAGTTCTGCAATCAAACATTCTTTGTTAAACAAATTACTAATGAACTTCTGCTGAGTTTCAGAAACAACAGTGTTTTCATCAAATATAATTTCAGGACAGGTTTTTTGCAGTACCCGCCTTTGTTGTTTTAGGCTCTTCGTGCTGTTCGCATTATCCAAATAACCATCGGACACGACAGTTACTCTATTACCTTAATGTTTTCTTATGTAACTAACGTAAGCGTTGTAAACGTTATTCAATTCTCCCTTTTTGGCCATACTACGTGGCGAAGCAAGTATCCTGCATCAATCACATACCTACTCACTAATATCGAAAATATGGTGTCGTTCTGGAACAGTATTAATAATCTGGTATAAAGTTGGCTTGTTAGTTTTTCTCATTAGGCCTTTGTCTTCGAAAAGGGAAAGAGGTACCGAAGCCAGTTTAATACCAAAGCACTTTTTTAACCCCAGACTAGAATGAACTGTGCAAATAATTCTTTAAAAATTGCGATATTTTTAGGCGTGAGAGGGTGGAAGCGCTACATTTATTATAATTTTAAGTGAAGTTTAGTAGCTACTGCTTTTGAACTTTAAAGTAGATTATAGTAAAGATTACAACTTATTGTGTTAACTGGAACCAACCCTTATATGTGCGCCTTATTTCCCACGGTACTATTAATTTTAGGAAAAAAAGTGTAGATTTGTTTCTGTCTGAGAATTTTATAAGGAATAATTTTGTGTATAGGTATTTTTATCTAAAAGTGCACAGTTCCCGAGATAATCTAGAAAACCTTAAAATGGGGGTGGAAACGACCTCCTAGGTGGCGAAGCACACTATAAGGGGTGGGAACTTTTCGGTTTACTAATTCTTATGCTATCCTTAACTTTTCCACCAATTTTCAAAACTTTCTGAATTTTGTCCGATATATTACAATATTACCTGCTATTTTACTGAACTATTTATCCAACATGAATAATTTACATTTTTACACATAACATAGATGTTTTTAATCCCACCAGTATATCTAAATTTAGACTGCCAAAGTCGTCTCTAATAGCATCAGCATTTAATTTTTATTTGTAGCTATACCATTATAATTATTTAAATAGGTTAAGACTAAAGACTAGCAATACTCAATTTATTTTCTGGTATTTCAAAAATCAACCTTGCACAATCATTACTAAGCGGCTTTTGATGATGGTAAATAAAATAAAACTAGCACACAACGCTGCGGTTTGACTACTTTTTCCCAAACTCAATCAAGTGCTCTTTGTACTCTGTATCCCAATATTGACTACAGTCTGAGCTGCACTCTGAATTACAATCAGATAATTTATACGTGTGCAATTCCACTCAAATCATGCAGGCAACGGATTTACCGAGGCATGTCTCTCACGGAGAGATACCGGACAGCCGGAAGCGACATTTTCAGGAAGCAGCAGCTTTTGTTGAATTCCAGAAATGAGTAAATATTGTTTATACCTAAACTTACTTCTTGCATCACATCAAATTTGACAATAAAAGTAAATAAAGTAAATAAAAAAAATTGAAATTTAAGTATATAGGACAGTAACTAGAGATTTTAATTTCGAAAGAATGTCATGTGAATTAAATATCGTTCATTTTTGGCAGTTTAATAGTAAATTCATCTAAGAAAAGTTTCTATATTATGCGGGGGCTTGCTACCTTATTGTATAAAATTTTGAGAAAAAAAAGGTTACATGCAACTTTTAATATAAATTGAAAGACTTGGAATTTGGGATTTTAGGTATTTGAAACAAAGGTTGTTTCAGAACGATTTTCGTCAAATAACTCGAAAAGTATTATATTGACCGAAAGCATGCTAGAGGCAAATAAGAAAGCCACTAAATTGTGGATGAATTTCGTTTATTTCTAATTTATGTAGAATTAATGATTTCAGAAATCTGGAAGTATAAAAATGGCGTCCGAACGTTTATAAGACGAAATATTTAGCTTAAATATTAAATATCTCAGAAAGTACCACGCTTACGTCAAAAATGTTAACAACCAAAATAAAAGCCTGTTAATAAAGCTTTCAAATAATTTTTCGACTATTTCTATACCTTAAATAACAACTGTTTTTCGTTAATATGTAATATGATCTGGACGCTCAAATTGTTTCGTCCATTTACGGAAATTGCTTTAAAAGAAAAGCATTTTAAACTATAAAGAGATTTTAGAAAATACGAAAATTTTTTGTTTCTTTGCAAATATCTTAATAAATATTAGTTTTAGCGAAAAAATGGTGAACAAAATCTTAATAAATATTAGTTTTAGCGAAAAAATGGTGAACAACAGAAATGAAGCTTATAAACTGAGAATGAATCTACTTTTTTATATTTATTTAAAGTTAATAGTTTCATGAGATATTTAAGTTTATAGATGGCATCCGAACGTTTATAGGATGGAGTATTTAGTTTAATTGTTGAATATCTTAGAAACTATAGCACCTCTATCTAACATTCTAAAAAACAGAATTATAGACAATTAATCATTCTTCAAAATGACTTTTTGTTTGCTTCTGTATCATAAAAAATGAAGATATTAGGGCCGAAACAGTGCGCGTTTTCTCATTTTTCTTAACAAAATATTGTCATTTTGCTTTTGTAAATATTCAGTAATTATTTTTTTTTAAATGGCGTTTTTGTTAATGTATATATAGTATCACTTAGATGCTCAATTTTTGTTCGTTTAAAACACTTGCTTTAGAAAAACTTTCCATCCGCCATATTGTAGCCGCCATTTTGAGTTTTTAATTTTGAATTCAGATTCGTAATTGGTTAATCCAAAAACATAAATGTCCTAGGTTTCGAAATTAAATCAGTTATTTCTTTTAAATATTGAATATCTGAATTTGGGGAAAAAACAAGTGTCCGGGCCATGTAAAAACTAAAGAAAAAGTATCATTACATAGAGATTATTTTTAAATTTTGCATGCGTTTTAACACTAGTTACTCTACTAATATAAACACATGTAAAAGATACAATTTAAAAGAAAGGAAATTAAAAGTGAGCATCCCAAAGCCAAATAATTCTAAAAAAAAGAGAGCTTCTGTATTCATCTTCAAAAACAATAAATATCTACCACTTTGGTGGTATTTCTTGGACCGTGAGTTTTTATTTCTAAGAATGGAAATCCTTATAGTCCAAGATCCCAGAGCTGCCAGACCTACGTCATTTTAGCAAAGCTAATATTTTGACAACAAATAGTGTAATATCTAGTTAAGAACGTATGCGTATTTGCTAGTTTGAAAGCGGGGCCCTTTTGCAGAAAACAAGTACAAAAGGTACATAAAAAATTTACTTAGTACGGTAAAGTATGATAGCTGGTTTATTTTCCATGTGACCCACTAACGACGTGGTATAAACGTCAACCTCCGAATCTTAAAGTCCGAGGTTCGATCCTGAACGTTCTCAGCTTTTTTTTTCAACAAATATTAACTTAAGATAGCGATTACCAAAAAAGAGACAACCGATAGGGAAATATTTATTATTTTTGGCCATAACTTTTTTCTTAGTACGTATATTTGAAAAAAAAACTGAGAATGCTCAGGAATCGAACCTCGAACCTTAATATTCGGAGGTTGATTCAAATTCAAATTCAAAATTCAAAACAATTTTATTAAACATTATTGTTCACAAAGATGCGCCTAGACCGAGCCCCGATTCAGAGCCGACCACACCAACACGTCGCGCAGCGCCGTGCGGAGGTTGATGCTTACACCATGTAGTTAGCGTGTTACTTGTAAAATAATCCAGCTTTCATACTTTAACGTACTGAGTAAAATTTGAATGTACCTTTTGTACCTGTTTTCTGCAAAAGGGCCCCGCTTTCAAACTAGCAAATATGCATACGTTCTTAACTAGATATTACACTATCTGTTGTCAAAATATTAGCTTTGCTAAAATGACGTAGGTCTGGCAGCTCTGGGATCTCACTCTATTAGAGGATAACCCCGCACTCCTACCGATTCGCATGGGTACAGCAGACAATATTGTATCCAGTGGCGGCTGGTGAAATTTCAATATTTTTTTTCTCGTCTGTGGCGCATGGGACCCATACGAAATATGGGAAATAACATCTAGAAAAGCACTTCTCTAATGACCCCTAAAAAATTTTTGAAAAAGCAGTTTGCGAAAAATTTTTTGAAAATTCGGTAGCCTCCCCTGGGTCTAGGGACTCCTGTTTATTTTTATTTTTTTTTTGTCATATGCATTTGATTTCTCATAAAAATGCAACAATAGATTTTGGAGTTTATAAAAATATATTCATTGCTAACTGAGATACAACGAATTGAAATATTGTAATTTGTTAAATTGTAAATTACAAAATTTCATTTTATTGTATTTCAGTTAGTAATGAAAATATTTTCATAAACTCCAAACGTTGTATTTTTATGAAAAGTCAAATGTTTATGACAAAAAAAAAATAAAAATAAACAGGAGTCCCTAGACCCAGTGGAGGCTACCGAATTATCAAAAATTTTTTCGCAAACTGCTTTTACAAAATTTTTTAGAGGTCACTACAGAAGTGCTTCTCTAGATGTTATTTCCCATATTTCGTATGGGTCCCATGCGCCACAGACGAAAAAAAAATATTGAAATTTTACCAGCCGCCACTGATTGTATCAGAATGGGAAATATTGAACGCATTTGACATACAACCCGTTATATAAAATATTTATTCAAGAAAAAGACGAAATTACTAGAATCTTAGCAAATATCAACCGATACCTAGAACTGCATTTATCCTGTGATAAACAACAAACTTCCTTAACAAACACCCTACTATTTCAAATCAATAAAACCCCATCCTTTGAAATAAACGTAACCTATACATTATTCGAACAAGTTTTACCAAACTGCATTAGAAAACCACGAGATTATTTAACTTCATTGATACATTTCAAAAATCAATCACAGGCAACCTAGATGCCGAAGATGGCGAAAGATATGAGCAAAATTTCAAAAAATTATTTAACAATGAAGCTAAATTAAAAATAGACATGGAGAAACACTTATCAATTACGCATTACCTCATTAAATATACAAATAAATCAATTAACATTTTCGTAGAGAACCAAAAGAAAATTAATTCAGCAATGGCTGACATTGGACAGAAAACAACAACTTGAAAAGAAAACAACAGCACGCTCCATTGAATTACTGGTTGTACAAAATACCCTAGATCAGTTATGACACTCCCTGTCACTTAACTGCAATCTCTTAGATGAACTTTCGACAACAATTTGCTTTGCAAATTTAAAACAAATGCAACAAACAATTATAAAACTAACTGATCTTATCAAAAAACTGTTAGAAATCCAGAATTACCTGAAAGGAGTAGAGCTACCATTCCAACCTACTCTTGAAAACATTATAAAGTACGAGAAATTATGCGAAACTTCAGTTTTTCAGAAGAATTCCTATACATACTTCATTATTAAAATACCATTGATAGAGACAGTATCTTATGACTACTACACTTTATATCCATTGCCTGTGGAGAATATTGATCTTTACTTCACTATTATACCCAGAAGAAACTATCTACTTATAAACCCAGATTGGTACTCATGCACGAACACACCTTGTATAGAAATAGAATCGAGGAAGTTCCTGTGTACTCACAATTCTGTTATAAAAAGGGCATCAAACGAACCCTGCGAAATTCAACTCGTTAACTATTTCCAAGAAGAAAATAGATGTGTATTCACAAAAATCACAATATCAATAACAATCCCAAAATTCAAAGGGTCGAAAACTCAAATTCATGAATAATCACAAGTCCCACCACTATTATAGCCGAAACATATTGTGAGATAAAGAAAATGATACAACACAAGGGAAATTATCTAATAACAATTCCTGACCAATGCTACTGTGTTATTGACAAATACAAACTTAACCCTAATAAAAACTGTCGGAGAACCTTTCAACCCGTAAATATTCCATAGTGAAAATAAACAGCAACCTTTCAATGATAAGAGATGGCACCAATATACCAACCAATGGACCATGTGGGCCTGGCGGGATTTACAGACCTGTCACAACGTACACAAAATCTGCAAGAAGACATAAAAGATCAAATGCTAGAACCAACCTTAATTGAGTCTAATTCTTGGCTTATCTATGCTCTGATTATAATAAATATTATTGCTGTCTTAATTATATTATGGAAAATGTACAACAAATATAAAGTCAAAGGCTTTCCAGCCTCCAACATCTTTACCAACAACTCATAAACACGAGAAACCCTTCAAGAAACTGAAATGACGAACATCGGTCTTTTCTGAGAAGAAACCCCGAGTTCTCTACTAGCGACGGAGAAGTTATGGATATCCAGGCGCCGTTATTCATAGAAGAATATGTAATTGTGCATAATTGCACAAAGATAATTGCACAAAGATAACATAGTTTATAAGTACATGTAGTTAAGTATTATATTCAGTCTATTGTCATATTTAATTCAGTATCTTCAGTATATCTTTTTATCTTAGTATCGCAATAAACTCATTGCTATTAGTTTGTCAAAAAGTTTTATTGAAATAAAAAATTAAATTTAAAAAAAAATCTAAACCGCTCGACAAAAAATAGCTCACGGCAACTTTACAGATCTATACATATAATAGATCTGTAAATTAATCACCAAAATTTCAAAATATTCAGATATCAGATGAGCGAGATATGAGGGTGGCTCCATGAAAAGTGGGACACACAGTATATATTTAAATATCTCCGAAACTATTAATCCTACATTAATATAAAAACAAACCAATTCATTCTCAGTTTATAAGCTTTATTTTTGCGTTAAAACTAATATTTATTGAGATATTGGCAAAGAAACAACGTTTTCTCGAGAATCCCTTTATAATTTAAAATACATTTTTTTTTCTAAAGCAAGCACTGTAAACGGACGAAAAAATTTGAGCGTCTAGAACATACTATACACGGTGTGCTACAACCAAATTTAAATCAAAGTTGGTGCCACTCGAATTTCTTTTTTATTACACATTCTTGGATGTATATAGAACCAATTTCCACGATATTTAAAATCATTCATCACAGCATTTTTTTTTACAAGTATTTTACTTTTTTTTGTTTAATGACACAGCCACACAAAAAAAGTGGTCTGGCCTGCGGACCTTATATATTTTGACCCGCTGAAACCGAATCCGTAGTCAGAATTGTCAGATTGGCTCGTTTTCACCCCAACCCCAAAAAACACCTCCCCAAAAAATGGTTTGTCCGGCGGACCATGCCAGTTTATCCTTACGTATTTGGACCCTCTGAAACAGAATCTGAAGTCAGAATTGTCAGATTCGCTGGTCTGATCCGCAGGCCAGACCGCTTTTTTTTGTTATGGGGGTGTTTTTTGGGATTAAGAGTAAAAAACGAGCGAATATGACAATTCTGACTTCGAATTTTGTTTCAGAGGGTCCAAATACATGAGAATACACTGGTATGGTCCGCCGTACAGACCATTTTGGGGGGTGTTTTTTGGAGGGTTGGGGGTGAAAAACGAGCCAATCTGACAATTCTGACTTCGGATTCGGTTTCAGCAAATCAAGTTACATAAGGATATACTGGTCTGGTCCGCAGGTCAGACTTATTTGTGTGGCTGTGTCATTAAACAAAAAAAGTAAAATACTTGTAAAAAAAAATTCTGCGATGAATAATTTTAAATATCATGGAAATTGATTCTATATACATCCAAGAATATGTAAAAAAAATCCGAGTGACATCCTCCGTGTATATTATAACGAAATACAGTATGTGAGAATATATTTTTTTAATTAGTGACTACTTACATTAACAAAATGGCGACGTTTTTATTAAAAAAATGTGAAGGAGCACATTGTTTCTGTAATGACTTCTTTGTTTTTATGCTAAGTATAGGAATAGTCAAAAAATCATTTGAAAGCATAATTAATAGTTTGTCATTTTGGTTGTTAGAAAATTTGACGAAAGTGCCATAATATCTGAGATATTTAACATTTAAATTAAATAAACATTCAGACGCACATCTGTGTACTGTCAGATCTCCGAAACCACTAATTCCATAGAAATCAGGTAAAAACGAGATTCATCCTCAATTTAGTAGCTTTTTTTATTTGCCTCTAACATGTTTTCGGTCCATGTAATACTTCTTGAGTTATTTGACCAAAATCGTTTTAAAATACCTCTTGTTCCAAGCTAAAAATTCCCATTTTCAAGTTTTACATTATAACGATTTGAAAATCGGAATTTTAGCTTGAAAAAAAAGATGTTTGACAGGACTTCCCACTTGTTACATGGGTTTAACTCCCAGGAACTGAAACTTTGCAGTTTATGTCGATCAAAAATGTTCACTAACACCAAAAATTTTACTGAAAGAGTTTGGAGATAGGTCATAATTTAATAATTTTTTCAACTAAAAATAATTACTTCCACATCCAGTGGAAGTATGTATAGTAACGACAAAAAAATTTAAAAAAAGTTTTATTGTTCAAATAGGCTTAAAATGTCATGAAACGTCGAGATTTCAAGTTTGAGCGAAAGAAAAATTTCTGTCTGTCTGTCGGTCTGTCGGTCTGTCGGTCTGTATGTCGGTCTGTAACTTTTTTGTGCGCACGTTTACTCTGGAACCGTTTGAGATATTGACTTGAAATTTGGTACACATATGTACTTTAACGAGATCTAGAACTAGATTATATTTTGGGGTAAATTTGGAGTAAATAGGTAAATCAAGCAGGTAAGAGTTCATAAAATTGATAGTTAGTATAGACAAGAGAAGCTAAGGTCTCAAAAAAAATTTTGGTATATTAGCCACCCCCATTATTAAAGGGGATGAAAAAAAATGTGATTTAGTGTATGTACAAGAACCAGAAACCTCAAAACATTTTTTTACTTTATCTACACCCCACTCCCACCCCCTGTCACCACCCCCACCCCACTACCGATGTGGGGTATCGTTTTATGGGTTTTTGGGGTAGAGGATTTCAAATATTATATTATTAAAGTTCTATAAACAATTATTTCCAGATACAAAATTTTTTCGTTGTGTGACTTGGATAGAAAATCCGGATGTGGAAGTAGTGATTCCTTGGGCAGCGGTTTTTTTATCTGTAAAACGAATTCAAATGTACTCTTCATTTTTTGTTCAGAATAATGTGTTGTGCTAGTTTGAATTGATTTTTCAACAAAATTATTATTTATTTAATGTGGCAAAAATTCTAATTCGTACATACTTACCATTTTTATAACAAATAATTTTCAATAAAGTAAGCTATGAAAACAAAAGTTATTGCGAGGGTCAATTTATTTAATTCATTAATTAATTTATTTATTTAACTATCTTAATGTATTTTATTTTTAAATTTTTGCCTTATTAAACAGATAATTATTTTGTTGTAAAATTAATCAAACTAGTACAACAAATTATTCTGAACAAAAAATGAAGGATATATTTTTTTCATACGAGAATCTGTTTTACAGATAAAAATTATTTTAAGTTGGAGAAATTGTTGAATTATGACCTTCTTTGGTCAATATCTTGAAACCCTGTCATTAAAATTTTTTGTGACCGTGGAGATTTTCGATCGACATGTCATAAACTACTGCGCAAACCACTGTGCAAAGTTTTCTCTTTCAGCCCCAATGGTTTTTTTTATTTGCCACTCCCTGAAAAGAGGTGGCATATCCACCCCCTAAATATTAGCAAGCTTTAGATTCCTGGAACCATCCTTTCACGAGGGTTTGGATTGAGCACCTGCCAAGCGCGTCTACAGGTGGCGGATAGGAGAACGGCCAGACTCCGCGAGGAGTAGGGCTAACGTTGTCATACTGCTGGGGGGGGTAGGGCTAATAACCCAGTCCACCCCGGCTAAAACTACGTCGCGGACCAGCTCACACACTGTAAACCGCTTGGTGCGCACCCCTGGTCAGGGGTACGTCTCTCCGGGGGGCACGGGGGCATAGGCTTCACCACCCGGACCACGTGGATGAAGTAGCACCATAAAAACGTCCCCAATCCCAAGGTATTATGCGCGCCGACAGGACTCATGGTCAGGAGGAACCTGACCACTAGCGACAAACCTCGGGGCACAGGCGCACCCCGTTGTATAAATGCCTTCCACGTATGTAAGGGGCTTCGTGCGTGGCGACCATCCTTTCCCCTTTACTCGTAGAGAGGTAGCGGTCCTTATTAAAGTGATGGTGCGAAGTGAAGCAAGCAGCGGAGACTTGACTAGGGTGACGGACCGTTAAGGAATATCACGTAGCGAGACCGTTGCTGACAAGGAGCACAGACTGGGAGAACAACCCTCAAAAGGTGAAGGAATGGGAAAATAGGTCCATTCCAGATAAAACTGCATCACAATGAGGAGGCTACATCGGTCCTCACTAAAGTGATGCAGGGGTGCGAAGTGAAGCAACGTCCGCGGGCGGTGAGGACTTGACGGGGTTATGGGCCATCAAGGAACACTGCGTGGTCAGGCTGTTGCTGAACAGAGCACCGAAGTAGAGTGACGTCGCGTGCAACAAAGACTTGACTGGGATGGTGACCAGTGAGGAACGCCGCGTAGCGAATCCGTTGCTGTCAAAGCATATTATACGACTGCAGGGTCTGGACTGCAGGATATAATATCAACGGGGAAAAACAATGGATCTGGCAACTACCCGCCCATTTTCTCAGACCTGCTGCCAACGGCACAGGAAAAATAGGTAGAATGGCAAACACAACCGGACAAATACGGGCAAATACAAACGGACACGGAAACCATCATAACTCGCATTTTCAGACCTGTATCACCTTGTTAGTGATACAGGAATATTAAAATGGACAGTGTAAACTAAGACAGCAAGATAGAGAAAGCGCAATAAGCCCAGGAGGCTGCAGTGCCCTTGGAGTATTTTTTTTTACAGACGAGCCCTAGGAGGAGGGGTTTTAGTCAGTTAGAGGCTGACATCCCCTCCTCGAAGAAAAAAAAAGCTTTAGATTAGTAATAGTAAATTGATATTAAATTCTAATATTTTAAAAATTTCAATGCATTAAAGTGGAAAGATAGCTAAACTTCGCTTTTAAGGTAAAATGTACCTATGTAATGCATTTATCTTAATAAAGAAGGTTTAAAAAATATCCTAGGGTGAAATTACATGAAATACATGCTCATATAACTGATAATATTAAAAATCTGAAAAGTTACGTATTTTTAAAATTTTGGCAAAGCTGTTTTACCAGTTAGTTGTTAAACCCGTATGTCATTTAATTTGCTTTAACCAGGGTAATAGGTAATTTGGACCAACTTAATAAAACATGTTTTTTTGTCGACGAATTATAAAGTTTTAATCGAAACAGTCGATAAGGCAGAATGGCTGCCAAAAGATTAAGGGAATTAAAGGTATTTTAACAAAATACACCAGGGAAGCAAAGCGCTGATGATACCTGATACGAAACAATTTGCAACTCTACAATTTAAATTATTTCCGTCACGTCATTCAAAATACATCGTATCACATGTTCTTCATATAACCACGGATAATTAACGTAACACCCGTGTCTCATACGGATTCAAGAATATATGCCTCACATTTTAGCACTTCCTCATATTATACGTTTCGCGCATGTTTTTCTTATAGAACGACCAAACTGCATGATTAGCTGACTTTGGAACGTGACACATACAGATGATCATAAAGGAGATCATTTACAGGCTGACCAAAAGAAAGGGGGATATTTTCTTGATCAAAACCGTTTTCTCCTATATTTCTTGACATGCTTAAATCGATTTTGATATTAGAAAAAAAATCTACTTCATTAGTTTTTGTCTACCACCCTTTTCATTCCTTAAAAAGGGTAAAAAAGGATATTGTCCTAAGGTTCTAATGTAACTTTTCTGAAATAATTTTGACGCGCTGATACCAATTTTAGACAAAAAAAAATACTAATGCTACCTCTGGTATCCCCTAAAAGGGACAAAAAAAGCTCTTGTCCTAAGGTTCCGATCTAAATTTTCTGAAGTATTTTGATGTGTTGCCAGGAGGAAACTGACACGATAAAACATCTTTTTTGTCCAAAATTGGCTTCTGCACGTCAAAATACTTCAGAAAAGTTAGATCAGAATCTTAGAATAAGACATTTTTTTGTCCTTTTTAGCGGATACAAGGAAGGGGTGGTAGACAAAAACTGTTCCGGTAGATTTTTTTTTAGTATCAAAATCAGTTTCAGCATGTCAAAAAACAGGATAAGATGGTTCTGATCAAGAAAACATCCCACTTTTGTTTCGGTTATCCGTCTAGTATATCCTGAGTACCTTATCCAGTGAGTCAGGACAGAATTACAATTTATGAGGGGTTGACTTTCTCTTTTCTATGAAGCGTCAAATGGCAATAAACTTAACTTGAGAAAGTACGCTACAAACCAAAATAAAGCGTAAGACATTCTAACTCTCGCCTGACTTTTTATGTTCAAGCTCTTCTTGATGGAGTAATTATCACTTCTCCTCCCCCTCCCCTTGGGGGTGGGGGAGTAGAAGGGTGTATCTTAGCCTCCTAAAAAGATTGAACTATACCTTCAAGGAAAACTATAGCCGCTTGAACTAAAAAGGCTAGACAGACAGGATGGTATAGTCGCCTCTAACAGGTTTACGTCGAGATCTTTCACCTGCAGTCTAGTTTCTTCGCATATTTTGGGATAATTCAAGTTCCTTAAGGGAACGATAGGTATTCTTACGCTAAAGTTATATCTGTGAGGAGTAAATCCTGGACGGTTGATGGTGCCCAAAAATTCCACCGGGTAGTGCGGTCTTCCTCTTCGACCACCGAGTTCATGAAGTTGTATGTCATTGCAATGGCATTGAACTTCCTCAGGAGCTGATTATTAATTTCACATGTTTCGTCGTTTTTAAGAGTTAGTATGGTACGCTCTCTCAGTCGCGAAACCGGTACACTCTTTCACCTTTCCAAATTAGAATATAACCTTTCCTGCAATGGCTTGATGTCCTTCATCACGTTATGTAGACTATCAAGGAGCTCTTCATCTTTTTCTCTTCTAGCTTGACATTGTAGAAGAAAACACTACCAAGCGTCTAGGTGACGTGACACCAGTTTATATTTAGAAGGGCGCCAGCCGCGTTCTGTCCCGTTCTTTCACTCCCAAGCGAGTTCGACATAAGATATACTTCTATAGACGAGTAATGGGCCAAGGCTGCACTACCTGAGATCCTTAGTGACGCTCTCTCAAGACGTAATTTCAATTTTTCACTGACAGTAAGCGCTTTTATGTCTTTGGATTATTGCGATTTTTGCATAAAAGAAAATCGCTATCGAAGATTTCTCTCCGACGGGATTGAAATTTGATGTGAATTTGGTTTGTTTATATAGTAATAAGTGGTCTTTTGGTTTCTACTATTTTTGCATAAAAAAATCTCTCTCGAAGATTTTTCTCCGACGTGATTTGTATTTATTTACCTATTAATAATGGTCTCTGCACTTAAAGATTTCTGGAGAAACCACATAAAAAAATCCCTATCAAGCTCCCGTAAGGCGACCAGAACCCCGAGTATCAGAATTAAGGAATCATGAGATTCCGATTAATTCAGTTGTTTAGGTCTTCCAAACGAAAACTCCACGGATTAAGACTAGCAACAAGTTATTACATCAATAAAATGTAATTAGTTCAAAGAATACCATTTATTTAATAAGTTGAAATGATATAATGTGAAAGAATCACGCCTCCCCAACTAAGCCAAACTACCTTTTAACCATACAATTGAGAGCGTACGCTAACAATCGATTTGTCGGAAAAGATTCATTTAACCTAATCAGGATTTAATGCAAGCCTTTTAAAAAGAATTTTGGTAATTATGGCAGACTGAAAATAATCTAAAAATATTTTACTTAAAAAAATTTTGGTTCGCTTATGAATAGCTTAGAGATCCTAGATCATGATTTTATCATTCACAGGACGGTTGATGGTGCCCATAATACATAAGTTTAATAACTTTCGGCCAGTCTTACGACGTACTTGTTCCCATACAGGTTCAATATAGGAAAAATGGCAGGGAGTCGCCTTCGGACGACTTTTTTGGGCAAAATGAACTTTTAAATCCTTTGTGCACAAGGCGGTTTTCTCTATAACTTTATTATTCGGAAAGCACGAATTTTTATTTTGGCTTCGACTTAGGTCAATTCTGGAAGGTTCTACAACATCACCGGTTTAAAAAAGTAGTTCCTCAGACTCTCCTGCCAGTCACTTGAAAATGATCTCTCAAATGCACTCGCATGTTGTTCTTTAGAGGCACTACTTTGGCCACGAGTAGGATGATTTCAAGCGTGCTTTGACAGGCGGCGAAGCGGGTTCCCTTGTCACGACCGGCAGCATCTGCCTGAACTCCCCAGCAAAAAGCATCATTATCTGATATAGTACACTCGTCTCAGACAACGAACTTACAGTTGCAGAGAAGCACCTGTACCATGTTACTTTGCTTCCAGATGTCGAACATTGAAATTAAAGTGCTCCCTAAACTTGTATCAAAGTTTATAAGGTAAAATGTAGCGACTGCCGCACAGTGGCGTGGAAAAAAAAATACCGTTTAATAATCGCTGTAGAATTTATTGAATCATCTTTATTTTTTTTAAATGTTCGTTATTAAATTTTTCGTCAATCTCTCAAGCCAGATTTTCGATTTCTGTCCGTGATTTCCAAAATTTTTCAAAGCAGTTTGAATTTTCATAAAGAATTTTCATTTACAATTTTCAATTACATTTTCACAGCCAAACACTTGATTGCACAAATTATTTATATGTCAGATTTACAGAATAATAAATCGACAGGTCCAAAGTGTGCTCGGTTGCCACTGGCGGCGCCACTTACCCCCATGCACATACTCTTCTAACAGAACATAATACCCTCTGACACCTCTGAGAACTATAATTTATCGAATTCAGTGCTGTCCATAATAATATGAAATATTTTAGTCATTTTTGCCCACCCTATAGATATTAAAAATATAGTTACGAATGTTCGTAGTACTTTAAGTATTTATAAGCTTTGCCGCACTGAAATTTCTTATATCTTAATATTTCTGTTCGTCTCTGAGATACTGATATTTTTGAGTGTTTTTACGAGTTCCCCAAACGATCATTTAGGAGAATAAAACAGCGATGAAAATGGTTTGCATCGATTCTGCAAAATTACGCAATATTATCTGACAAAGCCTCTGTTGTCGCAATTTATACGAAAATCTTTTCTAGCCTACGTAGAAAGCCATTTTATTAAACATTATCCTTTGGGCGAATTTTTAACCATAAAAATACTTTTATAAATGGATATTTCTGGTGTATCCTTCTTGTGTATCTTTCTAAGTACGATGTCAAATCACCTGTTAGAAACAACACATTCTTTTATTAAGCGTTATATTAATATTTTGGTGAATAGTGTTAATACAAAAAAAAAAACTAAGAAAACTAACTACTCTAATTAAACTGCAATTATTTAAAAAACCATTTATTAGGATTATTTGTTGAATATTAAACACGAACGTTTTGTCTGAAATAGATTATATAAATTAGTCATGGTAAGCAGAATAGTAATATGAAACAATGAAAATATCGCTCTATATATTCGCCTCATGAAATGATTCTAACTTGCAAGCAAATCTCGGTCTGTACCTGCACCCTCACAGACGTAGTTTGTTAAGGTGGGGATTTAGTGCTGAACCCAAAGTTGCTTCCCAATGGTTTATTCTGAGTAAACTTCCCGAAAACCACAAAACCAAAGTTACACTTTGATACCTAAACCCAACTATAAAATATCCTGGAATTTAACAATTCAAACTTTAAAGTAAAAAAGATATTGAAATGCGTATAAATTGTTATCATAAAATGTATTATTCAGTGTTTACTTATATCTAAGCCTATTTACTAGGATAAGCAATAATGGAAACTTTTATGCTACAGTGCTACAACAAAATTCACTTTCTACAAATATTTTTATTTGTTGTAAAGCTGAAGTTTATGAATCTGACTAACGTGCTGGTTTTCATCCAAATCATCAAAATACTTAATTGAACTGTTGAATAAACCATGATCATTTTCAAAATACAGACCAGAATGTGCGATATAGATGAATTCCCCGAAACTATAAATTCTATCATTATAATTGAAGGATACATTTCTCGTTTGATAGAAAACCGAAATTTAGACTAAGAAAACCCATTTTCTCTTCCTCCCACATACCTAAATTTCAAAGAAACCTGAAAAAAATATCAATGAAATACTCAATTTTTACAGTTAATTATTTTTTATTTATTTGGTTTCATCACGATTAGATAATATTATTTAGGTATTAAGCAAATCACTTTTTCATCTATTATGAAATTATCTACTTTCTGTATATTGTTGCCCCAATCTGAGCATACTAATATACTAGTTAGGTAAATACTTTAAACACTCATTATTGGAGAATCAATCAAAATAACCACTCTTCTAGCTAACCGCAGAATTCAGATTCTCTTTTGTAATTGGAATACCAATTATCCTCCAGAAACGAGCTGCAAAAATGAATTTTTCATTTCACTGACTATTCAATAAAAAAAATCTCTTCGATGTATCAAACAGTTCCGGAGTTATCGAAGAGCTTTCCGGGTGGTGTCGAAATACCAACTGTAGTCATTCTTCTCTGCTATCCATCTAAATAAAAAAAAATGGACAAGTGGAATTAGCATAGGTGAATGTCACATATGTGGTCTCTCAATAATATAGTTTGTCCAATGAGTTCATTTTTAATGGACGTATACTTATAATATACTTCGTCCATTTTTAAAATTATATAAACATCATAATTGCATGTATGGTCAATAAATGTTATCAACGCACGAATTTTTACGAATCTTATATAAAATACTCATAAAAACAAAGGGACCTCCAGAAATTTCGAAATTTTAGGCATAATTAAATTAACTTGAAATATATACATACAAACAATTTGTAATTTCAAAAAGCACAATCCATGGTAAGGTTATTAAAACTTACTAAAATATCGAATTAGTAAATCAAAACATATAAACATACGTATAATTAATAAAGTATTGAAAATGAACGTAATGGCCGTCGTTCGGGTTCTTCTTGATTGATAGAAAACAAGGCGACAAGTTGTCATAATTTGGCATATATTTTCGCTAATGATGCTAGAAAATAAGCCAGAATATAATTGTAAACGATCTAATAAACTTTTTTCGTCAAATGGCAAATTTAACCGGTCGTATTCACCAAACTATTACCAGAAAATTGGTTAGCGTGTTTTAGCATCAAAATGCGGCTAAACTATGAAAGGCTTTTTACGTTTTTAACTGCCTTTCTGAGGATTTTGACCTTTGTTTCTCCAACGTTTTTACATTTCCTTTCTCCAACCAAATTAAAATTCATTACTAAAGTTTCTGAAAATGTATTGCGTGGTCCAACCCATCGAGGAGCAAATTGGCCTTGGTGCCGTTCCTTCAAGTTGGGTAGGTAGTAAATAACCAACTATACACTGGTCAAATATAAAAACATACATATATTTTTGACTAATCCGCAATCAAGACCAGATTCAAAATGATCCCAGCAACCAAGTGCAATAAAGAGGAATAATATTAAAATGTTAATGATGATAAGCTGCATAAGCGTTTGTAGACATAACCCTGTCAAAAAATCCTGATAAAAACTTATAAAAAAAATGTATAAGTTTTTATAATTTTTGATGTGTGTATTTGAAATGTGTTTTAACTGTAAATTCTCATATGGTATCTACCAGTATTGATGAGTTGTTATAGTATATTTAATTAAAAGTTTTTATAGGTTTTTATAGTGTTTTGAATATAAATTCCCATATGATATCTATTAGTATTGATAAGTTTTTATAGTACATGTAATTAAAAATTTCTATAGGTTTTTATAGGTTTGTATAGTGTTCTGAATGTAAATTTCCCATAGAAATTTTATTAGTATTAATAGATTTTTTTACAGATTTTGGTTGTGATTTGAAATATATTTTTATGCCAAATCCCATAGACTTACATAGGTAAGTAAATATTATTTACTTACTATTAATATTTCAAATATCAATAGTAATATAGTGGTAAACACTAAATACTGCAAAAGTCCTCTTGTTTCCTCTAGCGTTCTAGCCTAAACGTAGTTAATAAGTTAGCAGTAAAAGAGACTGCTTTACTTTCAATTTAACAAGCCCACGCTAGTTTCTTAGGTCACATTAGATTAGATATGAATTAGCGACATGTATAACAGCTCCCTCTACTGGAGGCTGGAGTATGTAACACTAAACTTTCATAAGTTTTAATCATGTGTGTTTGTGTTTTAAATGTACATTCCTCGTATGAAACCTATTAGTATACGTAAGTTTTTATAGTATTTGAAATACAAAGTTTTTTTATAAGTTCTAAACGTGGTCTGATGTGCGGCTATGAAATGTGTTTTTAATGTGAATTCCTTGCCTGAGGTCCATCAGCATTTGCATATATTAATAGGAAATGCGAAGTTTTTATAATATTTGCTGCGTACAATGGGTTTTTAATGTAAATTACCTGTATGTAGTCTATCAGTAGTTATATGTATTAATATATTTAAGTTTTTATAGTATTTGAAATACAAAGTTTTTTATAAGTTATGAATATGGCTTGATGTGGCTATTTGAGATGTGTTTTTAATGTAAATTCCTTACCTGAGGTCTATCAGCATTTGCATATATTAATAGGAAATATGAAGTTTTTATAAGATTTGCTGCGTACAATGGGTTTTCAATGTAAATTCCCTATATGGAGTCTATCAGTATTTATACGTTTTCACAGTAATTGAAATATGAAGTGTTACAGGTATTTTATATGTATTTGAAAAGTATTTTTAATGAAAATTCTCCTTACGAGGCCTATCAGTATTTGTAAGTTCTTATATGGTGTTTGAAATACGAAGATTTTAAAGGTTCAGATGTGTCTAAGTTCTTGAAGTATTGAAATGTGTTTTAAATGTAAATTCCTTACCTGAAGTCTATCAACACTTGCACGTTTTAATAATAAACACGAAGTTTTTAAAAAATTCTATGAGGATATGCAATGGGGTTTTAAAGTAAATTCTCTGAATGAAGGCTATCAGTATATTTATAAGTATTTATGGTAATTAAATTACGAAGTTTTATAGGTTTTTATATGAATTTGAAAGATATTAATGTAAACTCTCAGTACGAGGCCTATAAGTAATTATAAGTTTTTATGGCGTTTGAATCACGAAAATTTTATAGTGAGTTTTTAATGTATATTCCTCGCTTGAGGTCTATTGTAAAACTTTTATGTTTTTATGGGAATAAAATACAATGTGTATATACTCTCAATGGATTTTCATCTTACAATGGATTTTAATGTAGATTATATGAATTCTATTGTATTAGTAAGTTTAGTTTAGTAAGTATTGTAACTTTTTTAGGTTGACTACTATTGAAATCCCATGAAAACTTTTCAAATTAATAATTGTAAATAATACTTTTCAATGGGTGCACTGAGAAATCCTTATTAAATTCTTATATAAAACTAAACTAATAATAACCCTTCAAATCTTATATATACTAATTATTTCTTATTAAATGTTATAAAATTCATCCCTGGTTTCCTGATGAAACATTATTAGTTTACTACTATTGGAACCCCATGAACACTTATCAAATTAATGTTGTAAATTATTATTAATACTTTTTAATAGATGTCCCTATAAATCCTTATTAAATTTTTATATAAACTAAACTGATATGAAGTCTTATAAAAATAAGTACAAATATATCCTTATAAAAATGTATAAAATGCCTACTAGGAACTCCTTGGTATATCTTTTCAATTTCATTACTCTTCAGATTCCAAAAAAACTCACAAAAGTATTCGATAATACCTTATTCATACTTTTTAACATGCATTCTTACACGTTTCCATTAAATTCTTATATAAACTAAACTGATATATACACATGAAGTCTTATAAAAATAAGTTCAAATATATCCTTATAAAAATGTATAAAATGTCTGCTAGGAACTCCTTAGTATATCTTTTCAATTTCATTACTCTTCAGAACCCATAAAAAGCCTCAAAAATATTCGATGTAATACCTTATTAACACTTTTTAATACGTATCCTTATAAATCCTCATTAAATTATTATATACACTAAACTGATAACAACCCCTCAGATCTTACAAAAACCATATACTAATTGTTTCCTATAAAAGATTACAGAACTCGTATTTGATTTTACTGACGAAACCTTTTCAGTTTCAACACTATTCAGATCCCATGAGAACTTATCAAATTAAAAATTGTAATGCCATATAAAAACTGTTTTTAGTATAAACACTTATGGAAACATACCAATAACAACATAGGTATGCCAACTCAATTAAAACTCCTTTAGATATTGATTCATCCCAATATAATTTCTATATGGCAAAATTAATGTACTGTATAAAACCTTATAAACCAGATAGGCTCTTATGATTACCCATAAAAAATTTATAATTATCTATAAGTTTGAAATAAGATTTTTTGACAGGGAAACGTCACAAGAAAAAAAGAACGAAAACACCCGGTGAAAAGTGTTATGCCGCTACATAAGTACCTACTCTTTGAACTTACTTTTAGGCGACATTCCTTTTATAGTAATATGTGGAACTATGCTTTTTTTTACATTTCATTTTTATTTTTCTGTTGATATCAAACTTATTTGCATATGTATAAAGTTTTCAACATTATCAATACTTGTTTTTATGTTATATTTTTATCTTGCCGTTTGGCCTCAATTTAGATTTTAATGTGTACAAAATTACTTCTAAGTAGTCATGTAATAAGGTTACTTTTTCGCTTTTGTTTTAGTCATAATGCGTTAATAACAGCTAAGAAAACCACCATAATAGAGCCTAACTAATATAGTCATGTTTAGGCTATTTTCTTAGTAATATGTTGGATACGAACACTATATTAATAACAAAAACCATGTCAACATATTCTAGCCATTTTTATAGCTACAATAGCAGGACTTACCGTTGTTGCTATTTAATTACTTGCTCATATATGACATCTTGAAATCGACTTTATTATCAAGCCTCCTTGGCGATATTATGGCTACTAGTAATGACCAGTATATAGTTAAAAAAAGATCATCATGACTATTTTGTTTTTAAATTTTACGATAAACCACGACTAAAATAAAATGACCAAAATATAACTAAACAAAAGCCGTTGAAATGTTTTAGTGGCTGCATTTTGGTTATCTCAACTGAATAGCATATTTGCGCTACTTGGGTACCTACTTGAAATATCTATCTCACAAAGTAATTCTCCAAAACTATTATAATATATTATAAAAAAAAACCAATAAAAGCTCACGTATCTATTGGCCCAACCGAGCGAGAAAAAGCTTTAACGGGCAACACGTGCCTAAAACTAGAGAACAAAACAATGTTGCCGACTCTTGCCATTTCACGACTAGTAGTTAAAGTCGGCTGTGACTGCACTGTTGCACCTATAAATCGAGACGTACTAACTAATAAATCATTCAATTTTATCCTTTGGCTGGCAATTCACACAATAAAATTGATTTAACTAGGTTTAAGAGGCATAATATGATTCATCTTACCACCAATCAATTCAATATAATTGGCTTAACTAAAACTTTATTGACAGATAAAATTTTCAAGTCAGAATAATTTCCTAATATATACCTTATTATGTTTAGATCTGACAGAAAACTGGAAATTACAGAAAATTTTTATGTCGGTAGAACTCGTAGTATTCAACAGGGTATGTAGTTTTAGATATGAGTACTAAAACAATTTCATTTCCTAATCTAAGCATCGTAGGCTAAATGTGTCACATTACACTTTAAGTATAATACCTATATGTATACCGGGTACAACACGTACAATACGAACAATGGTACACCCTCAATTTCCTCTTTATTTTTGTAGATAAATTATTGAAACGTCGTCTGTAGTTCATGAACGTCACTTTTAGCACATACGTATTTTTTTTTAGTTTTACTTCCACGTCCAGTGGAAGTATAGTAACGACAAAAAAATTTTTTAAAATTTTTATTGTTCAAATAGGCTTAGAATGTTACGAAACGTCGAGATTTTAATTTTGAGCGAAAAAAATTTATGTCTGTCGGTCTTGTCTGTAACTTTTTTTGTGCGCACGTTTGAGATATTGACCTGAAATTTGGTACACATATGTATTTTAACGAGATCTAGAACTAGATTATATTTTTATCTTATTCCGTCGAAGGGTTGGGGGGTAAATTGGGGTAAACTTGGGGAAATAGGTAAATCAAGCAGGTAAGAGTCCATAAAATTGGTATTTAGTATATACAAGAGAAGCTGAGGTCTCAAAAAAAATTTTGGCATTAGCCCACCATTACCACCCCCACTCCATTATTAAAGGGGATGAAAAAAAAATGTGATTTAGGGTGTGTACAAGAACCAGAAACCTCAAAATGTCTTTTTACTTCATCCATCCCCACTACCACCCCCTATCACAACCCCCACCCCGCTACCGATGTGGGGTATCGTTTTATGGGTTTTTGGGGTAGAGGATTTCAAATATTATATTATTAAAGTTCCATAAACAATTATTTCCACATACAAAATTTTTTCGTTGTGAGTGACTTAGATAAAAAATCTGGATGTGGAAGTAGTGATTCCTTGGGCAGCGGTTTTAATTTTGGTTTTCAAATGAAACATTATTGCATTATTGGATTCTACATGATTCTCTCAATACAATGTTATCATATAAGTGCCATAATTGTTCCGATTTATTCCAATCGATCCATATAATGCTAGAAAAATCGAAATCACGTCGAAAATACTAAATTATATGAGTATGAGTGAGTAAATAAGAATCTCCAAAATGGTTTTTTGGATGAAACTCATTTTTTTCAAATGTGACCATTGATTGGTACCAGCGTACCACTCAATACTACCGATAATACGAAATCTTCTGATATACCCACTTTGCATCTGGAACAGATAAAACTGAAAGTACAGACCATTAAAAATTAAAATATTTTATTTCCTTCTAATTAAATGATAAAATTAAATAAGGTGGTTACAGCAGCTATGGAGGTCCTTGTGAACCTCCCCCCATTCACCTGGTAGTAATGGGCAAGGGGGCGATGAGACACTTTGTATCTGGGTTTCTTAGGCTGCAAAACAAACCTAGTTACAAATACGCAACATTGGGACACAATCGAATCAAAAACCTAGGGAGTGATGACATGTCAGATGAGAACAGACCATATGATCCCTAAATACACAGAAACTTCGAAATAAAAATTGGAGACCGAAGTCAATGGACAGTAAC
Source organism: Rutpela maculata (assembly GCA_936432065.2). Classification (NCBI taxonomy): domain Eukaryota; kingdom Metazoa; phylum Arthropoda; class Insecta; order Coleoptera; family Cerambycidae; genus Rutpela; species Rutpela maculata. The sequence continues at coordinate 166,200,441 of OW386286.2, forward strand.
AGACAACAGCACCAGACTCGGGACCTTGCCTGGTATGCAGATGGATCAAAGACCGAGAAAGGTACTGGTGCCGGCATATATGGTGAAATGAGGAACTTACAGAGTTCAGCACATCACTAGGAAAATACACCTCAATCTTTCAGGTAGAAACATACGCAATTCTATATCGCGCAGCAGAAAGTAATAGGGGCCTATAAAAATAGGCAGATCAATATTCTAATAGACAGCCTGGTGGCTCTAGGGGCACTGTCAAACCTTAAAGTGACGTCCCAGCTGGTGTGGGAATGCCAAGCAGAACTAAGAGCTGAATGCCTAGCGGACCACAATAAGGTAACCCTTCAGTGGATGCCGAGACACTCAGGAATCGAAGGGAATGAGAAAACTGACGAACTAGCAAGAAAGGAATCGTCAGCGCCATATATTGGCCCAGAATCGGTCCTTAGAGTGCAGGCGCGGCGTGCCGGCCTGGGAGTACGGGGCAAAATGGAAGAATGGGTCAAATATCAGCATAAAGAATACTTGGACAAAACAACTGGGCGACAACATGGGAAAAACTTTATCAAGGGACCACCTCGAAAGATGACTGAAGAACTGCTGTTACTAAGCAGGAATCAGATCCGCATATTCACTGGCTTCCTAACAGGGCATTGTGCATGGAAAGGATACCTACACAGAATGGTAATGTTCAACGAGGACTTAAGATGCAGACAATGCAATGGGGCAACGGAGACACCCTACCATATTCTGTGACTGTGAGGCTCTGGATCACAGAAGACTTGCAATATATGGACAACCAAGACTGAGTCCAGAAGAATATAAAACCAAACCAGTGATGGGACGGTACAAGCTAGTGAAAAGGACCAGAGTACTGGAATGGGTATCATAAAGCAAATAGGTGAATATCACAATAAGCCCAAGGGACTGCAGTGTTTCCGAAAACAAAAGTTAGACGGCTCCCGAGCAAAAAAATCCAAGATGATTTTGAAGACAAATATTTCACTTGTTGAACTTTTATCTTGGCTTACCCGTATTTCCATTGCAACTTCAAATTAGCTAATAATTATTATTAATTTGATTCAAAATGCCTCAAATTTATACAAGAGAGTAGACATTATTTACGGAAAATGTAGAAAAAATGCAGTTGCTGCTACCGACTGGTAAGCCAATATAAGAGTTTGACAAGCTAAATATTTCATTGTTTTCAAAGCATATGCGGACCATCTAGTTATTTTGGGTGGAGGAAAGAAGAGGTGCCCTCTAATACCTTTCAAGAGGTGCTCGATACAATTCATATTTGGTGTGTGATGAAGCAGATATCTGTTAACCCCCACAAAACGGTAACTGTACCCTTCACCAGAAGAAGGAGGCTGGATAACTTAGAACAGCCCTCCTTAGCAGATGAAACTATTCCAGTGCTACACTAGATAAATCACCTAACTGAAACTCCCATCCGTAAAAGATGATTCATAAAGCAAGACGGTCCTTGTGGACACGTAGAATTTGTGGAAAATTCTGGGGCATTGGTCCTTAACAAATATATTGGATATACGTTACGGTCATAAGACCAATGGTAGCGTATGCCTTTATAGTTTGGTGGACGAAAGAACGACCAAAGCTAAGCTCTCTGGGTTACAGAGAAAAGCATACCTGGCAATAACTGGTGCAATAAGTACCACACCGTCAGCTGCTCCGGAAATCCTCCTGGATCTATCCCCCCTCTCCTCATCTATTTGGACAAGCCAGATGGGCAACATACAGATTTTAACAAGCGGTCATTAATATGGAGCAGGCATAGCGTGAGAATTCTTTCAGATGTGGTGCCTACCGTGCGTGACCTAACGTGACCAACTGTGACCAACTGTGAACTACCTTTTAACGTCCTGTTTCCTGGAAAAGACGAATGGGATCGAAATAAAATTGTCGGGTTACGGTCGGCGGAGCCGGAGAATTCAATTGCAACTCGAAGGTAAAAATAACTTCGGGCCTGGGTAACAATGCGTCTTTCAGGTGGAAATTCACGATATCGAACAGTGTGCAAAGAGGCTTGAACAGACACATCCTAGGCACAGAACAATAAGAATATTTCAATTATATACGTATTTTTTTTATTAATTATCGATACAAAGTGCTATGATAATCCTGTACATTGACGTTCGAACAAATGTGACTTATATGTATATCTTTCAACTGATTATTCAATCCACTGTGTTTTACTAATTTGATCTCTTGAACAACACCATAACAAATAATAAAAACCGCTGCCTAAGGAATCACTACTTCCACATCCAAGTCTCTTACAACAAAAATACTATATTTGCACTCCACTATGTGGCAATAATTGTTTATGAAACTTTAATAGTATAATATTTGAAATCATGTACCCCAAAAACCTATAAAATTGTATGCCACATCGGTAACGGGGGGTGGTGGTGACTAATGACTTTGGCTCTTGTACACACACTAAATCACACTATTTTTTCACCACCTTTAATAATGAGGTGGGGATGGTAATAGGTGTGGCTAATGCCAAATTTTTTTTGAGACCTTAGCTCCTCTTATATATACTAAATACCAATTTCATGGACTCTTACTTGCTTTATTTACCTATTTACCCCCCATTTACCCCATTTTACCATTGAACTCTACAACGGAATAAGATCAAAATATAATCTAGTTCCACATCTCGTTAAAATACATACGTGTGCCATATTTCAAGTCAATATCTTAAACAGTTCCAGAGTAATCGTGAGCACCAAAAATATACAAGACTAACAGACAGACCGACGCGACAGGCAAATTTATTTTGCTCAAACTTAAAATATTGACGTTTCATGACATTCTAAGCCTATTTTAACAATGAAAATTTCCAAAATTTTTTTTTGCGTTAATATACTTCAACTGGATGTGGAAGTAATACGCAGAAAATGGTGAGAAAGATATAAAAAATCGTTGTGTGCCGTAAACTACATGATAGGAGTAAAGCCTCTACTTCAAGCATTTTCTTCGAGGAAATCTACTACGCGTCCATACTACCCAAGGTAATTTACCCGAGGAAAGCCACTGCGCATTCATACTTCTCAAAGTAACCCACTGCGCATCCATTTTACTCGAGGAAACCCACTGCGCATCTATACCACTTGAGGTAACCCACTGCGCATCTATAGTACTCGAGAAAAGCCACTGCGCATCCATATTACTTAAAGTAACCCACTGCGCATCCATACTACTTGAGGTAACCTACTGTGATCTGTAATACTCGAGAAAAGTTACTGCGCATCCAAAATACTCGAGGAAACCGCATCCATAATACTCGGGGAAACCTACTGCGCATCCATAGTAGTCGAGCAAATCCACTGCGCATCCATACTATTCGAAGTAACTTTAACAACATAATGAAATCGTCTACTCCAAAAACCTATAAAACGATATGCCACATCGGTAGTGGGGGTGGGGGTGGTGGTAGAGGGTTGGTAGTGGGGGTGAATGAGTAAAAAAAAAAATTTGAGGCCTTAGTTTCTTGTATACACGCTAAATTACAATTTTATTTTTTCACCCTCTTTATTAATGGGGTGGGGGTTGTAATGGGAGTGGCTAATGCCAAAAAAATTTTTGAGAGCTTGACTTCTTTTATATATACTAAATATCAATTTTATGGACTCTTACCTGCCTGATTTACCTGTTTACCCGAATTTACCTTATTTTACTCCCCAACCCTTCAACGGAATAAGATGAAAATATAATCTAGTTCCAGATCTCATTAAAATATATACGTGTACCAAATTTCAAGTCAATATCTTAAACGGTTCCAGAGTAATCGTGCGCACAAAAAAAGTTACAGACAGACAGACTGACAGACCGACAGACCGACAGACAGACAGAATTTTTTTTTTGTTCAAACTTAAAATCTCGACGTTTCATGACATTCTAAGCCTATTTGAGCAATACAAATTTTTTTAAAAAATGTTGTCGTTACTATACTTCCACTGGATGTGGAAGTAAAAGGAAATTGCGGATAAGTTTGTAAACTATTATAGTGATCTGGGTAAAAATTATGCAAGTAAAATAAAAATACCAACTGATTTTATCGAAACGGAAGAGCCCCCAAAGCATGTTATGCAACTGTATCCAACAAATATTGATGACGTGAAAGAAGTAATAAAATCTTAAAAACAAAATAATCTCCTGGCTTTGATAATATATGTGCGGAAACATTGAAAGAGGTATGGGAAGAAATAGCAGAACCACTGAAATTTAAAAAATATTATAAATAAATGTTTTAGTCCAGGAGATTTTCCCAACTCTCTCAAAATAGGTGTAACAAAACCATTATATAAAGATAGTTGAAAGATTCGATTTTTACTTGGTGAAAATTCATGTCAAACCTTAGTTTCACAAATAAAACACTGAAATGTTATTTAAAATTTTCACTGGTATTATATAAAGGAGAAAAAAATGTTTTAATTAATTATAGACCCATGTCAGTAATTTCTTAAATCAGAAAATCAATTTGGATTTCAGCAAAATAAGTCAACGGAAGATGCAATAGCCACATTAACACATTACATATATAAAGAACCTGACGGAAAAGAATCCATCCTTTTACATATTCGTTGACCTTGCGAGAGCTTTTGACACTGTGTCACAAGCGTTTATTACATAAGTTACAAAAGAACGGCATCAAGGGAATTGTCTTGGGCTTACTGAAAACTATTTAAAGGGGCGAATTCAATACGTGAAAATTAATGTTGGTGTTAGAGACAATACAGTACGGAGTACCGCAAGGTACAGTGCTAGGTCCCATCTTATTTACTTTATATGTTAATTAGGTTTTGAAAACAAATATAAATAATTTATATTTATTTATGTTAAATATAAAAATGGGGGTGAAATTACCAAAAATACAAATAAATATTATTATTTCAAGTAAGCATATGAAAATATAAAAAACAGCCAAGGTAGACAGCCAAGCAGCTATATGAACCAAGCATTAAGCTCTTGGTTCATATAGTTGCAATTCAACCTGGAACTGCAAAAAGGCGCTAACCCGATTGGGCAGAAACAACAAGTTGACTCCGGTCTGAAATCGGATCACTCTGGCATGGAAGGCAATGAAATAGCTGACTCCTTAGCCAGGGAAGGTGCGGTATCGGATCAGAACCAGCTTGGCATATCGGAAATCACTGTGAAAAGAACCATCTTGGCCTGGACTGAGAGGAATCCTCCAGTACTGGCAAGGGCTACCAGGATTAGTTCATTCAAAGGAGTTTATTACATATCCTTTGAAATCGAGTACTAAAGAACTATTAGAGTTAAATAAGTTACACCTAAGGAAGGACTCTAGTTGGCCTATATACCGGGCGCTGCAAACTAAATCAACACCTATACAGACTTGAAACAGCGGATAACTGAGTGGGATTGACGAAATAGCAGGCTCACCTCTTATGAGGTATATCTAGTTCTAAAGCGAGGCATTGGGGTAAAGAGCATTAGTACTGTTCAGCCCGCGATCATCCATGGCCACGTTCAAACCCGATGAATATTGGTGAGCGCTGAATGCCGGCTGTGTTTCGAGGAGGAAGAAACTGCAGAGCACGTTCTGTCCCGCTGCAGATAGAACCTGTAATGGTTTGTTGTCGGGTAGCTGGTTTGGAGATTAATCAGGGTCCAAATTAGTTAATAAGACGGCCCAATAAAAATATAAACAATTTATTTTCTTCCTCAAACAGGTAATATGTGGCAGTGTTATATAACATACAAGTACAGGCTATACAGGCCCGTATCTTCTACGGTTCTTAAGATAACATTTTCTATTATCAAAGAGAGAGAGAGAGAGAGCGTAACGATGCGAAGCGAAGTTAGTTACTGCTACTGGAGTGGCATCGGGCGTCGGTCGAATATCGTCGACTCAAGAAGTTTCCCAGCTCAACACGCTGTAGGAGGTCTCCAGGTCAGGCTCATCCGCTCTGATTCTGGCGGCGAAACGGCGTCGGGAAATGACTAACGACTCGAGGTGTCCCAGCTCAACACGCTGAAGGATTTCCAGGGTCAGATTGCATTCGTTCCGTCGTGTTTGCGTCGGGAGATGCACAAAACTGTAATATGTCCAGCTCAGCACGCTGAAGACAAATTGGTAGAATTGTCCACACTCTGAATTAGTTGATTTGTGGCCGGGCTTTTATATCCGAGAATCCTCGCTTACTGGTGACGTAGAACTGCGTATAGTTTAGTGTCGTGTACAAATCCGTGCCTCTAGATGGGAGCTGGGTAGATTTGAGGGCCGTGTGCACATTGGTGTCGTGTGTAAATCCGGAAACTTTAGTAATGGAACATGAATTTATGAATGCTTCATTACAAACCAGGTGCTCACTCTTTGGCAAAGGGCAACTGCTCCCAGAGGACATGGACGATCTCTCACCCAATAAGGTTACCGGCTTTATTAAAAAGCTGAAATATAATTTGGAGTGAGTCATAATAAACCAGATGATCGTAGGGGAGGGTTTGCATATTAGCCCACTCACATATCAACCTAACCTAACCTAACTAGAGAAAAACTTTTAAATAGAATTGATCAGTAAATATAAAAGTTATTAAACATTGAATTGAATAAATGTTACAACGTGAACGACAGGTGTTTTATTGATAAAGGGGCAGTATATTACAGACAGCGTGCTGCAATAAAATACTGAAGAGAGAATAGTGACGAACGGTTCGCCAACCAAACATCTGGAACTGATTCAAATTAAAAACACAAAAATTAAACCTAAAAAATTACTTATTTTAAAGAACAACGAATAGTAACTTATAATAATATTCAACAGTTGGCTATACAAAAACTTCTATATACCGGTGAAAAGTATTAGTGTGGTGGCTTAGCGAAAAGATCGTGACCTGCTGGATTAAAGCTCCAAATTTTGCACACTTCTTATATACCCCCAGTACTATTTATTCAGGGGGTGGTGCCCGATTTCGGTGTCCGTCATCTTGAAATATGACGCCATCTTTGTTTTCTTTTAAAATTTTCGACTTTTATTTGGTTTTTACTAAATATCTCCCCAACTTCTGGGTTTGTAGCAAAAACGATTTAATTTAAACTAAATTTACTACAATTTGAGAACAGATCTGCTTTTGTAACTTTAATATTTTGCGAGATACAAGCTTCCAAAGTTTTGGACTTTTTTCAGGTTATTACGAAAATCTATATTTTTGTCGGTTTCGCTTTTTGCTAAATATCTCCAATGCAGTCAGTTTTACAGCAAACATTGTTTTATTAATGTTTAAGAAGAATAAATAAGCTATAATGTGAGTAAAGAAAGACATCGATACAATCACAATTTGCAGAGATCATGTATTTGACCGTTACAAACGTTTCAATACAAAAATTACAGAATAACTTAAGAAAATAGTCACAAAAATTATATCGATAATGTTATTATTATATTTATAATGTTGTTGTTTGCTGTTCATAATGGCCTTAGCAATGACAAAGAGATGTTCAGGCAATTGCAGCCTTGTTACAAACGCAATTCTTAGAGCACAGGGGTTCAGCCTCACATCCGCACTTGATTGATTCCCTACAGCTTTTGCCCGCTTTCGGTACAGACATCCAAATTGGTTGCCATGTCTCTTCGTTTCTTTTCCATCGAAAGTTAGCTGGAGTAGGGCGCATTGTGGAGTGATTTCAACTGGTAAACCAGATGCTAGATTGATAGATGCAGCGATTATTGTGTTGAATGTGGGCATCCTGTGTAGGCGGTAGACTTTGCATCTTCTTTACTTTTTTTCTTTGTGTGAAGAGATCTCCTCTAAGCTTGTTGACGATGTCAAGTTCTGTTATGCCAGGATGCATGTGAATCACTTTATTGTTCAAATGCCTTTTTTTTTAGCATCTACTGGCAGAAATAGATGTTTTGCAGAGAAGATAAATCCTTCAGGTCCTAGAGGGTATGCTAACTTTTTCCACTTACCACCAAAAAATTGAAAAAAATTGATGTAGTATCTGAACCAGTGAAAGCATGGAAATAGGGCAATGCTTGCGACATATTTTCTCCGAGCTCTTGGCAGATGGCGTCGATATGATAATATAAGTGTTTACCCTTACCAAATTCAATCCAAAGTTGAATATTAGGTTTGTAAGTTTGTAACTCGAAAAAGATGCCTACTAGTACCACAATAACATCTGTGTCAACTGTACTTATGAGGACGTTGGTTGTAATGCATCCAATATATGAAGACACATTCTGGTATCAGCTCCTTCGTCGTCAGTTTCGGACATCGGTGCACTGCTACTTTTAAATAACAGATTTACCATAGGTGATGTATATTTATTTACCATCTTGTACGTCATAAGCTGCGACTGCATCACTTAGTAGGGTAAACAGTTGTGTCTTGTTCTCTGAATCTTCAGGAATGTAACAAAGTTTTTGGGGAGTGACTTTTCTCCTTTCTCCCTTCACTCTCTTCACACGTGTAGTTTCCTTCAGACTATCTGGCTTGTATATGTCCCTTACAACATCGATTCATAGCAATCCTAATGAAAAGAACAAAAAAAATACCACTGACAGAAACACTGGAAGAAAAATGTGATCGCGTCATATTTAGAAAGTCTGGTTGCTTGTATTTCGCAAAATATTAAAGTTACAAAAGCAGATCTAGTCGAAAGTTGTAGCAAAGAAGGATGCCAATTTTGGGCCCAGAAAAGTATACTATCTTATGTTTTTTGGCATGCTGATTACAAATATGACCTTTAATTTTCCAAAAATTGAGCGGTTTCAGAGATGGTACTTGGGATATGCTCAATACCTGCCAAAATTTATCGCTAGTACCAGTTTTACGAGAGTATTCTGATGAAGACGTATAGTGGAAAACTAGAGCATTATTAACTGATATCACAGCCACACACAAAAAAAAAGTGATTTGGCCTGAGGACCAAACCAGTGTAACCTTATGTATTTGGACCCGCTGAAACCGAATCCCGAAGTCAGAATTGTCTGATTGGTTCTTTTTTCACCTTTAACTCCAAAAAAGTGGTTTGGCCTGCGGACCATACCAATGTATCCTTATGTATTTGGACCCTCTGAAACCGAATCCGAAGTAAGAATTGTCAAAATCGCTCGTTTAACCCCAAAAAACAACCCCAAACCAATCCGAAGTCATAATTGTTACATTGGTTCGTTTTTCACCCTAACCCCATAAAACACCCCTTAAACAAAGAAAAATGGTCTGACCTGCGGACCAAACCTGTGTATACTAACCAAATACGTACGGATGCACTGGTATAGTCCGACGGACAGACCATTTTAGGGGTGGGGGGGGGGTGTTTCTTGGGGGTTGGGGGTGAAAAACGAGCCAATTTGACAATTCCGACTTCGGATTTGGTTTCAGCAGATCCAAATATATAAGGATACACTGATCTGGTCCGTAGGCCAGACCGCTTTTTTTTTGGTTTGAGGATGTTTTTAGGGGTTGGGGGTGAAAAACGAGCGATTCTAACAATTATGACTTCAGATTCGATTTCAGAGGGTCCAAATACATAAGAATACACTGGTACGGTCCGCAGACCAGACCACTTTCTTGGGGGGGGGGGGTTAGTGTTAGGGGTGAAAAAAGAACCAATCTGACAATTCTGACTTCGGATTCGGTTTCAGTGGGTCCAAGTACAGAAGAATACACTGATCTTGTCCGTAGTCCAGAACACTTTCTTTTTGGTTTGGGGGGTATTTTTTGGGGTTAGGGGTGAAAAACGAGCGATTCTGACAATTATGACTTCAGATTCGGTTTCAGCGGATCCAAATACATGAGGATACACTGATCTGGTCCGTAGGCCAGATCACTTTTTTTTGTGTGTGGCTTTGTATGTAACGTCTTGACATATACAGTGTAACCATCTAAGAAAAGAGCACTTTTTTGAAATACTTGAAAAATTCATGATAATTAAGGCCAAAATTGAGGTCATATTCAATTTCAGCGAGCCGAAATAAATGGGAGTACAATGGTTTAGTTCGCTGAGCATGACTTTTTTCCATTTGTAGGCCAGTATAATTTATGCCCTGAAGCGGCTTTGCATACTAATATCTAAGAAATAGCTCAATTTTGGGGATTACCGCTATTGACTTTTTTGTTTGCAAAACCAAGTACAATAACTTCGTACACTTTACAAACTGGGGCCCAAAGTCCTATAAGTCTTTGACATCCTTCTTTAGTCTAGATTAAAATTGATTCGAATAGTGTTGCTGTAAACCCAACCGATTTTCGTAATAACCTGAAAAAATTCCATCACTTTGGAAGCTCGTGTCTCGCAAAATATTAAAGTTACAAAAGCGGCTCTGGTCTCAAATTGCAGCAAATTTAGTTTCAATTAAATCCCTTTTAAACCCAGAAGTTGGGGAGATATTTAGTAAAAACCAAATAAAAGTTGAAAATTTACAGTTTCAGTCCAAATAAAACAAAGATAGTGTCGTATTTCAAGATGGCGGACACTGAAATCGGACACTTCCCCTTGAATTGATAGTACTGAGGGTGTATAAGAATTCTGCAAAATTTGGCGCTTTAATCCGGCAGGTCACGATTCTGGCTAGTATTTGTTCTAAGCCACCACAATATATAATGTTTTCCATTTATTCATTTATTTATTTCTATCTTTCTCTTTTTTAGGCATAGTTTTTAATTACAACTCAACAACTCCTAATTGTCTTGTACTTGAATTCTTAATGTCGGGCAATAAATTGTTTATTATCAGTATTATTATTATTATTTTATATCAGTCTAGAAGATGCTCTTCGGAATGATCCGCGCTTTATTGGTTAGCAGGTTAGGTTGAGAAACGTTTCATAAAACGACGACAATAGTTGAATTATAAATACAACACCTTCCAATATTCGAACTAGTGCAGTCGGTTTAGGAAAGGGTTGGGAAATTTTTTAAGATGTGTGCAGACCCTGCTGAAATTGTTTATCATGACGGATATAACAAAATCCTAAATTCTTGATTTCCTGAAAGGGGTGGAACCGCGTTTTTTTTTCTGGCCGAAAAGAGATTTTTTGGGGTCAAATTTGCAGTTTTAATTTTATTTTGACCACTTAAGCAACAATTAGTTAAGGAACGAAAATGGTATCTTTCTATTCTCAATATTAAAGGAACGTTCAGTTTAAATTTGGTGAAGATCAGACCACCCCCTCTCCTGATATAGAGATATAAGTATAAACGAAAGTAATTGAAAAAATTAAATTTCGGCTATCTTGATCAGATCTCAACCGATTTGGCTGAAATTTGGAACGGAAGTAATCTTTATCACACAAAAACTGTTTGCCAGATTTCAGTAAAAAATATTAAATAGTTTGGCTGAAATTGCAGTTTCAGTCAAATTTTCTGAAAGGTAGGTTATTTTATGTACTTTTACATGATATAAGTCAAGATTCACTTTGTTGCATTCGGTCGTTTTTTAGTCATTTGACTAGACATACACCGGGTGCCACAGGCTAGTGGCTCCTCCTATATTTCTTTTATTTTTTAACTTATCCATTTGGGGTGCATAAACTACCTGTAAAAATGTATTTTTGGACATAAAAACGGTATGAGACCATTTCCGGTTTACCCGGAAATGACCGCAACTTTCGATTTTTGAATGGAACACCCTGTATATTTTTACATATTTGGATTCAAGACAACATTCCGAGTATACCATGAGATTTTTCGTTTTCGTTTCGTTTCACGAAAAATTATATTTTTCCCTTGGACTTTACCTGCCGTAGAACAAATTTTGATATTCCAAAGCACTCTAGACGAATGTGTCAGGTAGTTTATGGCAAATTTCAAGTGTATAAGTTAAAAAATAAAGGAAACATAGGGGGAGCCACTGGTCTGTGGCACCCTGTGTATATCTAGTGCAAATGACTAAAAAACGACCGAATGCAAAAAAAAGTGCATCTTGACTTATATCATGTAAAAGTACATAGAATAACCTACCTTTAGCCACAAAGTAAAATTCGATCCGACTTTTAGGTCCGGAGATATTTCAATTTGAAAATTTCAAAAAATTTTACAGAAACTGCAATTTAAGCCAAACTATTCAATATTTTTGGCTGAAATCTGGTAAGCTGTTTTTGTGTGATAAAGACTACTTCCATTCCAAATTTCAGCCAAATCGGTTGAAATCTGATCAAGATAGCCGAAATTTAATTATTTCAATTACTTTCGTATGTATATCTCTATATCAGGAGGGGGCGGTCTGATCTTCACCAAATTTAAACTGGAGGATCCTTTAATATTGAGAATAAAAGGATACGATTTTCGTTCCTTAACTAATTGTTTAAGTGGTCAAAATAAAATTAAAACTTCAAATTTGACCCTTAAAATGTCCAAAAAAACCCTTTTCGGCCAACAAAACAACGTTCCATCCCTTTTTGGAAATCAAGATTTTATGGTTTTGTTATACTCGTCATGACAAACAATTTCCGCAGAGTCTGCATCCATCTTAACAAATTTCCAACCTCGCTATTTTCTTGACTAAATCGACTCCACTAAACATTAAGTTATGTTTAATTATGTCCCGATTAGCGTTTGGGGTTTTGATGTTTTATACATAGTTTTCATGTTCAATTTTATTATTGATTTTCGTCGTTACAATAAAATTAATGTTACTTGCTATTACATTTTTAGATTATAATAAATTGTCTTACGATGAAAATCTAATGTCACTAATCCTGTAATCTTATTTTTTTGTGGAAGAACACATAGTACGCTTGGACTATAGGTAAAAGCATTTTGCATTCATATTTTAATCAGGGAGGAAAGGATATCAAGAAATGTCACAAACAAAAAATGTAAATTTAAAATCTGTACGAATTTTATTTTATTCTTGTGTTCTTTGTTCAGTATTCTTCCTTTAAAGCGTCCTGTATTTGTAGATGTAGAAACTGCGAGTCAGGCACATTTACCCCACATAGCACAAAAGCTGACTGCTGGAGAAATCAAGAAAGCTTTCATTATAGAGTCGAAGTTCGCTTTGCCATAATATATGAGAAGAGCACTGGAAACCTCAACATTAAATGTTTTTTTTAACGAAAATAGTAATTAAGAAAACGAAACACGAGTTTGATTAAACAGTTAAAAATAATTTACCACCTGACGTACATATAATTTGCAGTCTACCTCCCTTACCTCACCTAATCTTAAATAGCAATATAGAAATTATGAATCGAAGCAAAGCAAATTTAAATCTCTTGATCAATCGAACATGAAAAATGTAACAACTGAGTACTAGATATTTTAAATTTCATAAAGAATTTATTACAAATTAAATATTCATTTTAATTGGAAGCAAGGATTGGACGTACTTTGAAACGTTTTTGTATGTACGTACAAGGAAGCTAGTTTTATCATAAACCTCTCTTGTATTTTCATTGTTGGTAACTTTGTGTTGTCATTCTTGACAAATTTCACTAATTGTTACTATTAATAGTTAGTGCTGAAAAAATTATAATGATTTATTCAAGAGAGCATCAAACTGACATGATCCTTATTTACGGGGATTGTTAGAAAAATGCCAGAAACGCTGAAAGAGTATACCAGGAACGCTTTCCAGATCGTGATGCTCCTTCACATGCATATTACTCTTGGCTGATGCAGCATCTAAAAAATGAAAATAATGGCAATATTAATGTTAACATTAATGAATGTTTCATTGTAAGCGAAGAAGTTAAAATAAACGTTCTAGTGTATATCGAATATGACCGCACTGCTTCCATTCGCGAATTATGTATGCAATGCAATGCAATACTTCCCGCAAAAGTGCCAGGAAAATTTTTAAGAAACACGGATTTAAATTATTTAAGTACCAAATTCACAATCACCTAAATGATTCTCGCAGAAGACTTAATTACTGCAACTGGTTTTTAGATAATTTAAACATAAATCCAGTATTCCATCATAATATTATTTATACGGACGAATCCAGGTTCACTAATCTATGTTTAACAGAAACAATACTCGTTATTGGACTATAGAAAATCAGAAATTAGTAAGAGAAGGAACTTTTCAGGAACGTTTTGAAGGAAACATTTGGTTGGGCATAATAGAACTTAATATCATTGGTCCAATATTTTTCTATCGACCGATAAATGGAGAAATGTATTTGGAATTTCTCCAAAACCAAATAGAGCCTTTTATAAATAACTTGCAGGAAAACGAAAATCTAATTTTCCAACAAGACTGCGCACCAGCCCATAATTTAAGAACTGTTGCAAATTATTTGAAAACTGGTTGGGAACTAATGGACCAATCCGGCTAGCAAGACTTAACTGAACACCGCTGAATTTTCAATAAGGGGTTATCTAAAAGAAAAGGTGTATCGAACTCCTCCACCAATATTAGAAATCTAGAAAAACAGGATTAGAAGGGGTATTGAAGGCATCTCTCGAGAGCATTTACAAAACCCGCTCAGAGAAAATATTAGGAGAATCAGATTGTGTCGGGAACAAGGCGGCCAACGCATAGAACATTTAATTGAATAACTTTTTATCAATTTAATGTTTATTTTATTTATTTTCTTAGGTAATTAGTTCATTAAGCCATTATTGTTTAAAATAAAGAAATCTTTAAAAACTAAAGCCAAAAACCAAAGTGCATTATATTATAAATTTTTCTGTAGATTATGAAACACACTTTAATGTTAGCACTAAATAGGTAGTTGTTCCCATTCAAAATTTTCGAGAAATTATATGAAAAATATTGACATTTTAAACAATATCTAAAATATCATCCCATCCCATTTTGTGACAAATCTAATAAAAAACCAGTAAGAAAACACATTTCGTTTGTTATCTTAACATGTTGTTTGGCATCAGTTTCAGGCTGCCACTATATTACATTTAGAAAAAATGGCAACATATCTACCGCGTAGATTTCGAGTATATCCCGGTTTTTATTGCCAAAAAAAAAACGTATTTTGACAATAAATACCGGGATTTACTCGAAATGTACAAGGTAGAAAATTTTTGAAATTGATAATTTTTTTTATGTTTATATATTTATATAATATACTTACTTTTTTCGTTGCCTTATGTCATTTTATTTATCATATTAAATAAACATTAATTATTTACCTTAAAATTACCACAAACTAACTTACTAATAGGGCTATGTAGCATTTCACTGCCTTAAACTCTTGAACAAAATGCCTTTGCTTGTCTATTCTCGACTTCGACTTCTCGAATTTCTTACTCCAAAATGGTAAATCTGTGGAAAATTTGAGGTAAATTTGCCTGTTACTAAATTGGTAAACTAAATATTCTGATGTAACAGTAGGTGAAATTGAAGTAATTCTGGATATAAGTACTTCTTGGGACAGCTCTAGTCAAACGGTATCATTTCCATATTATTTTATTATTTCCATATTTCCGGTATCATTTCCATATCATATTTTAATCCTCCCCATAAGCCCAACTGTACAAAGCTCTATTTTACCTGTTTTTATCATTGCCTGTTTTGTGCTTGCTATCAATGTTTGCTATAAATAGGTGTTTCTTTTTTGCGGTTTATTTTAGGTTCAGTACAAACATTCTCTTTTTTTCACCGACAATTAAAATACAATCGTGTAACTAAAATTAATTAAATTGTCGTTAGTGCTTAACCATTCATAATACTTGTAAAGCAAAACTAAATTAATGGATTTAACACAAAACACCAAATATGCATTCGGTCGTTATTCTGGTTGACAAACTAGAATGAGACATAAAAATAAATTGCACTAGCCTGTGTCTAAATTCTGCCCATTATACCAGTTAAATGCAGTTTATTTTACTCAGTTTGTTTGTTGTACTTCATTTTATGGCAGTATTTAGTTTGTTTTAATACAAATACACGAAATCACGAGTTACTGCCGACTATTTTACAGCTCTGGAAATGAAAACCATCATGTTCCATTTTCTAGTTTAAAAATATTTTTATAAGGAGTTATTAGCACGCCCTGCATGGGGCGTCGTCCCTCAAAACTAGACATTCAATTCAGGGCGTTTCACGTAAATTTGAATTGGACATTTTTGATATACACCGTGTCATAAAACAACGTTATTATACTCTTCGCAAAAATGAAGAGTACCTATATTGTATTTGATCGGCACATTTCTAAATCAGTAAATATCGCTCGTAGAGAAAAAATAAATCATATAATTATGTTAGTGAAAGAATTCTGAACAACTTTCAAAATGTCCGTCTGTCCGTCAGTCCGTCACGTTTCTTGTAAGCACGATAACTTAAGAAAGAAAAGTCCGATTGTATTGAAATTTGGAAAGTAAGTTAGCTAGAGGAAGAACCCTATTGTTTTTGAAAAAAATCAATCAGTAAATGAAAATGTTATTAACGATTGAAATTTGATTTTTTTTTTATTTTTTATGCTTTTGTAATTGAAATCTGGTGAAATTATATTTCATTTTAATATTTAAATATTTATATATTTTACAAATATACATGTCATAATGTAATATACAACCGTGGAAATATAATTTTAGCTCGTCTCTTAAAATGTAAAAATTTACGTTTTTTTACGTGTTAAGTGGTGGTGTAGTTCTTACGCTTTTGACTCGGAATCCAAGGGTCCCGGATTCGAAACCCAAATGGGGAACGGTATAGTTTTTTTGTTTTTATTTTATTTTACACTGAGTCTTTTACCAACTAAGTACGCGCTATAAAATTAAAAATCTCTAAAACTAACATTATTTACAAACAACTGCGAAGAGTATCCTATAGAATGTGTAAAAAATATATAAAAAGGTTAGTAAACAGGCGAAGAGTACGTTTTTAGCTTGCTTTTTATTTCGAGCTAACTCCGACCGTTTTGGAAATATCTGGGAAAAATAGCAAAAAACAGCTTGCATTTTGGCGCAGAGAAAATTGCAAAAGCACGCAATATTGACACGTTCATATTTTTCGAAAAACACCATTGGGGCGGACGTACGATGTCGCGACGTAAAGAGGAAGTCTTCCAGATAAACCTGATCGTAAATTGCATGGCGAGATTCGAAAAAAATGAATCAAAAGTGACATTTTGTGACATTTCAGAAAATCGATATCTCTTTTTGCAACATGTTATTTAATTTTTTACTCATTTTTGCAGGACTTATAGATTGGCAGAATTGCGCCTTCATCATTGATACTGTCTAAGCTATCATGGGAAAAAATCTAGCTTTATACAAATGATTTCACGAAAACTGTCGCTACCTCCCTGACTATGAGGTTGAGCTGCCTTAGCTACTGTTTAAATAAATAATAACAAAATAATGAAAATGAAAAAAAGAAGAGTAATTTTATTGTACAAATGTAGTAACTGTGGTACACACACACACACACACACACACACACACACACACACACACACACCAGTTATTCATTTGGACCTTCTAGTTGAAGATGTGAAAGTGTAGAAGGCAAATTCAAAAACATCATCATAACTGATGATCCAGACTTTCAAAATAAATTCAGGAAATGTATAAGTGAAGTCGACCCACTATATAACGAAGATCAAAATGTCTTGTGGGATTCTCTAAAGGGGAATATCATACGAACAGCAACGGGAACACAAAGCGAGAAAAGTAGAAATATGAAACAACCTTAGATAACTTCTAACTAAAGTACAAGCCTGGATAAAATTAAAAGCTCAGGGTATCGACACTGCTCTGAAATTGGAAGAGTGTAACAGACTGGCGTGGAGAGTTCAGACTATCTGTCGAAGAGATAAGTACTCTTATCTACAAGTCGTCTGTAAAGAACTGAACTCACATGCGGATTACAATAACAGCAAAAACCTTTTCCAAATAGTAAGGGTGATTACCTCGGTGATTACACATACATTTAAATTCAAAACGTGGACAATTAAGGACTACATTGCGACTTTAAGGAGTGATTGGGATCAGGTTACTGAGGATTGGCGCCAATACTGCGAAAAACTTTTCGAATTTGACCATCCTAAGGCAGAAGATGACTGGCAGCAGGACTACGAACGCAAACTTGCAATACTGAAACCAGAAGTGGAGGCAGCCATACAGAAACTAAAAACTGAGAAAGTAGTATCACGGAAGTGGCGCTTCAGTTAGTCGAAGAATATGGAGTCACAATTATTCATAAACTACACTAAAGAATGTGGGAGACAAAAATCTAACCGGATGACTAAAGAACCTCAAACCTCGTACCACTACATAATAAAGGAACGATAGATGCTTGTGATAGATTGTTGGTAATAATATCATACGACAGAAAAGCAATCCTTTATATTCTCCAATCCAGACTCCAGCATCGTCTGTCTTGGCAAATACTTCCATAATAGGTATTCTTTGTTAAAGCAAGTGATACTGGAATACAAGTACTAAAATGACAACTCATCGAGAAGGCAAGAGAATCTTACTGCTTTTGACAATATGGGATAGGACAAACTGTGGGATGTATTATTGCAGTGGAGACATCTAGACAACTGGTGTTTATTATTCGCCAACAGTCTAATTTTTTGGCCACATCAACCGAAGATAGGACAATAAAGAACGGTTGACAGTTCAAGGAAAACCAGATGGCAGGAGGCGAAGGGGACGCCCTCCAAGCTGATGGGAAAGACCTCAATGAGGCTGCCTAACAGGCAATCACGGTAGATAGCGTGATGCCACCAGGCGTGATATGTAGCAAATGCAGGTCAACTGAAATAATTTTCATGAACCACAAAACGTCTGGCCAGGCGTTGTGAATAAGAAGAAGATGAAGAAAACACTACTTCAGTGAAAGTCAACAACACAAACTCCGACAAATGTAAAGTCGGCAAAGTCGTAAGACACGGCTATGTTCTATCACCAATGCTTTTCAACATCTATAGCGAACACCTGATGTGCCGTATGCCAGAATACTGGCAGGGTGGTGGAGCTATAGGCGGAGCCAGGATTTCTAATATCAATAAACTGCCACCGAGGAGGCAAATTTTAAATGTGTTGCATTCAGTCTCAGAGAAGATAAGCTGACAATTCGTGAAAGCGCTACTTATTTGGAAAATATTAATACTTTGGCAAAAGACTCGCATACCAACGCATAATGAACAACCATGTCCCGAGTTCCTGGAGTTTCTAGACGAAATAATATTTTGATAAAACTAGTGGAAATCGATTGGAAGTGATCATAGAAAGGAGAAAGCACACTTTCGAAGAGATAAAACATTTAAGTCATTATGGAGCATGTTAAACAAAATTAGAAATGGACAATACAATTACAGTTATTTATATATCAAGGGTCGTAAGTGTAATTTTTTTGGTTAAGAATACAATTTGCAAGCCGAGGCCCGTAGGGCCGAAGTTTGCAAGTATTCGAGACCAAAACGCACTGTACGACCCGCGGTGCATATTATATTTTTCGTCACAGCCATGAACCATTAAACTAGAAATAAACTTGAGATAACTATTGGAAAACTATAATTATTTGAGTCAGGTTTCATATTTGCTAAGCAAACCGGCTCAGTGATGCAGTACTCAAGTTTGTTTTTGCTTGTTTGCTTGTGTTACGCTTGCGACCACGGGGTCCCGGGTTCGAATCCTGGCTATGGCATGGATGTGTAGTGGAGTTTTTCACGTGTTGCCGAGACGATGTCAGTGGGCTAGACTGCGGTTGTGTGAGAGACAACACGGTCAAGTCGCTCTCCTCTCCTGAGTTCAAGTCTCAGCTGCGGCAGATGGCAATGTCGCAGGGAATGGGTATTGTGATGTTGTCTATGTATGTGTGTCCATCTTGGTTGAGTGGTAGAATAGCCTACGGCTAAACTCCATCAGGACAATAATATAAATAAGGCGAATAAAAAAAATAATAGTAAAGGTAGCGATTCTTGAAATATCCATGGCAACCGTCAATAAAATAAATTTAGGATTCAAATAACAACGACTGTATGTCAACGACTGAAGATGAACTAAATCATATAATTATAATAGCTTTGAAAACTTTTGAAAAAAATGTCTGATATAGAAATTATAGCAAGTAAGGCTTGTCTGGATTTACTTACTAAAAAGTTAAAACATTTAATACTTCTTATATAAAAGAGAAAATTTTCTCAAATTTACTTTATTTCCCTAGCGACGCGCGACGTTATGAAAATAACGACCCGTTGCCAATGGCAACAAGTATTTGGTACATAAAGCGTCACTTACGATACGACAAAACAATGGAATTAGAGATACTAACGAAGACAAATAAAATTAATGCTGTGAATAACGTCACAGAAAAATAATTGATAGATTTTTGTAGCGCATTTCCAAGAAAGATGAACGAAAGTAATAGGTACATTAAGAATGTTATAGTTGCTCCCGGCAATTAAAAGCGAAAAGTGCCCTATTGTCGCTTAAATACAACTATTGCAGGTTGAAGCGTCAGTTGGATCCAGCTATTATGCAAAAGAGGCAAGAATATTTTCCGCTCGAATTTTTGTGCTACTCCAACATAATTGACAAAAAGGCATATAGTCTAATCAGTGGAAGATTTTGCCCTGCAAAAAGTGGGGTAGTGATTATTTTGATATATTATGTTGTTTAAGTCAAAACCCTTATGAAAAATACAAGTTTTCGACCTGGGGGGGGGGTCGCGAGCTACCATCTTGAATTAAAGGTGCAAAAAATTGTTTTTCAAAATAATTCGGCAACGCTAGTTCCTACGAGAAAAATGGTAAAAACAGCATCAAATGTTGAGCACAAGGAAATCGTTGTATTGACAATCAACAGATCAGCATCCTCTTCAGCCTGCTTAAACGTAAAAGTAGCCTCAGCAAAGAAATAAGACGGACTTTATTGTTTTCATTGGCTAAAAATCTTTACGCCCT
Organism: Rutpela maculata; assembly: GCA_936432065.2. NCBI lineage: Eukaryota > Metazoa > Arthropoda > Insecta > Coleoptera > Cerambycidae > Rutpela > Rutpela maculata. The sequence continues at coordinate 166,221,265 of OW386286.2, forward strand.
AGTACGTAAAGTACAATACTTTCCGCACTACTGAAAGGTGAAATAATAAAATAGCAAGATAATAGTTTAAAAAATATCAATATACCCATGCCCAACCTAATTTTTAAATGAGTGATGCTAATTAAAATCTTTAGAATATAAATCAAACATCAATATTATAAAAAAATTGAGCATTACTGTTAAAGAACACTGAAAATAGGGCATTTTATAATAATGTACCTAGCGGTAATAAATAAATGGACTACATAAAATTAAATAACAATTTGAAACTTCTTGACGGTTTACCTTTATAATAAATGAACATGTATTTCCAGTACGATGGTTGTCCAGCACACTATGCATAAATTTTTCATAAAATGTCATGTTTTCTAGTTACAAAGATGTGCTACTATTACATGTAATAGGGTCAAACAAAAGAAAGTTTTTTTTTTCACGTAAAATACGAATCTGTAAAAAAGTAGGAATTTCTATTTAAAAAAGCAAAGTTGACGTTCAAGTGACCGTAAAGTCCTCAATCATACTAAGAAGAATCATAGCTACTAGATTTCGCCTTTGAAATGATGAAACTTTTGTCTGAATCATTCTTCTCTAAAATGCTTTATTTTCAAATTATTTGTGTTTGATGACTTAAATATCCCACCCGGTATTATGCCCCATCCTGTATAATGTAAATTGATATATATTTTATCTTAAATCGCTCTGCAAAATACGAAATTTAGTTTGATAATTAATTACGAGTTTCATTTGCAAATACCAGTTGTAATGTAATAACTGCTTCATATATTCGAAATAGTTAACATATTTCAAGTGGTTCGAAATTCGCGACAACATGAGTGTAATTAAATTTTACCCCGCTATAAACTTTGCGGTTCAATTTAATTTCTTTTCTAGGCTGTTACCTTTAATCACATTATACATCACTATAAGTTTCAGTTGCAGAAAACCTATAACCCAATTAGACGCTAGAATTATGTGCTCCAGCCAATTAGATGTAAGTGAACAAGAAAACTTGTGTCATTAAAAATACATGAGAAACCACTACTGGGATTTGATTTTGATTTATCTCAGTGCTCTTACAGGAAGTAAACGAGATGTTTGACGCAAATTTATGAACGTATTCCTGAATCAAATAATGTAAATATAAATTCAAGTATTTCGACATTTCGTAGAAAGGAGACGATCCTTCATAGTCAGGCAGCTTAACTTCGAACGTTTTACTTTGTTATAGAAAAATAATTGATGTAAATTTAAATTTCAGATTATGATACACTCAAGTAGCACAGTGTAGCTCATTAAATCGCTTATTGTTTAAGTGTATCAACCCGTTGGAGAACTTTCAAAATGTAGGTTATTGTATGTGTTTTACAATGGTATTAAAAATATATACCGGGTGTCAACGGAAACATTACACAAGTTATAGTTTCAAGTGATAGAGGTAATATATACCAAAAACGGCACATTTTTCGTAGTTTTCCATCACTTCCGGTTTCACCCGAAAACTTTGAAATTTTAAATGGAACGCTAATTGGTAATTATGTCAACCTTTTCAAATGACAACATCTTTTAAAAACCCAGTAGTTCAATACTAATTTTCACATAACCCCATACAAAAAAATCTAAAATGTTTAGATCCGGTGAGCGGACAGGCCAATGTACAGGTCCATATGTTGCAATTACTCGCCCATTATACTGGTTCACTAAATGGGCCATAACACGAGCGGCATTATGAATCAGAGCCCTATCTTGTTGAAAATACATTTGCTCCTCCGAAACTGCAGGTGGTTAAATCCATCAACATTTCTTCAATATCATTTTGTAGGAATTCTAAATATCTCTCCCCTGTCAAAGGTCCTTGAAAGAAAATGGATCCTATAGTTCTTGTTCCCATCACTCCAGCGCACACATTTACTCCAAATCGTTCCCGAAATTTACCGATTTTCGATTTGAAGGTATCAATGGATTTGTCGTAAAAATTAGTATTTAACTATTGGGTGTCTAAAGGATGTTGCCATTTGAAAATGTTGACATAATACGAGACTAGTGATTTCGGAAATTTTGGTTTATTGTAGCTACTAACTAAACCAATTCGAAAAATCTCACGTTCACATTTTTCTCTTATTGTTTCGGTCCATTCGATTGATTTGAGTGCAAAAATAAAAATAGACGTAAAAGAAATCAAGTAGTCTCAACAATTTTTTAAAACTGCGCAGTCGTACTTAAAATCGTCTCCAGAATCAAAAAATGTAAAAATATACAGGATGTTTCATTTAAAATTTCAAAGTTGGGGTCATTTTGGGGAAACCGGAAGTGATGGAAAAGTGTGGAAAAATTTGCCGTTTTTGGTATATATTACCCTTGCCAAATTTAAGACATATCTTGAAAACTCTAGAAACTATGATTCCGTTAACACCTGGTATATGTATTTTCTTCATTTAACTCCCTTTTTTTAGAATTTGTTTATATTGTCGAAATTATATTTATAAACAAACTAAAATAACTGGTATTTATCAAACTAAAAACGGTAAACAAATTATGAAAGTAGATGAAAAAAAAAGAACATTTTAAAAAATAATTTGGAGTCGAATTGACATTTCTTCTTAAAATTTGGACTAATTGTTCCCAATGCTTGTATTTTTGTGTTTGCCAGTTGAAAACAATACAAAACTAAAATCTTTAAAAGGTAGAGTATACAACTCCGAAAGTCAGGTCCTCAGCGATTAATTAAAGATCTGAAAGCCGTCTAATAAATATTTTATGTAGCTCTGTAATAGACTTTAGTTGTTCAGGTTATGTTGGTTTTCCTTTTCACTACAAAAATTAAGAAAGTGCGTTATATTCTCAACACCGAAATATTCTATGTGGTTTTGAAAATTGTAGTTTTGGATTGCCTTCAGTCAGCAGAAGCAAAAATATAAGCATTGGAGGACAACCAGTCCGAGATTCAAGAGGAAATATTAACTTGTTTATTTATAAGCGACAGAAACGCAAAAACTAATGTATCTTTGTTCCTAATGCAAGTAGACCATTCTATTTTTATAAGTAGTGTTCTTAACATATACTTTGATAATTCGTCTACCATTTTTTTGTTTGATAAAAAGATCCACATAGTTATTTGAATTTGTTTATGTAGTCCAGTCAACGGAACGCTAAAATGACCAAAATCTCTAACCTGAGTGCTAATGAATGGATTTTGATGAAACTTTGTGCAATATGTTTGTAATGAAGTTAATAAAAAAGTTATAAGAAAAGATTACAGTAGGAAATTATTGGAAGGGGTAGAAAACACCCCGTAACTTGTAGAATTAGATCAAAAATGAAAAAAAAACAATGTATTTACCTTTTTCGGCCCAAAATAAGATGTTTTTACTCTTGTGAATTTTTTCGAAAAAACGCATAAATTTCGAGATATGGCCACTCGAAAATTCCTGAAAATGGAAGAGGGGAAATGTAAAAATTGAAAAAAAATCTGAAAAAATTCAGGTGAATGTATCATTCAAATACAAGACTTTTTTTATTTGCAACTTTTCTGTTAAGTGCGTTTTCACCGAGTTTTTCTGGAAAAACATGAAAAATTACTCCTATCTTTGACATAAAAATATGTAATTTAAAAATTTGAAACAAATCAGACGTGTGAATTGAGGCCCTCTAAACATTTTTTGTCATTTTTTTGTAACTTGCTAATTTTTCGAGTTACAGGCGGTTTTTCACGACAAATAATGTACTACATTTTTTGCACATTAATACATGAAAATTCGAAAAATGGGCGTGATTTGTATATATTATCATAAAAAAATATGAGACCTATATAGTTATACCATGTTTAAAGGTTCAATATAATTTTTAAATTGAAAATGAGAAAAAAATGTAGTACATTATTCATCGTGAAAAAGTGCCTGTAACTCGGAAAATTAGTAAGTTGCAAAAAAATTCCAAGAGATAAAAAAATATTTAGAAGGCCTCAATGCATACGCTTGAATTTTTTCAAATCTTAAATCACATATTTTTAAAGCGCTACAATGTCAGAGATGGGGCTAGTTTTTCATGTTTTTCGGAAAAACTCGGTGAAAACGCTCTTTACAGAAATGTTACAAGTAAAAAAAGTCTTGTATTTTGATGATACACATTCACCTGAATTTTTTCAGATTTTTTTCAACTTTTACATTTCTCACTCGCCATTTTTAGAAATTTTCGAGTGGCCATTTCTCGAAAAATATGCATTTTTCGAAAAAATCACAAGAGTAAAAACATCTTATTTGGACCAAAAAAAAAAGGTAAATACATTGTTTTTTTTTCATTTTTAACCTAATTCTACAAGTTACGGAACTCTTGATAAAAGGAGTGTTTTCTACCTCTTCCGATCATTTCCTACTCCAATTATTTTTTAACTTTTTTATTAACGCCATTAGAAACACGTTGTACAAGGTTTCATCAAAATCCATTCATTAGCACTTAAGTTAGCGGTTGACTGGACTAATATCTACAATTTAAAAAATTATAAACGAATTCCAAAAAAAACTAAATGAAGAAAAAATTTTTTTATAATACCATAATAAAACACGCGTATAACCCACATAAAAAAATCCTCTTCGAGTTGATGAACTTAAAAAATAAGCAATTGAAATTTCGGAACCTTTTTTATTTTCAGCCGTTTAAATAAATATTTTGGGCTAAAATTAGAGAGGAAGGTTTAGTTCAATACCACACTTAGTTTCACCTACTTCCTTTAAAATGTGTGCTTATTTACAGTATACTTCTCAAATTAAACCAAAAGAGCAAATCTTTACGGTTTTTATTTTTTTTACAATTTAACAAATTATCGGAAAGTTTTCTGTATATCTAGTTCCTTTCGACATTTTACGAACATTTTGTGATCAGTTTATTAGGACCGGAGATAATAAGGGAAATAGTAGAAAATTTTATAGGAAGCTATGGACAAAACTCATTGCACTTGCTGTCACACCTAAAACAAATTAAAACCATAAAATCGCTGCAACTGAACAATTCTATTAGAAATTTATTTTGACTCCAGAAATAGTAGTTCGAGGTTACCGGATTCATTCTCAAGTCGGTTTTTGAAGGGAAACACTCCCATGCAAAACGCTCCCATGCAAAACGCGAAAATGCCGTTCAATCTGATAAAACTTAAGTGAATTATAGCTAAAAAAATTCCCCGTAAATCGGTGTGCCATAACAAAAAAACAAAGTCAAAACAGAATTAATATCTGGAAATTACTAATACAGAGTTATTTAACAGAAATGCTCAGTTATCAGTAGGTGAACACGTGCGTATAAAAAATAGTACAATCCAAGTAGGTTCAACATCGTTTACTTGCAGAAACTCGAGCCAGAACCAAGAAATCAGATAAGTGCCTATATTTTTAAATTGTATTAAATAAACACATTTCCTTACAGGTCAATAATTTCTTAATAATTTTCAATTTTTACTTTACTTTATCTACTGGCTGGCTGTAAATTTTGAATCTGAACAGTGGCGTACTATTAGTTTACTAGTATACTGTGTCAAAACTGAATTTTTTACATCGCATAAACCGATAATGGAAATTCACGTGATATAATTTTATCTCAAACGAAAAAAGAAAAATGCCCCTTATAATATTAGGAGACTTCAACGCATATATAGAAAAAGACAACCAAATGGAGGAAAATAAAAGCATCATTGGAAAAACTCTACTCCACACATGGTTTACGGAAATGGAAACGCGCTGAAAAATCAAGCACACATGTTTGACTTAACAATAACAAACACGTGGGGCAAAAAACAAACCTGTCTTGGTACTTGATTAAATAGGAGCTCAATCTTACAAATACATTATATCCTAGTAGGTAAAAAGTTAAGAAAAAGGATAAAAAACGTTAAAGCAAAAAGGACAGCAGAAGTCAAAATCTTATGCGGAAAATTGGAAACAGAAGAAGAGAAAAGACGTAAAGGAAAGAACAATACACCACAGAGTACCTGAAATAGCTCTCTACTACAGCAAGAAGACTCCCAGAAGAAATGCTACAAAGAAATTGAAAAACAACTGACAGGAGAAGAATTAGATTGGATATCAATGGGTAATCAAAAATAAAAATTGCAATAAGAAAAACATTAAAAAGGGACAGGTCACCTATGAGCCCGACAGGAGGGAAAAAAATAATAACAAGCACAAACAGCTAAAAAATCGCCGCAGGACACATCTGGACTGAAAACAAACTTCAAGAAAAGCCTAATAATAGAACGAGACCCGTCAACAAAAGTGAGTTGAACCAACGGAGAGGAACACAAAATAGGTGAATAATACTCCCTAAGGACAACGAACAAACTGAACAGACCTGACGAACCAACTGGAATGGAGAGAAACGATAAAGGAGAGAATCAAAACGACATACAGAGTGACAAAGGCAATCATACCGTTCACTGAGAAAAATAAATTATCATGGGACCTTACCAAATATATGTCCATAACATACGTCAAACGGCCAACGATGACGTATGGAGTCAAAAAACAAAAACATCAACACTATTAGGAGGAAAGCAAATTAAAAAAAGGATAGAAGTGTACGCAATGAAGTACTGGGGACATGCCCAAGGAAAGGACCCAACACATCTACTGAAGAAAGCGCTAGCACCGAACATGAACAAACTAAAGACAGGGAGACCATGCTACGCGCCGAATAACAACTGAGAGGGTCAGGATCAAAAAATGAACACCGAGGAATCAGTAGACTCAAAAAAAAAAAGAAGATTCGAAGAAGCAGAAACACAAAAAGAGGAGCATAAACACTCCATATTACGACACAACGCGGCAACATAGAAGACTCAAAAACACAAAAAAAGGGAGCTTAAACGCTCCCTCACGACAAAATGCGGTAAGCATCTCAAAAATACCTACACCTCCCATCCCACATTCCTTTACCATGTGCCATGTGACTCTCGCTGCTGGCAACAAGCATGACCTTAGTTCAACCCAGCGTGGGCGTAAAAGGCCCAGCTATATACCTGGGAGTGGCAGCAATGTCTACCGCATGCTTGTAAACCAATCAATCAATCAATCAATCAATCAGAAATAGTAGTTCGAAGTTACCCTTACAAATATATTCTGTAATTTTTGGAAATTTATATTAGATTCACAAAATTGAACAAAATCATATCATTAATTTATTATGGTAGCATGAATGGTAAAATAGAAAGAAAAAGTGAGAAACATTATTTGTTTCTGTTTATAAAAACTTATTCAAGGGATAGCGTTTGAGTATAACATCAAATTTCTGTATCATTATACCAAAATTGAGGTTCGCACGGTACGGCATGTTTTCTGCTATTTACCTCGATGTCACTTTATAATGTGTTGGACGAAATTAGTATTAATTAGTACAATAGAATGGTTGGACAGTATGGAAGATAGTCCAAGTTTCAAAACCAAACATCAATTTGTTTTACAAACGAAAAAACTCAAAGTACAACAGAATGTATTTAGGCCCTGTTATGACCAATCCTATTTTTAAAATACTTTCTTCTTTTACATGCTTTCAACTTGTCTTTTTTAAGTTTATTGCAAAATTCAATGAGATGTGATGTTTATGATCAAAATAAGCAAATGCGATAAAAATTGCATTAGTTGAAAAAAATGATAAAATGCATAAAGAAACTTAAATTTAAAAAGCGCTTAAAATATCATGGCTCTAATTTCACACTTTGTGAAACGGAGCAAACGTAATAAACTGCTTGATTTCGCGTTTTAATTTATGCATATAGGTTTCTGGTGTCGTTGATTACGAATCTGAACTCAAATTTTAAAACGTTAAATTATAGGATGTAAATGGGGTAAGGTGTTAATAATAATTTCTCGTTTTAATTTTGATAAGTAAAAAGGAATAAAATAGATAATTCTCTATAACATTTTGTCATTTATTTTTTAAAATATATTCTAATCATCACAACTACAATACGAATTTATTGTCTATTCCTATAACTATATAATATTATTTAATGCTTTACCAAATGACATTAGAAATATGTTTAATTATAAAAAAATTAAAAACGGACCAAAACAGTTTTTAATCGGTAGCTACAACATAGTAAATTATGATAATTTGAGAAGTAAATGTAACTTAACAAAGATTTGTACAGTTGGACGTTTTATTATTTTTTTAAGTTTCATATTTTTGTTTTATCTTTTTCTCTACACGGAAAAAACTGCTATTGTATTTCCGATGACAGTCCTATGTTTGATGACCTTTCTTTTAAATTAATATTAATTAGCATTGATCTAAAACAGTGTTATCTAAACAATGAAATATCAAAATTTCTTTTAAGCACAAATTCTTAATTGAAAATCAATCATATTTAAATTTGCTTTAAAAAAAAGAAATAATCACATGAATGCTAAAACCACTGTTAATAACGATCTGAAGTATATAGTTATTTGAAAAATAATTAGCTTTATTGAAGTAAACCTCTCAAATTTATCCAATAAAAATAATGGATATTCAGCAATAGTTTGTTTCTCTTTATTTAATAAAGAACGTCATCGATCTAAAATATTATCATTTGCTTAAATTATAATAAATAATGGGTACAATGTTTTATATTTTCTTAGCTATTCATAATATTAATAAATGTAAATGTTGCTCCCTTTATAAGAACTATATCCAGTATTAGCTTCATTAATCTTTATCGTTGAAGCGAACCTCCTATATTTGAAAAAACTTGAAGTCGCATTGTCGCAAAGGAAAAAGGTCATAGGTGGGAGAGAGTCCTTTTGGCATTCAACACCGAACAGAGGTCTATCGCAGAATTCGCAGCGCAATAGTACCGTTTTTAATTTGGTTCTTCACAATTACAGCTGGTGTAGGCATAGAAAAATTGTTGGAATCCTGGGAGTTACAGGAGTTTATCTCTGTATTTGAAGGTAAGTACCTATTTATTTATATAATACACTATATCTAAGAAACAACGCGGAAATATGAGGTGCATGGATGGGATATATCATTGTTATTGTGATCTGTTCGTAAACCAACGCACTTATTTGTACACTTTTGTTAAAATTGTTTTGTCGATTTTCTATGTATAGTCTCCATTGAGGTATGGATGTTTAAGATCATTTTTAAATGATTTCATGTGCCCATGCACAGTTGTTGTCTTTGAAAATTTAATAGTATTTTTTTGATATTGTATAACACGTGTCCCATGCAAATTCCATAAAGCGACTCAAAAATATGTGACTTTTATTAAATTTACTGCCCCCCCCCCCCCGTTCGAATTAATTTAAATAGTAAAATCTGAAGAAGCACCATAGGCGTGCATTTAATGAGGTAAACGTAAGATTTTCCGAAAATTTATATTAGCAATTTAAAAAAAAATCTAGTGCGTGTAAGATTACATATATAGTGGGTATGTATAGTCTCCATTGAGGTATGGATGTTTAAGATCATTTTTAACTGATTTCATGTGCCCATGCACAGTTGTTGTCTTTGAAAATTTAATAGTATTATTTTGATATTGTATAACACGTGTCCTATGCAAATTCCATAAAGCGACTCAAAAATATGTGACTTTTATTAAATTTACTGCCCCCCCCCCGTTCGAATTAATTTAAATAGTAAAATCTGAAGAACCATCATAGGCGTGCATTTAATGAGGTAAACGTAAGATTTTCCGAAAATTTATATTAGCAATTTAAAAAAAAAATCTAGTGCGTGTAAGATTACATATATAGTGGGTTCAAAGGTGTTGGAGATAGAAGCCGTCAAAAAAATACTTTCAACTATATAAATAGTTTTATCTGTAAAATTTTTTCTTAAATGAAAACATGTATTCTTCATTTTTTGTGCAGAATAATGTACAGGGCTGTTCATAAGTTTGTGAAACAATTTATAAATCCAGCACAAGTAAACTACGCAACGGATAGTGGTAATTCTTATGCCGTTAGAAGGACAAACTGTTCAGTTTTTTTTTTTTAATTAACTGCACCTGAGCATAGTTGCTATCGTTTGCAACTATAGGAGACGATGGTAGGAAATATGGTGTTAAGTAAACTTGAGAATTTTCTTATGTTGGAATACGCAGCTCTTATCCCAGAACTACTCACACTGTTTCTTCATAATATATTTGCTGCAACTACCTTCTAGCCAGCAAACCATGGCAACTGTGAAACCGACCAGCGCTCTGTAAAAAATCTTTGACAGCTTGTAGACCTATCGGTGTATTACCATTATTCGCTGCGTAGTTTAATTGTGGTGAATTCATCAAATATTTCACAGACTTAAGAATAACCCTGCACAATGTATTTTATTAGTCTGATTTGGTTTTACAACAAAATACTTATTTATTTAATAATGCAAGAAAGAACAAACAAAAACTCACTTAGTTACATTTAACAAAAAATTGCAGTAACTTTTGTTTTCATGACTTACCTTGATCTTTACTGACAGGCCCCCCGCATCAAATCATGGGCCCCGGTACTAAATTCACTGGCGGCCCCCCGCGCCTAATAATTGATGAGCGGGAAAAAAAAATTTAGTCAAAAAAAAATGTTTGCAAAATCTCTGGCGGGCCCTTCCAAAGCCAACGGGGTCCCCGTGTTTAATAATTGATGAGCGGGAGGGAGAAATTTGATAAAAATAAATTTGCCAAAATCTCTGGCGGGCCCCCACTACGGGCCCGTCGGAAGCCCGTGCCCGGAACTCAGTACCCAATAGATCCCCCCATACAGAGGCCCTGTTTATTGAACATTATTTGTTACAAGAATATATGTTGGAACCTATAGGTATTATAATTTTTGTATATAATTTTAAATAAATAAGTATTTCGTTAGAAAATGCGTACTGGTATAATAAAAAAATACAATAATCAAACTTCCTCCTTTACAGAACAGTTATCAAAACTTGTGAATCCCGATGTACTACAGTGCTACAAGTCTTAAATTGTTTAAATGGTGAATAACTCCAGGGGAACAATAGTATCCAGCTGAAAACGAGCGTACTAGATAGTTTTTTTTTTATGTTTGGACTGATATACCTACTAATATTTTTTACTGATTTGTTAAACAGTATTTTACTAAAGAAAATCTTTTTAGGTTTGTTCTGATAGAATTCAGTAATATTATTATTGATTTGTTAAACAGTTTCTTCAAGAATGTTTTACTACAAAGAAAATATATTTTTGTTATATAAAATTTATTTTATTTCTTGATATCCTGTATACCATAAATATATACAAAAAATACACAAATAACAAGTCAAGTTCATCATTATATTTTGCCATTTAAAGTTCAGTAGAAAACAATTTTTATAATTGATAATCTTATATAATTATTCATTTTTATATAGCGATAGTATTGACTGACAATATCAATTAATATTTATTGTATTTTTGGTTATAGTTGGGTATAATCTAAATTGGGTTTGGTATGAGTTGATAATTCACCTAAGATTCCATTTGTGTTGCACACAAAGTTACTATAATAATAAAAACGTATACGAGATAAGCCGCATTTTTCCGATATCATTGCAATAATTTTATGAGCGACATAAATGAAATAATACGTATATTATCAAATCGTGAGAAATGTGATGAAATCGTTAAGTTAACGTTTTTAAATAACACGTGAATCTTGATAATTCGCGTATTATTTCATACAAATACAAATTCATCATAAAATGATTGCAATAATACAGAAAAAAGTCACTTATATCGTATGCGTTTTTTTTTATTATAGTAACTTTGTGTGCAACACATAATGGTGTCTTAGGCAAATTATCACTTATATCAAACCCATTTCGGATTATACCCAACTATAACCAAAAATACAATAAATTTTAATTTATATTTTCAGTCAACACTATCACTATATTAAATAAATAATTATATACTAGCAATCAATTAAAGTAATAATCTACCAATAATTATATCTCAAAATTGAATCTATATCGATATACTTTTGAAGTAATATATCCTCCTTATTGAAATAATTATATCTACATTAGGTAGGAAAACATACCAGAATAAAATTACGATAAAACTATATGCATTCAATGATACCTATACTTGAAATTAACGTAAGTAATAATAGGACAGTGAAATAATTTATTGTCTTAAATTATTATATTATCCTTCCAAACCACGAAAAATAATATAGTGCAGAAATAGTAACAGAGTATTATTGCAATGAAAGAGCCCTTGTCATTGAATTATTGTTTGGTTTCCAAAAGAAATTTATATCCGAGGAATACTGAACAGAGTGTACCATTGGCTGAATGGGTATATGATTCAGAATACAGTAGTGTTTTTTCCGTGTACTTATCATTTTAACAATTATTAGAGATGTGATCATAATCCGACGTTTTGTTGAATTTTGTTTGGTCTCTATCATTTTTTCGGTAAAACTAATATTTATTGGGATATTTGCAAAAAATTTTAAGATTTTTCGAAATTACCTTTACAGTTTAAAATGCACTTTTTTCTAAAGCAAGTGCTTTAAATGAGCAAAAAAATATTGAACATTTAGGTAATGCTACATTTTAATGAAAAACTGTATTTAAGATAATTTTTTTAAATCACTGGCTAATTAGGGTAACAAAATGGCGACCTTTTTATATAAAAAAATATAAATACGCATATTTTTCCGTCATAACTTCTTTATTTTTTATGCTACAGAAACGAGTAAAAAATAATTTGAAAGCGCAATTAATTGTCTTTAATTTCATTTCTTAGCATGCTTGACGTAGGTGTCACAATTTCTGAGATATTTAACATTTAAACTAAATTTTTCGTCTTATAAACGTTCGGATGCCATTTGTAAACTTTCATATCTCCAAAACTATTAAATCTATATAAATAATTAAAAAAGCGAAATTCATGATCAGTTTATCAGCTTTATTTTTGGTCTCTATCCATTTCTCACCAAAACATTAATTGATATATTTGGAAATGGAAAAAAAAAATGCATTTTATTGAAAATACCTTTATAGTTTAAACTTTAATTTTTTTTGAAGCAAGTGCTCTATACAAACGAAAAAATTTGACCATCTAAGTCATGCTGTATATTATTGAGAAATAGTGTTTGAAATTCCTTTTTTTTAATTACTGGCTAATTACAGTAACAAAATGGCGACGTTGTTATTAAAAAAATGTGAAGACGCACATTGCTTCGGTCATAACTTCATTGTTTTTTATGCTACAGAAACAAATTTAAAAAAAGATGAAAGCTCAATTAACGACCTATTATTTAATCTATTAGCATTTTTGACGTAGATGTCACAGTTTCTGTGATATTTAACTCTCACTCTAAGTAATTATCTTATGAACACTTGGATCCCAAATGTAAACTTAAATATCTCCGAAATTATTAATCCTATATCAATAAACAAAAAATATAATTAATTCCCAGTTTGTACTGTATTGTATGTATTGTCTGTATCATTTTTGCGATAAAGTAATACTTTTCGTGATACTTGGCAAAAGCCATTTGGAAATATCTTTTTTTAAGCTGAAATTGCAATTTTGAAGTCGTTATAACTTTGCATAGAACCTATTCTTCTTAAAATTTGATTCTTTTTCATCTCCAATAAATATATTTTTTTTAAGTGCCACCCCCTGAGAAGGGGTGGCATCCACCCCCTATAAATTAGCAAGCTCCGGCACAATATAGAAAATTTTCTGTGAAGCATTTACTATTCAACTGCCAAAAATGAACGAAATCCGTTCAATATGACATTATTCCGAAGTTAAAACCTCTAGTTACTGTACAATATCCTCAAATATTATTAAGGAAACATATTTGATATTCTTTTGAAGGAAAATAAATTGACTGAAAGTACAAATTTTATTGCGAATAATTCAGTATTCTTTTTGTTACGATACGATTATTACATCCAGAGATGTTTACAGAAATCGAATATTGCTCCATACATTGTTTTACTTTTTAATTTTGAATCTACCGCAGATTTTGTTACTTTTTGTCCAATATTCCTTCGGATGATGCCAAGATAAATTAGAAGAAATAAAATTGATATTCCAAGATATTTGTTGAATGTTATTTGGACATATAATTTGATGCCGCTATAAAGTCGGATGCGGTTGCATCGATACCGTTAACTCATATATTTCCGAGGACTCAAATGAACACATTTAGAAGCTATTTTTGAACTGATAACAGTTTTATACATCAAGGGAATAATCGGTTTGAATGTATGTAGTTATAACGACAGATGGCTGCTCACAGAGAGAAATTTAGAATGTTTTTTTGTGTGTGATTTTCTGGTTAAGTAATTTTCAGATTTAATAATATCGAGAACTTTCGATTTTACGGCTTACGATTTGGGACTACTTGAACCGTAAAGTGTACAACCCAGAAAATATAAATTTAAGATCTCGTGGCACTTATGTGGGATAAAATTGAGACCATTTCATCAAATATGTTGCATATGTGTATTTGCATAACATCTTTCTACAACTTATATTTCTAAATTCTGATAAAATGAGTTGCGCATATTTTTAGAAGAATTACATTTATATGAATATTATTTAATACAAAGCAAACCAACAAACGTCGTCGGGTAAATACCCACCTCCAATTTTAAAAAATAATTAACTGCCACTGACCGGGTACGTCATAAACAAATATCGGAATTTTCCAGTTAGTGAATTGCAATTAGATTTTTACTTCAAAAAAAGTCCTTAGTCGCTGAAATTTGGATGTTCCTAAAAGTAAAGTAAATAACGGTATCATAAGTTTATTTTATTGACCCACTAACTTAATTTGCTTACTTAACACCAGCACGGTAGCTCAGTTGACTAAAGCGTATTGTGTGGCAAATATGCTGGTCTTACTATCTATTATGAACTGGGTTCGAGCCCCAGCCCCTGCACTGACAATATTGGTGGATATGGATGTAACTCTGCGTTTTTCCAAATGGATAATCCCTTTCGAACAGCCTTAGGTTTGAATTTGGTGGTTGTCTACTATATGTAGTGTATGTATTTATAACACTTTGAAAAACAGGATATCTTAAATAACTCAATGAATATTTTTAATGAGAAATACTAAAGAGACATTTTTTTAAAACTTATAAAATTACATTTATCTACAATCGATATAAAAATTAGGCTTTCTTGCTCAAATTTGACAACGCAAAGTTGACATTTATCTAGGAGCTATGAGTAATGTCACTTTACCCATGGCAACGAGCGGTAAAGTAATTTTTTGCACGATCGACCTTTTTTTTACGAAACCGGTAGACTATGATTACTGTTTGGTAGGCATATTATCAAAACCGCAGGTTATGTTTACTGATTGCTAGGCCTAATACGTCGACAAGTAATTTACTTACCGTCGTCTGAACGGTAAGTAATACATGTTACAAGTATCATATTTCACAAGTTGGACTTGTCTCGAAATATAAACGCTTATCTAGTAAAAATTAAATTATTTTAATTGGAGCGTAATTTAATACTATCATGCAAAAAACAGTATAAGCATCGCGCACGTTGAGGTTGTACCGATCTTCGGCAAAATTGAAGGCTGAGCGATGTCGCTCGGTAAACGTCCCCTACCGTTCTTGATATTTAAAAAAACAAACATAGTATAATCTTTAAAACTGTTTTAGATACTTGCTATTGTTCCAACTATATATATATTTTATTGTAATTTCTATTACAATTTGTTAATGAAAATACTGCTAATAAATACTGCCTAATTTCATTATTAGAGCATGGCATTTAACTATATACAAAATTTATGACGAAAATTTTATATGGTTGTATTCTTTAGAACAATGGAAATTACTTGAAACTATTTTAAAGAATATACCATTTATGCTTTTTTAAATATTTACAAAAAAACCAAAAATAAACGCATATTTCCCTCACAGTCTGTAAAATCCTAGCTTAACACACTATAACGCTCGCTCGCGTGTATCTGGTCTTATACAAAGGTAAAAAAATTGAATAATTGTTTTTAAGAAATAATAATGATCCAAAACTGTTGTTACTATAATGAAAGTTGATGTAAGTAAACAAAAATACCTAACTTATTTATAAGAAAGTTACGTACCTTACAATAATTAATAAAACTTATATAAATTGATAGCGTTTGTGTTTTGTTCATCTGTTTCCTTTACTCACATACAGTGGCGTAGCTAGGCTACATGAGGCCTTGTGTCGAATTCGAAGCTCGAATTCGAAACTTCATTTTAAAGTTCCGAGCCATAACTTTAAAATTCGGAGTTATAATTCGAAATTTTGACGAAAAATTCCCGGACATGGAAACGGAAGTTCAAGACCCAAGGCAACTGCTACATCATCAAACGCTAAGATCTAACAAAGGACCGGTTAAAAAATAAAGAATTTAGGAGTTACATGGAGTTTTAGATCAACTAGAAGACATTCTCCTTCTCCTGTTACATCTAATAAAGATGATGAGAATAAATATGATATTCTTGGATGCCTTGTAGCCAAGTAGCTCAAAAGTTTGTCGCTTGTATTAGTCCTGGAATCACATCAAGATATGCAAACATATTTTAATAAGCAAAGACTGCAACAATTGACCTCTACCGCCGGTACGTCTTTAACAATTTATATGGCTCCCCAATTGATTCTTACGCTTTGTCACCGTCGCGTCGGCTGACAGTTCTCTTGATATACATAATTCTAAAATGAACGAGCAGTGTACCAGTCAAACGTACACTCCCATTTAGAGTTTAGCATTCACCAATGCTTCTGATGAATCATAAAAACATGTTTTCAACTTATTTTTTATACAATAACATACTGCTATATACTAGGTAGATACTTAAATAAAAACAAATATTTAAAAACTTTTTCAATTCATTTACCTGAATATACCCCTTTAGTATATCATATATAGCATCACATAATAAGAGATAAATTTGATTTAGATAATCTAAATAAATGCTGCATACATTTTAGGCTATTTCCCCTGTCCAAATAAAACAACATTACTTTCAATTTTGTTTGCTTCTTTTCTTCTTCTTTTTGAATGGCTTCTCTCATTAATGTATCAGAACGTTGAATTTTAATTGCTCCATTATTTATCAAAATATTAAATGAATCTTCGGACATTCTTAAAAATGCTCACGTGGATCTTCTTCAGCAAGCTCTTTCATGAGACAATTAGTAGCTCCTTCAAATTTTCTTCTGTCAATCCATTTTCTAACCCATACTTTCTTACACCTTTTAGTGTCTTTTAAAGTTATATTTTTTTATTTCTGCAATACACATCTCCAATAGGTATATTATAATAGAACGTAGTGTCCGTTTATGTAAGTTTGTCTCTTTTTTAGTAGCATAATTGCAAAGCTTAAACTATTTGTCCACTTCGAGCTGAAGTGGGTTTCATTTTCTTTGTTTAGACACTTACTAAATTGCTACTAACAGTCAACTAAATCTTTCAACTAAATTATGATAGCCTACCAATAAAAATACACTAACACTAAATTACTGAAGAACTCTACTTGGACGTGTGTAGACGGGGTTTGAAGAGAAGAGGTTCGGCAAAATTTCCAGGTTGGGGAGTGGTTCGGTCCCTGGCGTGGGTGATAGGCCTTTGTAGAGGAAATAGGTTAAACACATAAAAAAAATAATAATAAGACCTAAATGCATGAAAAATAAATTTATGTGTAATTTAGAATGGTTATAAAAAAAATGAAGAAAATATTCATTATAAAAAATACAAAAATATATAAAATTAAATTAAACTTTCATTTATTATCGATAACTGCAGCACTTTTTCACAACATTTTTCAAAATCGAGGGGCTTGCCTCAGGTCACCTTTTTTGAGGCGCAGATGTTATATTTCTACTTGTTTACAATCACTATTATATATTCCTTGAAAATGGAACAAGAAGAAACCGTGGAGTTGATTATTGATTGATTGATTTACCAGCATGCGGTAGGCATTGCTGCCACTCCCAGGTATACAGCTGGGTCTGCTACGTCCACGCTGGGTTGGACTAAGGTCATGCTTGTTGCCAGCAGCGAGAGCCACATGGCGCATGGTAAAGGAATGTGGGATGGGAGGTGTAGGTATTTGTGAGATGCGTTACCGCATTGTGTCGTGAGGGAGCGTTTAAGCTGCCTTTTGTGTTTTTGATTCTGGACTTCTGCCTCTTCTTGGACTTCATGAGAAATATGTTGCCGCGTTGTGTCGTGATATGGAGTGTTTATGCTCCTCTTTTTGTGTTTCTGCTTCTTCGAATCTTCTTTTTCTGAGTCTTCTGATTCCTCGGTTTCCGATACTAGGTTGGATTTGGGCCACGCTTGTTGTCAGCAGCGAGAGCAACATGACGCATTGTACAGGAGTGGGGGTGGGCAGTGTAGGTGTTTTTGAAATGCGTTGCCGCATTGTGTCCGTGATATTTAATGTTTATGCTCCTCTTTTTTGTGTTTCTGCTTCTACAGATTTTCTTCTCCTTCTGAGTATTCTGATTCCTCCTTTTCTGATTCTGGTAGAGTATATATCTGCATGTATTTGTGAAATGCGTGGCCGCATTGTGTAATGATGTGGAGTGTTTATGTTCCTCCTTTTGTATTTCTGCTTCTACAAATCTTCTTCTATGCATTCTGATTCCTCGGTTTCTGGTTCTGGTAGGATATATATCGCTGTGATTTCTTGATGGAATTCCTTTTTTCTCCCTGCTTTTCTTTCAAAGTAGGTTTGGTCCTTTCCTAGTTTGTTCATGATCCTATCGGTTGTTGTTTTCCACGTGTAACCTGGTCTTCCTATTTTCAGTGTAGAATTTAATGTAGAATTTTTCACTTATCAACGAGCGTAATTTTGACCTGAAAACCTCATTTGATAATTTACTTAAGAAAAATATTACGAAATCAGATTTACAACACTATAACACCCACAACGCCAAAAAATATGCAATACCACAAAACACACTCCTATTAAACTAGATACCAACAAAAAGTTAAAATCAACAACACTTCTCTGTAATACCTCTCCCCCCCTCCCGCTCTACCGCACCATACCAAAAACATTGCACCTAGCTCTGGATCA
Source organism: Rutpela maculata (assembly GCA_936432065.2). Classification (NCBI taxonomy): domain Eukaryota; kingdom Metazoa; phylum Arthropoda; class Insecta; order Coleoptera; family Cerambycidae; genus Rutpela; species Rutpela maculata. Next base: position 166,240,291 of record OW386286.2, read on the forward strand.
TGTACAAAACCAATCACCACTAACAAAATTGTCAATCGCACGTCCCGAGGTATGCATCACCTCTCAAACACCCATCACCTAACAACTCAAAACTGTATCCTTCGCACCCTGTATCTAGACCAAGTGATGGCACACAAAAAGGGTTGTTAAGTTTTCTCCTTCCAACGATGGCCCAGCGCTACACACAGACAGTTCCCGTCGCCGTCGATTCCTCGCACCGATGTGTCCTCGCTCCTACGCTCCGCAGTGAATAAGATCGTTCTTGTGCTTTTCGAAGAGCTACTACCTCCCGCCTACCCTCTGCTTGTCGCTATTACCGTCCTAACCTTTTTAAACTTTTTAATAAACTTCCTCAATCCCACCAGAGCCGCACCAAAAATGTAAACAATTTGTATGCTTCCATAGCATGGATGAGGCTTTCCAAATTCCAGTGGCCCCGAAACCAAGCCAATGGGCATCAATTCTATCCAAATTCCCATTATATTCTTAAATTGATTCAATTCCACACGGTGCACTGTCACCCTGATGGGGCACGCATATGTAAATTTGCTGGAAGCTGTATATAATTCCTCCTGAGTTTATTTTACAGTGATAAAAAAGGGTTAGAAGACTCCAAGAAAGAGCACGAGTTCATGCCAGAAAAGTTAAACTTTTTCGAAAGTAGTCCGACAAATCGTTACCGAAAAGTGTTTTACTTAATGGATTTTTTTTTTCATCAGTAACACTAAATTAAAGGTTCCAGGAACTTTTCTTGGGGATAGGATTTTGCAGAGTGAGTGGGATATGTGCGTTTATTTTCGGTTTATTATAAATATTTAAAAATCCTAAATTGTGAAATCTTTAAAATAGTTTCAGATACTTCCCATTGCTCTAAGGAATACAACCATATACAGGGTGATTCATAAGGGACGGGTAATATTTTACCTGCAGATTCTAAAGTGGAAAATATTAATTTTTTGCTTAATAAGTTAATAAATATTAATATTTACTGAGATACAGGGTGTTAAAGTTATAAAAATAATCCAGTAATGTTATATTTCAGTTATTTTGTCACATAAACATAAAAGTCAGTACAATTAGCTTTCTTGACGTGAGAAAATCGAATCAGCTATTCTTTTTGGTGTATCGCATAGAGGGCGCAACGTAATGTATCTTGGTTTAACAGAATCCGTCATAACTTTTTTGTATTTCGTTTATTTATAATCTCATTGCAAATTATTTATTTAACCATATAACTTCTTCAGATTTGGTATTAAAAGTGATTTTTGTTAAAATGAAGAATAGAATATTACATAATATGCATTTTTAGGAGGACTGCAAAAAAGTTTTAAAAAATATAGGTACGCAGGACTTTCTAAAATGTAAATATCTCGATAAGGGTGCATTTTATGAAGATAAAACGAGTATCCCTTTTTGTTTAAAAATAATGGTTAAATAAAAAACTTGCAATGAAATTATAGATGAATGAAGTATAAAAAAGTTATGACGGATTCTGTTAAACCAAGATACATGACTTTTATGTTTATGTGTGAAAAATTAACTGAAATTAATATAACAATATTACTGAATTATTTTTATAACTTTAACACCATGTATCTCAGTAAGTATTGATATTTGACACCCAGTTATTAAGCAAAAAGTTAATGTTTTCTGTTATAGAATCTACAGGTAAAATATTACCCATTCCTTATGAATCACCCTGTATAGTTTTTATCATAAATTTTGTATATAATTAAGTGCCATACTCTAATAATAAAATTAGGAACTATTTTCATTGACAAACTACGATATTTAAGTACAACAGAAATTTACAATAAAAAATATACATAGTTGAATTCGTTAGAACAATAACAATTATTTAAAACAGTTTTAAAGATTATACTATGTTTGGTTTTTTAATTATTTAAAATAAATCGAAAATAAACGGTTATTTTCCTCTCACTTTGCAAAATTCTATCTTCAAAGTTAAATATTTACCTACCAATTTTTAGCGAAAAATGGCAAACTTTTTAAAATTTACATTTAATGAAGAAGGGCATTCGTTAGGTCCTGTACCGAGATCTGTACATTAGTAAATAGATACTGTTCACGCCTGCTTTTTATTGTTTAATCTAATTTATTTAACTAAACAACTCGATGAACCCGCCAAATTACAGCCCATATTATGAGTAGTGACATATTTTTTTGGGCATCCAAGAATATACATTTTTCATACCGGAGGCGAAAGTCCATTACGAGGCAAGTTCTACAGAGGTTAAGATATGGAGTTTTCGTAACAAAATGGCTTTTAATAAGTTTTTAATTAGGAATCTTGCATTCAAATGCTTAGTTGACTAACGGTTATTAGAATGCATATTTAGGGTTTTTAAACATTAACTCCCGCCGCAGGGAGTGGCAGGAGTTTAGAAGCTTGAAAATTATATTAGTTGTTTATTTATCTTATAAACAATAGTAAAACAAAAAAATGTACTTCTGTAAATGGTGCAATGTAATCTTTAGCCATCCAATGAAACAAAACAGTCCCTCACTGAATGCTCTAGGGAGACAAACCCCCGTTATACGTGTTTATTGTTTATATTTTCAATATTTGGTCGTGTGCGATAACCGCCCAATGTCTATCATCCAGCTTGCACCCACGGCATCGCTTTAAAAGGGATTGAAAGGAAATCCAGGTTTCATTTAACGATGAACCGGAAACTATTTTAGCCACCAAATTTTATATTAAAATAAATGCACGATATCGTTCACTGTAATCGGTCCAATAGTTTTGAAAGTTAGTTAATTTTATTTTTCGATAACGCTTGAACAGACTGAGGATTTTGATCGAAAAAAATTGTAAATATATCAGATTTCATTTGTGATGAAAATAAAATAAAAATTTTGGAATCGAACATGCTTACTACGTAAGCTTTTAATATCATTTTAGTTTAATACTTATTTAGGTAAAGATAGATAAAGATAAAACAGTAATGTTGTCAATTAAATAAGTGCTTACAGATTGTTGCCAAGATGTTACGCAAGATTACATTAATTTTTGAATATTTTAAAAAATATTAGACCGATTTCGGTGATACAGCAAAAAATATTCATAAGGAAACAAAGTTTAAAAAAGATTCAATGTTGAAATGTGTTGAATTCGCAAAAATAAACGGCCTCAATATATCCCTAACAAGAAAATTAAGTTGGCCATGATTATTAAAAGATAATAATATTAATAATTTTTATTCTATAGTTTTCCCGATATGTCAGTTTCTACAACGAAGATACAAAATACTAGCTAGTACCACTAAACAAATATAACAATTTGAAAGCGAAGAACGTAGACGAAGTTATTACGGGTATTTTGGTGCAGAATGGCCTTTTTTAATTAAAAGATTTCAATCAGTTGCTAAACGGGGATAGGATGAAATTAAAATTCTGATGTATTTCTCTAATAGAAATTAATGCCGTTCGCGTAGACACTGATATTAAAATCGTTTTCTGAAAAAAAAACAAATCTATTTCTTTATATAGTACACATGAAATGAAAATACGGTGTACATAAAATTTATAGACAAAGGTTGGGTATTTATTTTTTTAGTTCATGTATAGGACTCAAAATCTAATAAAATTTTGTTTCAAATATACAAAGAAAGCTTATAATAGTAATAAGCTGATCTCTTGAATTTTTAGAGATATAAATAAAATTAAATGTCAAAAAAACTTGTTTAAAAACAAACTTTTATTATTTAGGTGTACTAAAACGAAAAAAATAAAAATTAAAAAAAATTATTGTTTTAAAAGCTTCATACAGGCAGTAATTTTTTTTGACAGAGATTGTAAGTACCTAAGTAAGTTTTTTTATTTCAATTCACGCGACAAGCTTCTAAGACAATTAATTTATTTTTATTTTTATTTTTTTCGTTTTAGTACACCTAAATAATAAAAGCTTGTTTTTAAAAAAGCTTTTTTTACATTTAATTTTATTTTTAAATTTTTAGCTACCTTAATTAGTTTTATATATTTCATTATGACGTTCCTATCTGATATAAAGCTTATAGTTTAAACCGGATCCTTCACCATTTCTTAGAATGTAACGTATACACTATATGATCAAATTATAGTGTTAAAACTACAAAATTTTGTCCGCCATCTTGGACATTGAATTTAGTGTGACGTCATTTTATTTTAGTATTCTTCTCAGAAAACCTTTCATTTGATACCCATATCATGGGGGTGCATAAAAAATAACTGGTTCGCCATCTTTGGAAGTTCGCCATAGTGGATTTAGAATGACGTCACTTAGCTAACCATGCATTGTCATCCAAACTAAACGTGTGTGCAAAATTTCAGCTCAATCGGGATAACTGTTTTAAAATTTACTTGCAAGATTTGAACTAAACAAACAAACTAACATACATACAAAGCAAGTTGAATAAAAGTTTGTAAAATGACGAATTTCGGGCAATGCAATATTATTATTATTATTGATAAAATGATTCCGAATATTAATATCTCTTGATAAAAGAAACCACAAAAATTCTTTTATTTCTATTTATTTTCGGTTTTCCTTGTGCCGGTTACTTACTATATTCGCTCTACTTTTTCAGACTTTTCAGACATTTTCTGAATGTTATTTCACCCTCTAGAGATAGGGCCTGAAATTGTATCCCCACACACATCTTTCTGAGTACAGTGATATATCATACTTGGTATGTTACAATTGTTCAATAATTACAAATAAGATATGCTGCAATATCATGACAAAAAATGAATATGTACCATATTAATGAATTAAGAGATTATCCTGAGATTATGCTAACAAATCTTCAAATTGGACACGTCCGGCCTCCACACAAGCTATCAGTGTCGGGGTTACAGCAAATCTCGTGTGCAGGTTGCTCTCTAGTCCATTGAAATGTTACAGTTTTTGAGGCTAACCTTGCATTTTTCGTAGGACAAGGTTTTTTTTTCGTTGTAGGTGTAGGTGTAGGTGTAGGTGTAGGATTAAAATTGTGTTTTCGGGGTCGGCGGCCACCTGATTTCGCCGCCATCTTAAAAAAGAGGGTGCTAACAGGTTTTGCCCTATATCTCCGCAATAGTAAATCTTACAAAAAACTTATAGAGAGGGGCTTTTTGTTTAGAACGAACTCTCTACAAGTAGAGTCGGAAATTGGATAATTAAAACGCTATAACCCTTGGAAGATAGAAATTCAATCAAAGTGACAGATCATGGCTTACAAATCGAAAGATCGGCGGTTTGATTCCCACACACTTCGGATTTTTTTCGTTAAAAACTTTATTAATAATTGCGAAAAAATATAAATATTGTTACAAGAATAAATTACATTATATATTAGATGCTTATAATTGAAAATGTTCAAAACAATAAAATAACCGAATCTAGGCCAGAGCTGGGCAGATTGCCGCACTAAAGTACTCACGAGTACTTCACAACAAGTACCTTTTAAAAGTAGTGAAAACTTGAGTACGAGTACTTGTTTTTGAAATACTCTAAGAGATGAGTACTTTTGCAAAATTTGGAGAGTGCTCTTCTAAAAATGAGTAACGAGTACGAGTACTTCGAAAGATACCAAATTGAAATAGGTAATTGCCAAAAAATTAGAATACCACTTACACCATTATCAGTAAATAAAAGTATATTGACAATTTAATTGCATTTTTAATTAATTGCTAATTAAAAAATCAGCAACGCGCCATAATGACTGCAATGGTTTTTCCGGATTTTTATTATTTACACTTTTCAACCTCACTCACATAATAATATCATATACAAATTTCTGCCACCAGTTCCCTAGCTATAACTTGATACATGAATCACCACAAATTTTTTATTTTTTGTCAGTTCTTATTTTAAAAATCTGCATTTATTATCACAAATCTGAAGAACTACGAAAGTTAACAAAATCTAAAGCACCAACTTACTACTCCGTGATGTAGTATCACACGTCAAACGCTCACTTCTCACACCGCCTGACTGACACTGATTGCCCTCTGCCCTGCACTTGTATGGAAAAAGACAAGCTGAATAATGTAAAGTACTTGAAAATTTCGAGTACAGAGTGCCATCCAAATAAAAGTATTTGCGAGTACTTGTTGCTGAGTATTTTGAGTACTCAGTACAGTTACGAGTACAATTTACTCGAGTACTGCCCAGCTCTGATCTGGGCGATACTTGAGCAATATCAATTTCAAGCAAGCAAGTAAGAGTCCATAAAATTGTGATTTAGCGTTTGTACGGGAAGTATTTTGAGTAAAAAAAAATATTTGAGAATGAGATGAGAAAGAGTTAAATTAAATTGCATATACTCAGTTGCACTTCCTACTTTTAGCAGCTGGATGTTAGGAACCTGGTTGTCGTCTATGGGAAGGATTCAGCAGCACAGCGGACTGTAGATGATTTATTACACAAGTCGAACAATTGTTTAACGGTTGGCGTAAAGTCAGGCACATTAACGAAATGAGCACAAACATTTAGATATATAGTGACTTAAAGAAAAATAGAGAGAAATGGCTACAGTAGTAGCCCATTCGCATTCAAAACCGAACTGTCTTTCCTCGTATTCTTCTTGAGTAGCCGAGCAGTAGGATATTGTGAAATCGAGTAATTCATACGGGCAAACAGAAAATAAATTTAATTTTAACCTATTTTAGTAAAGCGAAAATGAGAAAAATAATGTTTATTTGTGTCGTTATATTAAATAATGTACCCAAATATAATATGTAAATAATGAACTAAATTAAACCTTAAAATTAATAGGAAAAATCGAGGAATTTTGCACATGTGATTAAGAGTGTGTACAAGAATCAAAGGCTTCAAAACATTTTGTTGGCATGAGCCACCCCCTCTACTACTCCCATTACTACGCCCACCTCGGGTATAAAAATAAAATTGTGATTAAGTATGTACATAAGAAACAAAGCCTCAGTTTTTTTATCATCGGCCACTATCTCTACTACACCCCATTACCCACCCACCCCATTATAGATTTTTTTGGTATCAGCCTCCCCTCTACCACTCCTACTATCGTGTGGCATATAGTTTTATGGGTGTTTGGGGTAGACAATTTTAAATATTATATTATTAAAGTTCTATAAATAATTCTTTGCACATAGTGGGGTGCAAAATAATATAGTATCAAAATTTTAAATTTGGATGTGGAAGTAGTGATTCCTCAGTCAGTGTTTTTTATTTAGTTACTAGATTTGATCATCTTGCATGCACGAACTCATATTAAGGGTTCATTTTTGGGAAATTGAGCTCAGGTGGGATTTTTAATCAGGCATGAATTTTTCCGTAGAATGATAAATAAAAAGATTTTTCTCTCCTTAAACCTATATCCGTAGACATATTTTATATGCATTTGTATTTATATTCTTCAATTGTGTAGAGCGAAATTTCATATTTATACACTTTATTACAGTCAAAATAGTGTGATAAAGTGTCTTTTAGCAAAACTGGCCCTACTCCTCCACTCGACCAGGATATACACACACACAAGACAACAACCATTCCCTATAACATTGTCATCTGCCGCAGCTGAGACTTGAACTCGGGAGTTATAACAGCGACTAGCGGTCTTGTCTCACTGAATCTCGATCTATCCTACCGGCATAGTTTTGGTGGCATTAAAAACGCCACTGTACAGACACTCTGGCCAGAACTTGAACGTATGACGCCGTGGTCTCAAGCCTAAGGCCGAGCACCCATCCGTCAGACAACAAGATACAGACGTGACAAATGTGCGACACAGAAATGAAATAGACAAGCAGAAATAATTTGATCGTAAAAAAAATATTTTACTTTTGTATTTCATCGTCAGAGGATGAAGATGCGCTTACTTTGTTACAAGTCGTGAGTATTAATAATATAACTAGAAGGTATTGGGTGCAGGTGCTATGTGGAAACGAAGCCGCAACAACGGAGATACTTTTTAAGTAATGAAGGAATTGGAAATGTACCCTCATTAGTTCCAGTCATCTTATCGGATGATCAAAACAACGTTTTTCTTTTTCTTATAGATCAAATTAGACTTTACATTTCATCCACAAAACGGTCCGAACATATTTAAATGCAAAATTTTACTGATCTGTGCCTGTTCCTTTTTACTAGAGTGATTTTCAACAGACACAGTCGTATCTAATCCTTTCGTGTGGCACTAGTGTGGGCGGAATAATTTAAAAGGAATGCAAGTCACTGAACAGATTTGTTATAAGTCTTTGTCGGATGCGTGTCTTGTTGTTGTCTGACAGATGGACGCTCGGTCTAACATGTCAGTACTAAGCACTGAGTCGATTTTTCCTCTTTTAAAACAAAATTGTCACTAGTAATTTTAATCGATAATGTCTGTTATGAGCCTCAAATATACGTACTATATATAAAGATATAAATGCAAAAAAAATATGCAAAACTTCAAAACTGGTAACTTTATACTACGAGAATAACGAGATTAACTTTTACTTAAACTCTAATTGTCTGTGGAAAATATTACAACAAATGTAATTTTAAATTAATCATTTGTATAATTGTAGCTATTCGTTCAAGGTCGCTAAGTAATCTGTTGAAATTGTCCATCTATGGCTTAGATTCTAAGCTGAATACGATAAATTGTATTTCATTAATCTATTGTAAGTTCTTTATTCGTAAAAAGTTAACTTCCTCACAAAATCACAACTGTTCACTAACTGCTTAAAAATATCTCAGCTCGTAAAGCAGGAGATAAAAAAGTTTTTCCTCTTTTCCTTTGTACGCATTGTATACATGTACAAACCGCAGCCACGCAGAGACTATGTCACCATTTAAATTCATATTTCGTTTCTCCGGTAATTGAGGAAATTGTTTCATAGTTTGTTTAATCAAACCGAAAAAAGATCGTACACAAAAATATAAACGTATTACGGTTTGGTCAAACACATTCCAACATTTTTGCAACAACGTAGTATAACAAAGAATGCCAAATTGTTACTCTCAAAAGGGTTGAACGCATCGAACCTATACATGATTTAAAAGGGAACATGTGTTCATATAATATTTGAACCTTTTCTACTGAATGAATATCCAGTTGTTTTTCGAGTTTTTTATTTATTTTTTTTTAATTTTCAAGTTAAAATGAAGAAATAACGTTTTAAAATGATGACATTTAAATATATATTTATAATATTATCAATTCAACTGTTTATGAGAAATTATTATTTGCTAATTAATTTTATTCTTAGGTGTTTCTACCCACACAGCACAATCGTGATATGGGATGACAAATTAACGTACCTGGACATCCCAGTACGTAAAATAAATAGAGAACCGGATGTACCTTTTAGGATATCCTATTTTAGGACGTCCTCAAGACAGCCCATTTTAGTACGTCCCAGGATATCCTTTTATAGATGTCAATGGGCTATCCTGAATAGGTTGCATTTTGGCATTAACTATGTCGACTAACATCGGGATTAAGAACGGATATCCGATGAAGAGCCCTAAATCTTATTAAAATGTAACGTAATATTAGGTCTCTAATATATTTAAATAAAGCGTCATTTTGATTCCCGGGCGGCCAAACTGGCCAAAGAAACCAAACACCCCAAACACACAGCAACCATACTTTATTAGTTTTTATTTCTCAAAATTAAATAATAATTATTGTTAGTGGTTGTATGAAATAATTTAAAGTTTTTAAAGTTATGTATTTGTGTCTTATCTATTTAGTTCAGCTTTATTTGAGTGTCTTCATTCCAGACTATAAAAAGTGAGTACAAATATATAAAAATATAACATGCCCCTATTAAACTTCATGTTATGAAAAACTTATCAGATTATGATTGAATATTTAATTAGTTATAAAGGTGTCGTGTTCGAAACCACGAAAATTTAATACGATTTTTTATAATTTCAGAATGTCAAAGGAAGCTAAAATAATGAGGATTTATACACATTCCCGTAATTCAAGTGACAATCGCTGAGAAATCTACAAAATAAAATATCAATTTGGCTCATGAATTGAATACTGAAATCAGCTTGAAGAGAAAATGTGAATCATGTGAAAGTATTGTCAAATCTGACAATAAACCTGATGAAATTGAATATGAGAATGACGACAAATAATGTGCTTAGTTACTAATTTTAAGACCATCTAGCAACTAATTGTGGATCAAAATAAGTAGGTAAGTAAATATTGTGCTTTAAGATAATTTGAAACTTTTATTACATTTTTAAACGAAAGATATCGATTAAGTATATCATTATTGTCTAAATGTTGGTTGTGGCATTTTCTTAATTTTTATGTTTCTTGGTGGAATCCTTTGCCATATGTTTTCTTCTAAAATAATGTCCGTAAAATCTACAACATAATGCAATTATCCAGTATTTTACTCAAAAATAACCTCTATGCTTCTTTAACGTAAAAGTCAAGGCGTAGAGTTTATTTTCTAGTAAAATACTGGATAATTGTAATATTTTGTTGATTTTATGGATATTGCTTTAGAAGAAAACACATGTGGCAGAGGATCCACCAAGAAACAGAAAAAGTAAGTATAACATTGTTGAACCTGAATTTAAAATGGTCTAATACCAAAATTAAGTTGCCCCTGGAATCTATTTGCAGTCCGTAGGATTCCCTGGGACATTTCAGTATGTAGTTTTTACAGCCTATTCGTAAGACTAGGACATCCCGAGATATCCCGGGATGTCCTGGTACGTCCTTAGTACAAGCGCCGGTATATCCTTCAGGACGTCCCTCGTACTACTTCTATCTGATGCCGAGTTGTGACATTGGGATGACCAAAAGAATGCCGAAAAGCATACAAATTGGGATATTAGGATGTACATAGGCAAGCTCAAATACTAAATGGGATTTGCCATAGTACGTCCCTCGGACAGCCTGTGTTGTGTGGGTAATACCTAAAGAGAATGTAAGACAAAAGAAAACACTCGGTTTCCAAAATTTTCTGTGATATAATTTTCACCTCAACAAACAGGCCTCAGCTTCAAGAAATCAACCACAAATCTGATAAAGCAGACCAATCAAGCCGAATTACTGGTATTTTCCCTTATTATATAGTATTTCCCGTAAGTAAATGGAAATGAAGCAACTTACATTATCAGAAAATGACGATTCTTTCTAATTTAATCTTTTCTAAGTTGCACCCATTTAAAGTCTCGTGGGGTACAACTTGACCGCTCAAATTTTCTCTAACATTTACAAAATTTATATATATATAATTTTCAAATACTGTTTTTTATTAACTTATAACATAACCCTAGACTTCCATTTTTTTCCCGTTTACAGTATTTACTTTAGAAAAAAACTGTATTTTATACTATAAAGGGATTTTTTAAAAAAAACGTAAAATATTTGTTCTGCAAATATCTCAATGAATATTAGTTTTAGCGAAAACACGCAGTGGAGATCAAAAATAAAGCTTATAGGCTGACAACAAATTTGGGTTTTTATCTAGGACTAATAGTTTCGAAGAAAAAGTTTAATGACGGCGCAACATCGGAACATTTATAGGATTAAGTATTTAGTTTAAATCTCGAATATCTTAGAAACCACGATACTTGCGTAAAAAATTATAAGTATCAGAATTTTTTTTTTTTTCTCCTCTTAGTTGGCTTTGAGCTGCGCCCATCCAGCCACGAAAATATATCAGAATTAAAGATCAAACTTTGAAATGATTTTTCATTTGTTTCTGTATCATAAGAACAAATAAATTATGGCCGAAACAACTTCACATGTTTCTTAAAAAATTGTCGACATTTTGTTACTGCAATTGTCCAGGAATTAAAAAAAAATCTCAAAAATACTGTATTTGGTTTATACATATATAGCATCACCTAGACGCTCAATTTTTCTGTCTGTTTAAAATACTTGCTTTGGAAAAAATTTCCATTCGCCATATTGGAGCCATGTTGAGTTCAGATTCGTAATCAGCCATCCCAAAAACATAAATATCCTACTTTTCAAAAATAAATCAGCAGTACATGGTAATGCCTTTTACCATAATCAAATACCTTTTACTATACCTAATCAAATTTGCCTAAAAAAAAAATTATCATTACATATTACATATTTTTTAACTGTAGATACTGTACTGTTCCCAATTAAATACTACATAGCTCGAAATAACACTATTGCAGATTAATAAAAATTTATTTGTTGATTTATCCACAAGACAATTTAACAGCAAATATAATATTACTTACAGAAAAGCAAGTCCAATTGGGCCGTCAATAGAAAATGAATAAATAGGTTCAATAATACCATGAAATTTTAGATGGAGCCCAATAAACCTTGTAGGACTTTAATTAACTTCAATTCAGTATCAATTAAGGTCTGTAACATGCCTAAATTGCGTAATAATTTGAAAAAGTTAAAGGATTTCAATTTCTTCATATCTCCGGAGATCTTGGAATTGAAACTTAGCATATAGGTAAGTCAAGTTAAATTATCATTATCATCTACACAAAGTTCCTCTATATCCACATAAAATATCACTAACTATACAGTATAAAGGAATGTGTGGCCGCATCTACACCCGTTAATCTCAAGAATCACTGAACCAATTTAGATGGGGATTTTGCCATTTGAGAACTTTTCATTTGATGAAGTATAAACATTTTCGCTGTGTCTTTAATGGGTTGAGCAGTGGATGTCGCGAACGTACAGTAAGTCGAAGAAAAATTTCTGGTGATACTATCTGACGTTAATTCCGAATAGAACCATTTGTGTTCGCTCCTGATAAACTTCTAGAAAATAAAATCAATGAGCCCGAAATGATACCGAATGAGGCCAGGACGGATGCAAGTATATAATAAATTAACGTAACTTCAGCATAATACTTTTGATTACATTTATTTGGTCATGATATGGGGTTAAGGGTTAAGTGGTAGAGCACTCACTCGAGTGAACTTCCTCTTGTGTTTCCCATTGCTTTTCTGTATATATTTATATTGCTAAAATTATTTTTCTTTGGAAAATAAGGGCATTTATTTTTTTTTTTAGCTAGCTAAAAACCAGTCACCCTTCTCTGTGGCTCCGACCCTCACAGAGGGGAGCTGGTAGTACCGGTAGCCACTCCCCACGCCCGTGGGGTGAGTGACTACTGGGTCCGGGAATCGTGTGCCCTGAGCAGACGTAATGAACCGAGAATGACGGACTTCTGCATTCTGCCGGCTAAGACCTCTGCCGAATTTCGGCATGCCGGTATGATCTTAAGTTCCGAAAGCAGTGTGTGTCTCGTTCCACCGAGGGCTCCTATAATCAGTAAAACTATCTTAACAGTATGGGCTGGATACAGTCTGCGGAGTTCGAAGAGCAGATCTCGATATTTTGTCCGTTTTTCCTCCTCCTTCAGGACAATGTTGTTCTCCGCGGGAGCCGAGAACTCCACGACGAACATTGTCTTGAGTTGATGGTCGAGGAGTACTACGTCAGGCTTGTTGGCTTGTATTTGCCTGACGGTGGGAAAAGAGTAGTTCCAATAAATTAGACACTTCTCATTTCCCACAACGGACTCAATATCCTCCGTAGCGTAAGGCAGCACTGGTGTTTCGTCTATCCCATACGAGTGCCTTAAATGGTAATAAAGCACTCGTAATGCTCCGTCGTGCCTTTGGATATAGGCCGAGACTGCATATGTCGGGCAAGCCGACAGCAAGTGCATAAGAGTCTCTGGCGCCCTGCGGCAGGCCCTGCAGCTGACATCAGGGACCTCTATACCCATGACACGACTACGATAGACGAGGGTGTTAAATACACCATCCTGGCAAGCCATTATGAATCCCTCGGTCTCAGACTTCAGCACGGCTGACCTTAAGAAGGCAAAGGTCAGCCTTTCGGATAAGCCAAGGTTTTCTATATTTTTATAGAAAACTCCATGCATTGGCTTATCCGTGTGCAGCTGCAGAAAGTTGTTGTGTTCTGCAGCTTTAATTTGGGCTTTTCGCCGAGCAGGTTCCAACTCGGTGACAGAGTCGCGATTTACCCGCTCGACGTCGAAGGAGAGACCAAGTTCATCGGCTGCTCTCTATGCTGCCTTAAACATAAAGGCTCCTACCCCTGCATTTTCATGGTCTCGGACCATGCAGAGGAGTGGATCCGAACTCCTGATGACCTTACAGGCTCCATCCAGAACCATCCTATTATGGAGACTCTCCAAACTCAAGAGTCCACGGCCTCCCCGATGTCGTGGGAGGTATAGCCGTGGAACGGACGATTTAGGATGCAAACTCCTATTGAGACGCATCTTCTTGCGGGTTCCTACGTCGAGTTGACGCAACTCTTCTTGAGTCCATTTCACTACTCCAAAGGAGTAGAGAAGGATCGGAACGGCAAGCATGTTGGTAGCAGACACCTTGTTCTTCCCCGACAGCTCTGAAGACTAGATCTGTGGGAGTCGGTGCTGATACTTGCCGCGGAGAGCGTTTTTCACTACACTCACTTCTTGGGTGGAGCGTTGCTCGACACCCAAGTAAGTGTACGACTCTCCGGCATCTAGATGGTGTAAGATGCTTCCGTCCACGAGCTGCGCGTCGTCTCCGTAGTTCCCGCATCGTCCTCTCTTGAGATGGACCAGTGCACATTTGTCTAACCCGAACTCCATGCCGACAGCCTGCGTGTACTCCTGTACCACCGCGAGGGACTAGTGTAGGTCCCTCTCTTCGGAGGCATAAAGTTTAAGGTCATCCATATAAAACAGATGGGTGACCTTATGCCTCCTATCAGGGCATTTATTATTATTATTATTATTATTTTTTTTTTTTTAAGCCAGTCGCCCTTCTCTCTGTCTCCGATGCCAGAGAGGGTACGCTGGTAATACCAGAGACCACTCCCTACGCCGTAGAGTCACTGATCACTGGGTCCGCGAATCGTGTGCTCTGAGCAGGCGTAACGAGCCAAGGATAACGGCCTTCTGCATTCTTCCAGCTAAGATTTCTGCCGAGTTTCGGCATGCCGGTATCGTCTTCAGTTCTGAAAGCAGTGTATGGCTCACCTCACCGAGAGGATCCTATAATTAATACCACTAGCTTAACGGTCTGGTCTGGATAGAGTCTGCGGAGTTCGAAGAGAAGATCTCGATGTTTAGTCCATTTTTCCTCCTCTTTCAAAACAATGTTTGTTTCCGCTGGAGCGGAGAACTCAATAACAAATATTGTCTTGGTTTGGTGGTCGAGGAGGACTATATCAGGTTTATTGGCCTGTATTTGCTTGAGGGTGGGAAAAGAGTAGTTCCAATAAATTAGGCACTGCTCGTTCCCCACCACGGACTCAATATCCCCCGGAGCATAAGGCAGCACTGGTGTCTCATCTATCCCATACGTGTGCCGTAGATGATAGTGGAGCACCCGTAATGCTCCATCATGTCTATGGATATAGGCCGAGACAGCGTATGCCGGACAAGCCGACAATAGGTGCATGAGTGTCCCCGGCGCCCTTCGGCAGGCCCTGCAGTTTACATCAGGGACCTCCATACCCAAGACATGACTTCGATAGACGAGCGTGTTAAAGACACCATCTTGGCAAGCCATGATGAAACCCTCGGTCTCAGACTTCAGTCCAGCTGAACTTAGAAAAGCAAAGGTCAGCTTTTCAGATAAGCCCTGTCTTCAATGTTCTTGTAGAAGACTCCGTGCAAGGGCTTATCTTTATGCAGCTCTAGGAATCTGCTTTGCTCAGCTGCTTTTGTATGGGCTTTAAGCTGAGCGGGTCCCAACTCGGTAACAGAGCTTGGGTTTACCCGCCTACTGTCGAAGTCGAGACCAAGCTCATCAGCTGCTCTTTGTGCTGCCTTAAATAAAAACGCTCCTATCCCTGCATTTTCATGGTCGTGAACCATGCAGAGAAGGAGATCCGAACTCCTGATGATCTTGCAGGCTCCATCCAGAACAGACCTGCTATGTAGATACTCCAGGCTCAAGAGTCCACGGCCTTCCTGCTGTCGTGAGAGATATAACCGCGGAACGGACGATTTTGGATGCAAGCTTCTGTTGAGATGCATCATCTTTCGGGTTCCTACATCGAGTTGGCGCAGCTCGCCTTGCGTCCATTTCACTACCCCAATGGAGTGTAGAAGGATCGGAACGGCAAGCATGTTAGTCGCAGACATCTTGTTCTTCCCCGACAGCTGAGAAGACCAGATCTGTCGGAGGAGGTGCTGATACTTGCCGCGGAGAGCGTTTTTCACTGTTGACACTTCTTGGGTGGAGCGTTGCTCAACACCCAAGTGGGTGTACGACTCTCCGGCATCTAGGCGGTGCAAGATGCTTCCATCTACAAGCTGCGCATCCTCTCCGTAATCACCGCATCGTCCTCTCTTGAGGTGAACCAGTGCACATTTGTCCAAGCCGAACTCCATACCGACAGCCTGAGTGTACTCATGTACCACCCTAAGAGATTGACGTAAATCTCTCTCGCTAGAGGCATAAAGTTTAAGGTCATCCATGTAAAATAGATGGGTGACCTTATGCCTCCTATCTCCGGGGGTACCGCAATTGTAACCACGGGTTCTGCGAAGTTCAACGGATAACGGCAGTAGAGAGATGCAAAATAGAAGGGGGCTGAGAGAGTCTCCCTGAAACACACCCCTCTTAAACATAACCGGCTCTGTTTGGACTCGGGCATTACCAGATGGAAAAGCGAGTCCTCCAGAGCGGCATAACTTGTTCTATGCATCTCACTACGGGACCGAGCACTGCAAGATTTTGGAGCAAGTGAACAATTAGCTCGTGAGATGTCATGTCAAATGCCTTGCGGTAATCGATCCAGGCCATAGAAAGGTTCCGCTTATACTGCACGGAGTCCTGCGTGACACATCTGTCAATAAGCAAGCTCTCCTTGCAGCCAGTGACACCCTTCTTAGACCCACGTTGCTCGTATATCCGTTCATAAACCCTGCCGCTTGCTTGGAGAACCCGCATGTACAAGATACGTGTGAATATCTTGTAACATGCGTTATCGGTCTGTAGTTCGCTGGATCTGCCAGATCTCCGTTCTTAGGGAGTAGCACAGTTCGCCCCTCGATAATCCAGGAAGGGATTTGCTGCTCTCCATTTAGCCACGAGGTGAAGATTCTGGCTAAATGGCGGTGGGTGCTCGGAAGTTTTTTCCACCAAAAGGTGTTAATCCCATCGGATCCAGGAGCAGCAAAATTCTTGGAGCCTTCAAGGGCTCTTCTAACCTCTTCCATCGTTATCGGGCTGCACTGCTTGAGGCTGCTGGAGCCCTTGGCAAAAAGCTTCAAAGTGTGCCAGGGCTGGAGTATCTCGGTTTAGTGGACGCTTTTGTTCGTAAAGCGTCTTCCAGAAATCTTCCACCCGATCTACAGTCGGCGGATTCTCAACAATACGCTCAGGCGGTTGGAAGAGGCGAGATGGCTTCTTGCGGAAAAGGTTATTTTCCGCTACTGCCCTCGCCCGCCTTGCTAGCGACTTTTTGCAAGCCATCACACACTGAATACGGGAAGCATATTGTCTCGCCGACCGGATCTTGGCTTCCATCTTTATTATACGCCGGTCAGCTCTCTCCTGCGGGGAAGTAGTATTATCCCGCCTCACCACCGGAGAGAGCCGCATCGCGGCGTCGTAGACGGCACAATTAATGTGCCAGATATCAGCCTCTTCCGGAATAGCTTCACTGAGTTCTGCGTCCACTCTGACCAGATCCTGTGGTCGAGGGGGCTTTTGATGGTGCAGCCCCCTTCTGGTTCCGATGTCCTCTGGTATGGGTGGAACATCTAAAACCACCTCCTCGACCGGTAGATCGGGCGGTCTGTCGACTACCTCTTCAACAGGCCTCAGGGCGGTTCTGATGTAGCCTCTGCTCCGGAGGTGAGATACACAGTCACGAAGGTTTTGTTTCTTGAAAGCGCGATGCTCTGGGTGGATATCACACGACAGAACATGGATCCGCGCCATGTATCCCCTCCGTGCAGGCTCACTGCTTTCGTAGCACTGCATTAGGTCGTCCCTCAGCTCGTCCGTCCACTCAAAGCGTCCATATGCGTCGCAGTTGTCGTCATCGGGCAGTCCGTCCCGTTGGGCCCCACCACCTTGCCCATGATTATTATTATTATTATTATTATTATTTTTTTTTTCGCGTGCGCGATGCTGGACAGTTCTCCCGTGTCTCCGACATTCTCACGGGAGAAGCGCCAGCGAACTATCCACAGCCACTCCCCGCATCCCGCAGGGTTAGTGACTGTAGATTCCAGATTCGTGTGCCCTAAGAAGACGGAGAGACCCCAGGATAACTGCCTTTTGCATTTGGCCTGCCAACCACTCGGCTGACTTTTGGCAGGCTGGTATGGCCTTTAATTCCGAGAGCAGCGTAGGCCTCATTCCACCAAGTACACCGATTATCAGGACGATGATCTTGGCCGAATAGTCTGGGTAGAACACTCGGAGCTCATACCGGAGATATTATTATTATTATTATTATTATTATTATATCGAAATATTCTTTTTATTTCCGGCAAACTACTGTTCGTACAAGTAGAATGGATGAAAATTCGCCTCGAGATGGAATAAGTTAGTGCAATGTTTTTTGAAAGCGGCTATATATAAAATATTTACCTTTGACGAAACTAATGAACCCATAACTGTACGTTGGGCAACACATATTTGAAATAGGTTATTATGAGCAGATTTACGATGGGCCATTGGCTATTTGCTTTTACTGGAAACATATGCACAATAAAAAAATCAAGGGACTTTTCTTATTGGTTGCTGTAAAATAAAAACCGCTGCCCAAGGAATCACTACTTCCACATCCAGATTTTCCATCCAAATCTCACAATGAGAAACATTTGTTTATTGAACTTTAATAATGTAACATTTGAAATCGTCTACACCAAAAACCCATAAAATGATATGCCACATCGGTAGTGGGAGTAGGGGTGGGTGTAGGGAGTGGTAGTGGATGTGAATGAAGTAAGCATTTGGTTCTTGTACACACGCTAAGTCACAATTTTATTTTATCCCCCCTTCAATAATGGGTGTGGATGGTAATTGGACTGGCTAATGCCAACATTTTTTTTGATACCTTAACTTCTCTTATATAAACAAAATACTAATTCTATGGACTCTTACTAGCTGGATTTACCTATTTACCACTTTTTTACTCCCCAACCCTTCAACGAAATAAGATCAAAGTAGTTCCAGATCTCGTTAAAATACATACGTGTACCAAAGTAATCGTGCGCACAAAAAAGTTACAGACAGAACGACAGACAACAGACCGACAGACAGACAGACAAAATTTTTTCTTGCTCAAACTTAAAATCTCGACATTCTAAGCCCATTTGGGCAATAAAAATTTTCAAAAATTTTTTTATGTTACTATACTTCCATTAGTTGTGGAAGTAAAATTTACTGAAATACAGCATTTAAAATATTTGTATTATGAGCGATATTGTAGTTTTTCGCGGAAAATACTCATTAAATAAAAAAAGTTGTTTAAAACACAAATGAAGACCTTAAGCAAAGTCCATGTCCAATAAATGATATAATTAGCACTTTATAATAAAAAACGACAAATAAGGTTAGAAAAAACCTTGATTTTTGTTAAGATTTTAATGGCTTCCATGATCACCTCTCTGAAAAGTTCAACAAATTTTCTCAACAAATCCTTCTTGCGTGTTTGCTCAACCCAGTATATCGCTATAAGTAACATTATCTAGTTCATTAATGGATCCCATTACTACTCCGACGGACCGGGGCTACTTTAGAAATATAGGTCATGTTGGAACTAGCAAAGATGTCGGAAGACTAATAAATGACTAATAAAAGTGTTTAACGTAAAGTTATGTTTGTCTACTCTGATTAACTCCGATAGCTCCATTAATTTAATAAACAATTTTTATAGAATGGATCAAGAAAATGTAATTAATTAAGGTCAGGATACTATGCTTTTGTTTTCAGGAATGACAGTATTCATCCATAATCGTCGAACTTGGGAAGCATAATAGTTTTCAGTTTGTTGACTACAAAATTTAAAATTATTTCAAATATTCGCCATGAAAAGAATATGGGCCCCTGTTATTTTTATCCGTTATTAAAAGTGTTGGTTAAACGGTATATTATTATTTTTCAAAATGGGTGAAATATGAGTAGTAGTAGAGACATTAATTTGTTATATATTAAATTTGGGAGACAACTTGAGCCAACATTGTCGGTACGCTTTGAAGATTGCTGGAATTCCAGCAGACCAGCTTACTTTTACGAGTTGGCATGGCAATTTTCAAAGTGCATCAAAAAGGTTGGTCGGTTGATTGGATCGTCTGTAAACCCTCGAATTCGAAGCGTGAATTAAAAAAAAATATTAAACTGAGACTATTTGAATGTGACGTTTAAGTAGCAGCACAGCATGAGGAACTACCAAAAGCAACACTCTCCCAACGCCTTTGATGTTTTATTGATAAATTTTAGTGACCCCCATGATCTTTTTGTTGGTATTTCCGCCAGTTCGTTTACTGTCTTAACCTAACATAATATCCAGCAATCCAATTATATTTTTACTTCCACATCCAGTCGAAGTATAGTAACGACAAAAAAATTTTTAAAAATTTTTATTGTTCAAATAGGCTTAGAATGTCACGAAACGTCGAGATTTTAAGTTTGAGCGAAAGAAAATTTTCTGTCTGTCGGTCTGTCTGTCAGTCTGTCGGTCTGTCTGTCTGTAACTTTTTTGTGCGCACGATTACTCTGGAACCGTTTGAGATATTGACTTGAAATTTGGTACACATATGTACTTTAACGAGATCTAGAACTAGATTATATTTTCATCTTGTTCCGTCGAAGGGTTGGGGGTAAATTGGGGTAAATTTGGGGAAAATAGGTAAATCAAGCAGGTAAGAGTCCATAAAATTGATATTTAGTATATACAAGAGAAGCTGAGGTCTCAAAAAAAATTTTGGCATTAGCCACCCTCATTACCACCCCCACCCCATTATTAAAGGGGATGAAAAAAAATAGTGATTTAGGGTGTGTACAAGAACCTCGAAATGTTTTTTTACTTCATCCACCCCCACTACCACACCCTATCACCACCCCCACCCCGCTACCGATGTGGGGTATCATTTTATGGGTTTTTGGGGTAGAGGATTTCAAATATTATATTATTAATGTTCCATAAACAATTATTTCCACATACAAAATTTTTTCGTTGTGAGTGACTTAGATAAAAATTCTGGATGTGGAAGTAGTGATTCCTTGGGCAGCGGTTTTTTACTATGTATTGGGAGTATTAGGACTATTAATTGTGCTGCGCATAGTCTCATAAATAAGAGATTCTGAGGGGAAATTGCTGTTTGTTTTGTTAACGAGTAATTTTTATAAGTGATATGCATATGATGAGTGAACGAGTAGGAAGGAATTGTGAACCTTCGCTCTTTTAACATCCGAATCGTGGTTGACAGCATGTAGTCGTTAGAAGGTGTAAAAAAAAGTTTAGCCGAACTTTATAATAATTTTTCGTTGTACGCACTTCATTTTGAGACCAAAGTTAGTAGATTTCATTTGCAATTGATTTAACCCCCAAGGGCCCACGGCTATTTTTCAACTTATCCATTTGAAATTTGCGGTGCATAGACCACCTGTAAAAATGGATTTTTGGACATAAAAACGGTACGAGACCATTTCCGGTTTACCCGGAAATGGCCGCAACTTTCGATTTTTAAATAGAACACCCTGTATATCCGTTGAAGGGTTGGGGGGGTAAATTGGGATAAATTTGGGCAAAATAGGTAAATCAAGCAGGTAAGAGTCCAAAAAATTGGTATTTAGTATATACAAGAAAAGCTGAGGTCTCAAAATAAATTTTGGCATCCCCATTACCACCCCCACCCCATTATTTAAGGGGATGAAAAAAAATTGTGATTTAGAGTGTATACAAGAACCAGAAACCTCAAAATATTCTTTTACTTCATCCACCCCCCACTACCACCCCCTATCACTACCCCCACCCCGCTACCGATGTGGGGTATCGTTTTATGGGTTTTTGGGGTAGAGGATTTCAAATATTATATTATTAAAGTTCCATAAACAATTATTTCCACGTACAAAATTTTTTCGTTGTGAGCGACTTAGATAAAAAAAATCTGGATGTGGAAGTAGTGATTCCTTAGGCAGCGGTTTTTTTCTTGATCTTTAACGTAGTTGCTTTTGCAAAAATCAGATGTCTAATAATGAAATGTGAATAACTACCTTTTTGTGAATAATAGACTTTTGGTTCTTTCTTTTGTTTCTTAGTAGGTATAAGTCCTAGTGCAAAGTATATAAGGATCAATAAAGATTATTTTAAAAGTGATTTTTTATTTTTAAATAAATTTAATAAAATAGAAACAGAAATAGCATAGATTTGAAATGGATATTAATGAAAACAGAAAAAAAAAATTATTGAACACCATGAGCCAACACCTTCCCAATTGAAAAAAAATTCAATAAAAAAGCGATTTGTTCGATTTCGGAGGCTTCGTAAATAATTTATTAATGAAATTAAACGAAAAACTATATTTTTCCCTTGGACTTTACATGCAGCAGAACAAATTTTGGTATTCTAAAGCACTCTAGACGAATGTCTTAAAATGCTTAAAAAAACTGAACATCGACTCAAAAATTCGCGAAAATCTCATGGTATACTTTAAAAATCGAAAGTTGCGGTGAGTTTCCGGGTAAACCGGAAATAGCCGTTTTTATGTCCAAAAATCAATTTTTACAGGTAGTTTATGCACACCAAATTTCAAATGGATAAGTTAAAAAATAAAGGAAATATAGGGTTGAGCCACTACCCTGTGGCACCCGGTATATATTATACAAACCGAATAGTTTTTGAGTTCCTTTAAATTTTTTATAATTTACTGCAATAATAAAGAACCTTTGGGGATCTTTAGGAAACCTAAATAAAGTAATGTATTCTCTTGTCGTTCTGCTTGAATATCTCCGAACAGCACACCTATTTTTCTCATCATATCGATGATAAATGAGTCACATGACTCCCACTGCTAGCCTTTTAATTTGAGAAAACTGGTCATAAATATTTAAAATATACTACCACCATTGCATTACACCAAATTTAAACCAGATATCTACATAGGCCAAGGAGATATAGCATTTTTTTTATTCTGTAATTTGAGGGACGATAAAAAAATTTAAAGACTTTTCGAATATAGTTAAGTTATATTGTCATTATTTACTGTCCAAAATCTGCCAAGTGTATGGCATGTTTTTCTGCTACACTCTGTATAACTATAGGCATTATTTTTTCTATGACTATTGAACAACTCGTTTGTAATAGATACACTTTTTTGAACAAATAATGTGACTCATTACCCACGAGAGTGAGTAATAATTCATTGCTCATGGGCTAGTGTCAACCACAAAAGTTTTTGTGGAGCAATCACAAAATAAAATTTAAAATTCGAAAACATCGTATATGCTATAATTTAATTCAATCTGCCATGCAAATGTCAATTTGTCACCCACATGCAGATATCTGTGCATTTTATAATTACTACCAGGTTTTCACTAATTTACAAGAGTGTGCTGTGGAAAGATGATTTCAAGAGATAATAAAATTATCAGTATAAAAAATTCAACTAGTTTTCAACTTACCTGAAAGTGCAACTTCCTGCTGGGTAGTCGTAGAAAAAGTATAATATTCTTCTCATGTGTAATAGCTATTACTAATTCGAATGACTTAAAACATCATCCTCATGAGTAATAGCAGTCATTACACGCCCGTTGAATAATATACTATTATCCAATTTGTTGACTGTGAGTTATTAAAATATTATGCTTCCAAAAATATTAATTATTCTTTTGTCTCTTTTAAAGATGAATTTGACGGAACTTTATATAACTTTAATTTTAATTTTAGATCATAATAGCATGTGATGTTTTTTCAACAGTTAATAATTCATGTAGAATGATTATAATAAGATACATGCTTCCGAAAATATTAGAACTTTTTATTCAGACTTACCTATGACTGTAGCCAAAATGATGAATCCCAGGAACATTGCAGTGACGATCATCGCAATGAGTTCAATCGTAGCATCTCTGTCCTCAAAGGTCCTATTATTTATGCTGGAGTCGTTTAAAGTAAAATTGAGAACATCGGAACTAGGATAAAAAACGAAATTTTCAGGTTGTTCTAAATAAAGACTGGAATTTTCTTGGAAATATATCGGTGGCCAGACCTCATTAGATTCTTCCGTGGTGCTTAAAGTCGCTAGGATAGAAGTAACCGCGGAATTAACAGATCGAGTAACTACTGTGGATGGAGTTGTCATTATTGGATGTGAGGCGGATGTAAAAGGTGAAATGGTTATAAATGAGGGGTTTTGATCTCTTAGGGACATGGCGGCGAGTGGTCGCCACAAATGGTGACCGGAGGCGTAGTCCATTCGAAATAAAATAATTTAAAGTCACATCACATGGTCGTTATTTGTTTCTGTTTCTTTCCATTTGGAGAGGGTTTAGGCCTACATTTCTAAACATGCTACATCTGAAACAAAGAAACATAAATTTTAGTCAGGTCACATGTAATTGAATATATACATGGTGTTTCCTAAGTAAGTACAATATATTTACAAGATGATTCCTCATACTATTTCAAGAAAAATAGTGTATACAATTTTTTTCGAAATGATAAAGATTGGCAATGAAATATTAATTTCTCAAAAAAATATAAGAAATTTCTTAAATCTTAATGTAAGAGTGCACACAGATTTCCACTCGACAGCGATGTATTGGGTTATATGCCATCAGCACGTCTTGCAAGAAGCTGGAAAGCCTCATATAACTCATATATTACCGAAAAAGTATCTACAATTGTTCAGTTCCGACGAATGATACAATCATCTACAGGGGCTTATAAACCTAACCATAAGAGAATCAATTTTTTATGATACATATTCAATACACCACTCAACACCACCACCATCGCTACCATTCAATACACCACGTCAATACACCACCCCTTTCAGCCCCAAAACCAAAATTGTTAAATATGTTTTCTAACGAATTTGAATATTTTGTGCCAGTCGATTGATACACTAATACTTTTGAATGTAGTTGTGATTAAACATACTCTACAGGACGTGTCTCTACTAGGCATGTTTTGTTTGCGAATCTAAATTGTTTTACCCATAATTAGACAGGCATTGTGTGAATTTTACAAATGTTTTATTATTGAACTTTTATACCAATATATTTTGCATTACTTGAAGTCTTGCCTTACTTCTTGATTAATTAACTTTAAGTTTGACGTTTCGTGCAATAATGTGTGTTGGATCGATATAAGATATAGGATATAGGAACTTTACAAAGTTCCTCAACTCTGTGTCAGTACGTCGATTGCAGCACGGAAACTAACGAGACGACGTTATAAAACCGCTGCCCGAGGAATCACTACTTCCACATCCAGATTTTCTATCCAAGTCTCGTACAACGAAAAAATTTTGTATGTGGAAATAATTGTTTATGGAACTTTAATAATATAATATTTGAAATCCTCTACCCCAAAAACTCATAAAACGATACCCCACATCGGTAGTGGGGTGGGGGTGGTGATAGGGGGTAGTGGGGGTGGATGAAGTAAAAAAATATTTTGAGGTTTTTGGTTCTTGTACACAGAACACACACTAAATCACATTTTTTTCTCACCCCCTTTAATAATCAGGTGGGGGTGGTAATAGGGGTGGTAAATGCCAAAAATTTTTTTGAGACCTTAGCTCCTCTTGTATATACTAAATACCAATTTTATTGACTCTTACCTGCTTCATTTACCTATTTACCCCCATTTACCCCAATTTACCCCCCAACCCTTCGACGGAACAAGATGAAAATATAATTTAGTTCCAGACCTCGTTAAAATACATACGTGTACCAAATTTCAAGTCAATATCTTAAACGGTTCCAGAGTAAACATGCGCACAAAAAAGTTACAGACAGACCGACAGAAATTTTTTTTCTCTCAAACTTAAAATCTCAACGTTTCATGACATTCTAAGCCTATTTCAACAATAAAAATTTTTTAAATTTTTTTTGTCGTTACTATACTTCCACTGGACGTGGAAGTAAAACTGATTAGAAATTAAGAAAAGTGATTGAAATTAAAACATATATCAGACAAAGTACACTGAATCATCGAAGGCAGAGATGATGGAGGTAGCAGAACAGGTAGCAATTAACAGTCAGTATAGATTTTTATCTTTTTCGTTTATTCCGACTGTCCGGTCCTTAGACGTCTCTTAAGAGTTATAAGAACCTCCTGAGCGTAGAAAGATACCGTTAAATGTTACAGGAGGCACGACTGGCGCCCACAACATATGTTTGGTTGTGTCCTTCAGGCGAACGACGATAAGATCTTCTACGTTGTCAGTCGTCAATATTTGGATACACGGTACCCCGAACTTTGGATTGGTTGCGCGTAACCATAAGCATGACTTCCTTACTCTCCAGATTACGTATCCACTTTAATTTTCTTGTTAATGCTACGACCATCATTGATGTAGATTTTTTAAAAAATAGAATAATTGATTCATATAATGCAATATTAGACACTAGTGGATCTTTTTAATGTGTATGTCAGCCAAGAAAAATAAATTGGTATGGTTCAAGGCGCATACTTGCAGCAGTTCATTGAGTTATTATACCTATTTGATTTAACCAAATATGTATATTATACCCAGGCAAAATTTTTATACAACTTACCTAAAATATAAATAATAATGTACTACAAATGGGAAACATAACAGATATAATAACGATACGAGTAATTCTTCGTATATAATGACAGAAGATCCTCATTATTAATATTGCCATCATGTATCATATCTTCTGAGTCGCTGTAGACAATATTCACATATGATGGAATACTTTAACCCGGTCTTGAACACTCGAAATGTTTAGTGCACCCGGAGGTTCAACCACAGGATATGGAACAGTATATTCCAAACTCTTATTTCCTTAAAAGATACATATTCTCCGTCCGATAAACACACACTTAAACGCCGGACGTCATCGCTGCAGTTTGCCTGCCTGTAATAAAAACAAGAGGAGCCACGGTTTCGTGGAATGACTGGACGGTTTTATGACTTGCGGGACTGAAAGTTTGGAATATAATGCGAATAACAGTTAAGGGTTGATTCAAATGTGTAGAAACTGACTATGGCTTAACTGCCAACCCTGGGCAGTTGGTTCTAAATTTAATTACTCATCCACTGCGGGACTTGAAGGTGTATGATATAGTGAGATGCCGCGGACTGGTAAAATAACGTTCCAGTTGAAGATGATGAAAAAGTTTAATTTTTGGAGTCACCTTGCAGGTTAAGGTCTGTACTACATTTTTGATCTGAGTGTATAACGGTTTACTCCCAGGGGGTACCTGGTAAGAGGGAGATATAATAAGGGTGGTGAAAATTTTGAAAGACCATAAGCAATAGGTGTGGGGTATGTAGTGAGAGGTAAAATTCATCTGAACTTCAATATGCCATTTGTTTTTCAAAAACGTAAATTTTAGGAGGCTAGGGGGCTAAAAAAAAAAGGTACGATTTTGAAAGAATCACAAAATTGTGTGTGGAGTATCAAATGAAAGATAAAATTCCAATCTTTAACCAATCTTTAATATAATATATATTTTTTGAAATATTGGCTTTAGGGGGTAAAAAAGTCAAATTTTGAATTGAATTTTGAAATCTTTTTGTCTGTAGAGTTAAATATTAGAAGGACATAAGTATAAAATCATTAATAAAACGTTATTTAATAATAGTAACTGGAACAATAACGACACATGAATACTGAATATATATATGGATCTTGTAGCTTAATGTAAGTCAACATTGTAAGTTTTATTTGTCTAATTAATTTTACTTTACACGTTTGCATAGACACATTCTAGTGTATTTCAATTTTATTTTCGTGCCTTTACATGATACACATTTCCTTGTGCATGTGCATTTTATATCTGGGTTAAAAATCTCCCCTGCAAGAGGCAACTTTATCACTTTAGGAACAAGCTTGCCATCTTTTTCATCCAACCATGACTTGGGCCTGTGACAGGTGTCATTGGTTCATCAGCTGTGGTCCAAATACTTGCTTGATGCATGCATTCGAATGGGGTCAATGTTGCAGTCTTCTGGAATTGGTTCTGTTGTGTAAAGACTACAGGTGAACTGCATAGCCACATCTATTAACTTTAGTGATATACATTATGGGGTGCTTGCAGAAGTTGCAAATTCTTCCATACGGGATGGAACTCTTCGATCCTCTCTCTTGAAGTAATACCTTTCCCCTTGAATTTAAGAGAAGAAGTGCTATCTGATCCAGTAAATGCATCGAAAAGATTCATGGCTTTACATGTTGTCTTGCCTAAGCTTGTTGCTATAATATTGAGGCTGATAACTTTTGTTGTTTTCCCTGCTTTGTGAGAAATCCTTATCTGCCAAAGGCTTCACTTCTTCCAGTATGTATTGAAAATTACTCGAGAGTAGGGGTAGACCGGAGCTAGTTGGCTACAGGGGCAAGTTGACACAATGCTTAAATTTTGCGCTCACAATCTCGAAGTAGGGCGCCACCATCACCATCGCAGAATTGTTGCTTGGTTGACGAACCGTATACTCTAAAGTTGTCAGTGATCAGTGTTGATATCTTTGCAAATAGTGCGGCATAAACTGAATTTTTGTCTGGTAAGTAATTTTTTTAATCTCCATAAAACTCGTTAAACGCCGTTGTAAATGTAAAAATAAAATGATATCTACACATAGTTATAAAGTGTATATATTAAGGTATCAGCCAGCGAGATTTCAAAACATTTGCTTGAACTGTGAACTGGAGTATCAAATGGAGATTTAACCTAAAAAATCAAAAGAACATATGGGGCAGGTTGGCTACAAAGAAAACGGGGCAGGTTGGCACTGTGCCAACCTGCCCCGGTTATTAAATTAAATAGTATCTTTTTTGTTTTTTCTTTAAAAGGGGATTACATAACAAACCATGGTTTCATAATTAATTACAGACGTTGCTATAATGGTACGAAAATACAAAAGAAAAACTACAAGAGGTAGTTACCCTGCCGACTTAGTTCAGAGAGCTATGGATACCATAGAGGGTGGAAGATCTATCAGGCAAGCCGCCAAGGACTTCGTTTCGGACATTGGCTAGATATTTGCAGAAGGAAAAAGCTGGCGATACAAGTCGAGGCTACAAGCGAACTCGATTGATGACTTGTTTGACGTTAATTTTTTGAGCAAAATATACCTCCGAAAATTCTAAATCCTTTTCTCCATGGAAGCATAAGACGTATTTCTCTGTTTGTTACAGATATTTTCTGCAGAACAGAAGAAGACTTTGGTGTTGTACCTACAAAAAGCATCAGACACTTATGTGAGGTTCGAAAATTTGCTTTCCAGTATAGCAATGCATTAGGTTTAACAGTGCCAAACTCGTGGATCAAAGATACAATTGCCGGTCCGGATTGGTTTTCATTATTCTTAAAACGGCATCCAACGTTAGTCATTAGAAAACCCCAAGCCAAAAGCCTTACAAGGGCTACAAGCTTCAATAAGACAAACGTCGCGCGTCACTGCTTTCTTCAAAAACTTAAAGACTGTATTGAACCGTCATAAATTAGAGGCAAATGATATTTATAATTTTGATGAAACGGGTCTAACAATTGTCCAGCATCCGGAAAGAATTGTTGCCAGGCGTGGAACACGTCAAGTGGGGAAACTCGTCTCTGCTGAAAGGGACACGTTAGTGACAGTGGGTATAGCGATATCTGCCTCAGGAAATATTGTACCTCTATTTTTTGTGTTTCCGCGCATTCATTTCAAAGACCACTTTTTAATAGACACTTCAGTTGGAAGTGTTGGAGGAACAAACCCTTCAGGATGGATGACGGAAACTTTATTTATAGAATATGTTAAACATTTTGTTAAACGTGTTCGTTGTTCCATAGAGCGACCTGTTTTATTGTTACTGGACAATAATGAGTCTCACTTATCAATCCCCGCTCTTGATATTCTTAAGAAAAATGGCGTCACTGTCCTCTCCTTCCCTCCACATTTTAGCCACAAGTTACAGCCTCTCGTCTATGGTCCCCTAAAAATTAATTAAGGCAATTAATAGATCACAACCCAATTAATAGATTTTATGATTTATGGGTTGTGAACAACCCCCGGGAAAACTATGATAGTTTACGATGTTCCTGGAATAGTGAAAGATGCTTTGCCAGTAGCTCTAACATCTACCAATATTTTGTCCGGTTTTAGAAAAACAGGAATTAGTCCGAATTAGTCCATATAACGATCAAATTTTTACTGATTTAGATTTTATGCCATCTTACGTTACAGATAGGCCAATTGACTGCGTTGCCAAGATTGCTGAAAATCCTTCTATTGATCAGGCTAATAAGCAGCCATCTGCTTCTTCCAATTTACCTGCTTCTAATTCAGTGGTGCATTTAAGCAATGAAGAAGAAACAACTCACAGCGCACATCCAGAGATATCAACATCAAGTGTTCCAAAAGCAAGTACTAGCTCTGTTACCCCTTCAACTAGTCACAACGTTTCTGCTTTAACAACTCCCAATAGTCGAGATACAAGTCTTATGCTTCCAACACCAGAAGAAGTTAGGCCCTTTCCCAAAGCACCACCACGACAGTCTAAAGTAGTAAATAACCGAAAGAAAAGGATTTCTGCTATTCTAACGAATACACCAGTTAAGAGGAAGTTAGAAGAAGAAGCGGAAAAAAGCAAACTAAACAAAGCGCAGAAAAACTTGTTCTCAAAAAACAAAACAATAGAAAAGAGTGATGGTTGCAGTAAAAAGAAATCATAGAAAAGTAAGGGGTTAAATGGAAAAGGAAAAGAAAAGAAAAATAATAAAAGCAAAGCGAGAAATGTTGAAGAATCTGACGAGGAGGAAGTATTCTGTCTTGTCTGCATTGAATGCTTTGAAGATAGAAACGAAACAAAAACTGGGGCCATGAAAAATGTGTTGGAAACAGCACACCATTTATTTGCTACAATTGCAATTCAGATGATGACTTGAAATAAATTAAATATACGATACATATTGAAATAAATTACAACAAATAAGTGCAATATTGTTATTTTACCCGCTTCTGCCCCTTGTGTAAAATTTACATTAAAAAAAAATGTGCTAACATGCCCCTATCACTGTGCCAACATGCCCCTCGCTCGGGGCATGTTGGCACAAAATTGTTTCAATATAAAAACATTTTCTGTGCCAAAATTGTTAAACATTTTCAAAAGTTATTACGAGAAAAAAAGAAATAAGGAGTTGCACTCACAACCCATATACTTCAGTTTCAGTCTAAATGAAAATAAAAAAATAAAAAAAAAATAGGAAGCAAAAAGTGTGCTAACTAGCCCCGGTCTACCTATCGCAACAACATCTGTATCCCCAGTATATACCATTGCAAGGGGAGATGGGAGAATCATGGAGTGCGTGAAGAAGCTGAGCCAATACATGAGTGTCTGCCTCTTCATGATTGTATAATCCCCATAAGAGAACCATGTCCTGCAGAAAGTACTTGATCACCTGATGTGATATAAACTAATTTGCCATCTGGAAAGTCGACTTGCATAAGTTCTTTTTAGGGTCAGCTTCTGGAAATAATGATCTGTTGCATGAGTTTCATTACCGCAGAATAAGCATAAATTACGGTAATTGCTTGTAGAATTTCATTTTGGTATCTTTCTTGGAGAAGGTAACAGTTGACATTTTGTGCGGTGAAGAGCTCAAACCATGTATAATTGACGACATGATTTGTGCCAGGATGCACGGTGTATGCTCATACACTGTTCTTCTATTATTGGTGAAGCATCAACTTCTCTAAATTGGCAGACAGCTAGCCATAACAACCAGTTGCTACGTCCCTTTGCGTGGTTTTATCCGCGTGTTTGTGACGTAATTGTTATTACAATTGTATGATTGCAAAATCAAATATATGGCCTTATAAATTACATGTCCAAAAATAGTTAACTAAAATGGAGAATATGTAATTCGGCAAATTGGCGAAAAAAGTTGCTTATGCCTCTGTATGCTTCCTCTTGTAACGTGAATTTTCCGTGAAACCAACTATAAGCGTGTAGTATGCACGTTTGGTGAATCCGACTATAGATATTAGGTCCTGTGATCAAACGCGGGATTTGTTTACCTCCTACTGCGATGGGAAGAGAGCCCGCGGCCGCTGAGATCATGCTATCACCATATAAGGTTTTGCGATGTATAAGAATTTGATTGGTGACTTTTGACGCTTACGTCAGGCCTTAACCCCTACCGGGGGCGATATAAACATAAAGTCGAAGCGGAACCATATTAGATTTGGTGGGACAACACTCCATATCAGTTTTAAGCCGGGAGGTTATTGTTATTAAAAGTTATGGCTAGAATTTGAGCCAATTGAAGTATGTAGTTAGTTATGAGATTTAACTTCTTCGGTGAATTATACCAAGTAATTAAGAAGTTAATAATACGTGATACTAGCTGCTTTAAATACAGTAATCAGAAAGTACGTTAAGAGTTAGTGTAATATACTTATAATGTGTATCGTTATGCAGTTCTTGGGCTACAGCTAGTACCGACCTATAAATCTTAGTTTGTAAAGCCTAGCAGTGCCTTCATCCCTTAGAAGTTCTGTAAGTATGTTTTATCTTTCTGTCTTGTATTGCTGGTAAATGCGAATAGCTCCGTTCTACATTCCCTTAACTCTCTTTCACGTCGGTACCAAAGATGCCATTTGGTTCGATGTACGGTGTTTTGTGCTGCATTTCGTTTTCGCGAGTGTCCATTTCGTTTCATCTCTTAAAGACTATTAATAGATTTCTTGTTTAATAATAATTTTCTGTAACTTTCATTTTTGTATGTATCTTGTAGCTTAAGTGATACTATGTATTTCTTACGTATTATCGTTATTTACATTTGGAGATTTATTTGATATAACTATCAAGATTTGTTTATTTGTGAAATGTTTTCATGATAACGATACGTTGGCCAACTAAATTACTAATAATAATTTAGTTATCTTTATTTTTACAGTAGTATTTTGTGTATTGTGGCGTTTGCCAATAAATATTGTGTTGTGTTACCGTATCTAGTTACCATTGTAGTCTATTATGAATCTGTCTATCTCTCCGTGTATGTTTCATTCTGTTTGATTTGTATCAACGTAATCCAAGCACAAATTTTATTTGTCCACAACCCTGATTTCCCAATTGCTCTACCATCTCTTTTATCTTTATAATAAATTTTGTTATTGTTAATTAGTTATTTTTATTTAAAGTCCTTTAATTTATTTACTAATAGCCGGACATTGCTATTTGGTATTTTTTAAAGATTTTTATTAAATCAATTAGTTCTAGAAAATAGCGAAGCTATACTCTCTACGCACAACAAATGGATTATCTAGGGGACAGACAATTTCCTCTGTATCTTGCTTTTGGCAAAGAATACACAGTTCCCAATTAGTCTCTGTCGCCATTACATTAATTTGGATATAAGATAGAAATGTGTTTTCAAAAAACGAATACCAAATATATTTCATTCGATGCCAAATGTCATTTGTGCATTTTTTTAAAACAAATACAAAGTATCCGCATAAAAATAATTAACGCCTAGCCCCCTAAAGTTAGTGTTAAAAAATATATTATTAAAATTTGGATGAATTTTACATTTCGTTTGATATCCCACAATCAATTTTAGGATTTTTTCAAAATTTTACCACCTTACCTAAGATTTGTGTTTTTGAAAAACTGATGTCATATTGAAGTTCAAATGAATTTTACCTCTCATTTTATACCCCAACACATATTGTTTATGTGTTTTCAAAATTTTTACCACCCTTATTATATCTCCCTCTTATCCCAGGTACCTCCTTGGGGTAAATCGTTGTACACTCAGATCAAAAATGTACAGACCCTAATCTGCAAGATGACATCAAAAATTAAACTTTTACATCAACATCAAATAACTAATGATAATTGCACGCCACTATTAGTGATTGGTATCTTCCGCATATGTAGGAGGTAAAATCTCCAAGTGAAATTTAGAATTTAATTGCCGTTTATTGGTCACGCGATTATAGAAAAATAGATCACTAGTTGAGAGTTAAATACCTTCTACTCCATATAAGGCCACCCTGTATACAGTAATTATTTTTTGATTATTCATGCCTATATCGGCCTTAGAGGACCTAAAGTTAGCTTAAAAGGTATTTTTATAGACTGCAAAAGCTTTAAGCTTTTGACATTGCAGTAATCTTCAGATAAAATGAGAAAAAAACAAGCCATACTAGGTTTACAAAAAAATGACACATAGAAGTTAATTTGGACCTTAGATTCGAATTCAGTGCGCCAAGATACGTGGTCTGGTTTCTGGTACAATACTTTTTTTGTGGGACTGTGTAATTTTTGGTGGGTATGTATTTAACACATTGTTAAGGAAGAGATCTGCTACACTTTTAGTGAAAAATATACAAAGTAGATATCTGCATAAACATAATAAACGAAATAAAGTGATGGAAGACAATAACATTTGGCATGAAGTTAACTGTCAAGGAAGAAACCTGCCGTATTTTTAGTAAAAAATGTACAAGGTAGTGTACCTAAAAAATAACTAACAATGGAGGAAAATAATATTTAGCATGTCAATGACACTATTGCCTCTGTTATATTTTTAGTGGAAAATATACAGGATGGTCAACCTTAGAAATAATTAACAGCCACGAAGGAAAATAATATCTGGAGTGTAGTTGGCATTCTGTATTGAAAGAAAATTATTCAATTTAGTTAAAAATAATGTACTGGGTAGTCATCCAATAGAAAAAGAATTAATAAATAATAGATGATAAACAGGGTGGGAAATAAGACCAAAAAGTAAATTCCCAAAAGGTTTTGCCCCTCCCAACCCTTGGATGAGAAGAGATGTATCTTAATGGTTTGCAAACAAGGTTATAAAAGAGACAAAATTTCATACTGGTATCCAAATTAATAAATACAAAAAATGAAATAGCGCCATACACTCTAAAATCTATAATTTCCACATCCTATTCCTTAAATCACGCTACGCTAAAGAGGAACAATAATTCCGAAACACGTATTCGTAGCTGCTATGTTGATTCTTTTCTATTTCCACATCCAGTGGAAGTATAGTATCGACAAAATTTTTTTTAAAAATCTGTATTTTTCAAATAGGCTTAGAATGTCATAAAACGTCGAATTTCAAATTTGAGCAAAAAAAATTCTGTTTGTCGGTCTGTCTGTCTGTAACTTTTTTATACGCACTATTACTCTGGAAACGTTTAAGATATTGACTTGAAATTTGGTATACGTATGTATTTTGAAGAGATCTGGAACTAGATTATATTTTGATCTTATTCCGTTGGCTGGTAAATTGGGGTATATGGGGGTAAATAGGTAAATCAAGCAAGTAAGAGTCCATAAAATTGATATTTAGTATATATAAGAGAAGCTAAGGTGTCAAAAAATTTTTGGGCATTAGCCAGTTCCATTACCATCCCCACTCTATTATTAAATGAGGCAAAGAAAATAAAATTGTCATTTAGTGTGTGTACGAGAACCAAAGGCCTCATTTTTTTTTTTTACTTTATCCACCTCCAACGGTTTCAGTGGCGAGACCTCGATCGGCGAAGTTAAGGCACGCCCGATGAGTCCGGCACTTGGATGGGTTACCGTATCTCATATCTTCGATCTGGCTAAGTGGTGGAGTAGCATTAGCTAAACTTCGCCAGGCCGTTAATATAAACAAGCCAATTAAAAGAAAAATGATGTAAGAGAAGCAATTCCCCGTGAAGAATGATGTAGAGCAGATGTGTGTATTTTCTCTCGTATTTTTTAATATAGTCTAGAACTCTATACTGAGGAAAGTGAATAGCTCTCCATAGGCAATATTATGGACTTTCACAAACAGATTCGAAAATCTTGATTATGCAGATGACATCTGCCTGCTCTCATATACGCTGAAAATACAAACTAAAAAATAAACCGACTAATAAATGAAGCAAAAAAGGCTGAGCTAAAAATAAACGTAAATAAAACCAAGCATCTACGCATTATGACACACAATGCCTAACCCAGATACATTGATGACGAGCCCATTGAAGTTGTTGCTGAATTTAGCTACTAGAGTAGTTATAACAGATCGGCGCGCAGTGGAACAGACCAAGACGTGTGTATCAGAATACAAAAATCTGAAATTCAAATACTTTCTTGGTCCTATACTACAGTTACAAAACGTAGAAAGTTACAAAAAGCGTCACGAGGTAGCTGCAGATCTTCGTGAATAGCGGTGGATGGGACATATCCTTAGAAGAACCGATAGTGTCATTGCCCGTAGCGCACTAGAATGGAACCTAGAACACAAGGAACACGTAGAAGAAACAGACCAAAAATAACACGGAGACGAGCGTATTATCTTCTATAGGTTTTCAGCCAGAAACAGAGTCAGATGGAGTCTCGTGGAATCCCTATATTCTGAACCGGAATGATGGGCGTTGATAAATGTATAATTTGCTTGATATTATTTATTTACTAATACGTATTATTTGGGATAAAATAGGTATCATATAGAAGAGCAACGTGAATAATAATTTAAGAGAATAATCTCTTATTGTGTCAAATTTACTGTTATTTCATCTATATAATAATGTATTTTTTGTATTAATTACGTATCTGTTTTAATGATAAATCTATTCTTCGTAATTAGTTTACTCTCAGTTAATTGAGTTGCAAAGGGTATTATAACTCTTTGTTGCTACTATTTACTGTCTCTAGATGAAAATCATGTCATTTATTATTTTATTAAGATAGATCGCAATAACCAATATAGCTAGCTCAACTAATTCAAATAATTCCTGGTTATGTCATAATTCTTTTTGATCATAACAAAACTACAAAACACTTTGAGGATTACCAGATATAATGTTGATGATTTATCAATAATTATTATCAACTGTCACCGCCATGAAAATTATATATACCTCTTTACTTTCTTTGAGGATTTCACTGACGATGAAGTATGATTAATACTTTTAAACAATTCCTAATAATGCCAGCATGAGTGTCGAGTATAGTTATCAATGTTATCATATGTAGAGTTTATAGTACAGACAAATTAGCAGAAACAGCGAAAAAAAAAATAGGAAAAAGCTGAATTTCAACAGGGCGGGGTCTCAAATATTAAATATATTCTATTCCAAAAACTAATAAATGAGTTGGTTCAAAATTGAAGGAACGAGAAAAATGGTTTTTAAAAAATGTCTATATATACACGTGTGTGTATACAGGGTGTTTCATTGAGGATAGAGGATGGGCCAGATGATGCAATACGCATCGACTTAACCCCCCCATGTATGTTATGCGAAATTTGTTAGTTTAGGGGCTATTTAGGTTAGCGTATATTTTTAGCTAAACTACGGTTTTGTCCACAAATTTGGCCATTCTGATTTAGCTATTAGTTCTACCGCCATTATTTCTTTAATAATCTGTTAGTCATACTGAAAAATAATGTTTCTGTTGGAACCGAAACTATTTACAAAAAAAAAATATTAAAACAAAAATTATTCCCTAACTTTACAACACTCTAGCGAAAAATAAAATGTTAGAATAGTAGATTGTAATACAAGTGTGGCAAGGGCTTCATTGCAAAACAATGTCACAGATCAAACAAACCAGATGTTTCACTTAATAGTATTCCCTATGTAACCAGTTTCATTTTTTGTCACGTCACGTGTACCTTCCAGGATTCTGCGCAGAAGACATAAACAGAGCAACCTAGTTGTTGACATGGAAGTTAAGACCAGAGAGTATAATCTCACAGGAGGGAGTGTTTAGTACTAAAATCTCAGAGATAGAAGTCGTCATCAGCTACACCAGTGATATTAATTATTTTGGAATGTGGTGTATTGTATTGAAGCTTAGAGTTGTTATTGTTATACATTTAAGTGGTTTTTTGAGTATTTATTAGGTGACTTTTAATTATTGTTATGTGTCATCAGCTCCCTCCTGTGACTATACTCGCTGGTTAAGACTGCTTGGTATATGCGCAGATCACTACACAAATTGGTACCTTCCAGGAGTTGATTTATTATCTAAACCATGAAACGTCATAAGTGAAACGTCTGGTTTGTTTGATCTGTGACGATGTATGAAAGTAGGAACACGAGCGCAGCGAGTGTTCCTATCATACGAGTTTTGCAATGAAGCTTGCCGCACATGTGTTACATACTATTTTTTCTACGGTTGTGAAGTTATTTCCCTTTTCAAAGTCTTTCCAAAATTTTAAATTTGCTGCTTGTCAGATTTTATTTAAAGTGACATTTTCCGCTGTCATTCTGAAGATAGAAAATTTGACTTTGTAATTGCAATTCATGTGTAATTAATGTACATTTATAGAATTTAATTGTTATTACCAGTAAGTAATATAAAATTCTTTAAGGTAAACACACTATTTTATTCCGGAGCGTGAAGATGTAATCAAGGCGTGCGGCAAAGTGATATTTTCTGCGCTCATTTTGAAGTTAGAAAATTTTAGTATCAGCACAATCGTAGAAAAAAAAATTTAGTACTATCTTAAAAAAGTTTCTACACTGCTGGCAATCAACCCGACAAATTTCACTCAGCTAGACCCATGCCTTCCCATCGAAAAATTTTGTGCAAGGTGTGGAATGGGAAAATCCCACTTTCTAATTTTAATCTAAAACGTTATTAAAAAGCTGAGATAAGTTGTGGGTGTCACAACTTCCCGAATCTTCGGTATTGGCAAAAAGACTTTTCCAAAAGCTTATAAAATGATATTCTCACTGATATGTGGTTCATACAAATTTATATTGTAATACTATGATCTAAACAGTTTATCAGTTTAGTTAGTATTTTAGTAAAGTTCCGATCGTCGTCAGTATAACTGTTTAAATATATTAATAAGTTGCTTGAAATTACGGGAGACTGTTGCTCATAATTGCCCGCGCTCAATAAAAATTGACTTACTCCTTTCAAAACTCTCATATTTACAAAGCACTATACAGGATGTTCATTTTATCAGTACCCTCAAGGATATCTCGCTTAATATCAATAGTGAAAAAAAAACGTCTTTCCAAAAATTATGGGGATATTTATAAGCTATTTCTTTAAACCAATTATTTAAAGTTTGAAATCCATGGTTTACTTTAAAGGTAATGGCAGAAAAACTCGAAAATGTGGAATAAGCCTGATATCTCCGTTATTTGAAGAAATACGAGAAAATTTCTAATACGATTTTTTTTTTCAAAATAGAGTCTTTTAACGTGGTATCGTTTAATTTTTTTAGAGATTTACTCTAAGGGTGTTAAAAAAATCTGAAATAGATGAGATATATTGGCCTTAAATATAGTATTTTTTCCTCTTTTCAGCAATATATCATATCCGTATTTATTCATTAAAACTATTCAAATAATTACAAAAATATTTTTTAAATCAGCGAAAAATGTTTTTAACTAACATCGTACTTGCTGTAGATACATGATATCCAATAAGTTTTTTCCGACCAGACCGAGTTCATCGGCGGCTCTAGACTAGTATTGCTATGAGAAGATGCCAGGGCGGAGCCAAAATGCGCGAATATTTTTACCAGTGGCATAGCTCTTTATCTGGGGTATAGGAATGTGTAATTGCAATAAAAGTTTCGCGGTCAAGGAACTGTGAAAATGGAGTAGGCTCTACTGCAGGGCACCGCCGCCACTGGTGTTGACATTGAATGTCACGTAATTCTTTCTCATTGGTTTAGAATGATGGAGCGCACAAACTCGTTTCTGCGCATATTTTTTGCTGGCATCTTCTCATAGTAATACTACTTTACGTGCTGCCTTAAACAAAAAGACTCCTACCCCTGCACAGGCTAATTCTTTACTAGAAAATAAATGCAGTAGGCCATGGATTTCAAATCTCTTAACTCACTTGGTGGTTTATAAAAATCAACACAATTTTTGTAAAAATAAATTTTTTGATTTTTTGCATGATTGATATTAAGCGAGATATCTTCAAGGGCCCTGATAAAATGAACAACCTATATATTATTTCCCTAATTTTGTAAAGATTTCTCTTAATACTACTTAACATATATCTGCTATGATAAGAATATATTGAATTATAAGAAGGGGAAGGTAATTGTTTTAACAGAAACATATTTCAAACTTTTTTCCTTATGAGTGGTGCCGGTGCCGGTGCTAGAATCTACCTGTTCCGAGGTCACAAACAGTATCAAGGCCTTCCAGCCACCAAGGCTGGTTATTCAGATATTATAAGTGAGAAGTTTCCTAATTTTTATGACACATCCTGCACTCACCCGTATATTGGTTAGGTGCTTAGTTAGTGTGCAAATGTCGTGTTAGGATGCACTACTACTCAGCTATTTTCTGCTCAGCTTTAGCAATTCGTTGATCCTTGTCTTGGACATATATGACTGTCTCATTCCTGGCGCATCTAGTTGGGTTTCTGAATTTATCAATTCTCTTGCGGTATTATATATCCCACATATTGGCTCTTTTTGCGCCTTCTTTGGCGAACTTACCTGCTTTTTCATTACTTTCATTGGCCCAATGTCCTCGTGTTAACTCCAGTTGTAAAATATTGTGTTCCGCCAGTTTCGCCAGGGAATTAGGGCAGTTTTTTTACCATTTTGGAACGTATATCTTCTACATCCAGAGCCACTTGGCTGTCAGTGATAATTATTGATGGTAGTAATTGAGATGCGATAATCGAATTAGTTGATTATTAAAATCTCTCGAGATAATCGATTATGACTTCGAAAATTAGTATATACCTACTAATATTAGCAGTGCTGAAAAAATTAGTTGCATACAATTATTGGTCGATGAATGCGATGGTGGCTGAGTAGATTATTCTCTCGGTTACAAGCACAGTAGAAACAAATAAGTATGTCTTTGTAGATACATATTTAATTTTGTGTGTAATTATTTAGCATAAGTATACCAAGAAGAAATTGCTGTTACCCATCTATAAAGTAAATAAAACACAAAAAATTAATATTAAATACTTTATAAATAAATGCAGCCAACGACGTAACAGAAATAACAATAAAACTATAATTATCCATAAAAAACAAATCTATAATTTACAATAATAATAATAAAATGGAAAATCAAATTTCTTATAATAGTATATAGTGCGAAATGCAAATGAATCATCGAATCAGTCATTTGGTTAGATTTAGAAGGCTACTACTACTAACATTAGTCGATTATTAAAACGACTCGTTTAAAAATAATCGAATATTGAAATATCCCGATTATTCCCATCACTAGTGATAATACGGATTCTTTTGTCGTTGTATGACCTGCGTATCATTTCAAGTATGCAGATTTCTATATTTGTGACTACTGCTTGGAAGACTGTTGCGGTACAGATTCAAACTAGTGTCTGTCCCTGGTTGTTCCAAGTAACTCCTGCTTGAGTACTTCTTTACGTTTTTGGTCCGTCAGTATACCATATGGTATAATTTGAAGGTCTTCGCAGTTGCCTTATTCCCTGCTCTCCCCTGTCAGGCAGGTATACCCTGAAGGTTTTTTTGAAGTTGTGGCTTGTGCTGATTCTATCTGACTGAATGTCTAATATCTTTAATGTCTCTATTTGCTGAAATATTTCGGTATGGTATTCTCTTGCTGGAGTGGTCCCGTATCCGTTTGTTTTCAGCATGTGCGATGCTAATAATGCCTCACTCTTCACGAAGTGTGGTAGAGTTAGGCAAAGCAGTACTTCCATGACTGTGGTAGGCGTTGTTGACATTGCTCCCGTTATCCCTAGATAGGCAGACCAGTCCTTGTATCTTTATTAGTTTTCTCATTGCTTCTGCTTTTCCGGCTTTGTGCCATCAGATCAGGGTGACATGAGTTATTATTGATACCACAATCCTTTGGTACAACGAGTGCATCATTTTTTGTTGCAGTCCCCAGTTTTTGCCTACCATTCCTCTGCAGGCCTATAAGGCCCTCGTGGCTTCGTCATTCTATCTGGATGTGCTTTGAAGTTTAATTTAGTAGCTAGAATCAGTTCCAAATATTTAACTTCGCTGCTCATTTACAATTCATTTCCAAGGAAATATGATTTTCCCAGTTTAAACCTTTTTGTAAAGGTGACCACAGTGGTCTTCCCTTGGTTCAGAGAAAGACCTTCTGGATGCATCATCTGTCTACCATTAGAACTTACTTATGATAAATTTTACTATCAAAGCCTACGTGATTTACAAGCAACGAAATTATAATTAAAATAACTCTTTTCTTAAGCAGGAATAAACCTCCAAATAAAATCAAAATGCATAGTCCTTTGCATCTCTTTCGAACTCAATAGAAGGACACACTTATAGGCTTATTAATATCAGACAGGTGCATTTCAATATTACATCATTTTCAAATGATCCATGTTGCTTTAGTTTTGCAGATAATGTGACAAATCTGACACCTGTTTTTGTTCTTTCAGCACTTATATAATCGATGCAGAAAATCAAATAAGGAAAACAGAGCAAATATTTGTTATTTCCGTACAGTGGTACACTTTTTTCATATCGTTCTATTTAAGCGGCGTTTCCATTTGTGCTACTGCGCATGCATAATGTCTGCATGCATCGGTTGCATGATAGAGGCAAGTATGCGAAGGAAGAGATGCATGTTTAAAATGGTGCGCAGGTGGCCTGCGCAAATATGTGCAAGTCTCCCGATCTAGGACCGGCAGACATATGCGGCTGTCTGCCTCTGTTCCAATTTCAATTCAAAAAGATTTATAACCCGGTTCAGAGCCGGCCACACCACCACGACGCGCAACGCTGTGGTAGATGGGTGGCCGGGTGGGGCAGGTCCAGCCTCGGCTATAACGGTAAGTAAAATGGGTGGAGGTTAGGGCTCCTGTTTTAATAAGAAATAAAACTTAAACCTAACAATTTATTGAAAAATAATCATGAACGATTTTAAAATACTTAGAACTATTTAGAAATAAATAGAAAATGGCGAATTTTTGTTTAAGCGCGCACACGCGCACTGGCGCACACGCGCACTGTTTTAAGAGGTCGGGTTACTAGTACGGGAAAAACTCAATGAAAAAACCAGTTCGTCCGATGGTCTACCTGCCTTCGGAAAGGTAGGGTGAAGGGGAAGTTATGATATAAAAGGTTTTGATTTGTAGGAAGTTATTGGTCGAGAGGGGATTTTAAAAAGAACAAAAAGAAACAAAAGAACAAAAAGAAACAAAAGAACAAAAAGAAACAAAAGAACAAAAAGAAACAAAAGAACAAAAAGAAACAAAAG
This sequence comes from Rutpela maculata, assembly GCA_936432065.2. Lineage (NCBI taxonomy): Eukaryota > Metazoa > Arthropoda > Insecta > Coleoptera > Cerambycidae > Rutpela > Rutpela maculata. The sequence goes on from OW386286.2 coordinate 166,283,617, forward strand.
AAGAAAAATAAGACTAATAGAGAGAATAGAGAAGGAGATTGAGAGTAAAAGGTGGTGAAAGATAAAAGGTGGTGAAATGGAAATTTTTGGCATAGGAAAGATTTGGCTAGGGAGGTTGCCGAAAGATAGGCAACGCCTGGTATGGTAATGGGTGTCTTATATCGAAAAGTATGGCATTATGCTGTCGTGTTATGTCTCGAGTTAGCGTACTGTCGCCCAATTTGAATTGGTAGAATTTTTGAGATGTTTCCCGGACGAAGTCCGCTAGTGGGATTATGTCGTGGCAACGTGCGTAGAAGTCTCTGAGGGAGGTGTACCTACCGGAGTCTGAAATGAGGCGCATAAATTTATATTCTAAAACTCTAAGTTTCCGCATTGTCGTGTAGGCTTTTCGTACAGTCTCGTTAACGTGGATGTTAAACGTCAGTCTTCTGTCTAAGTTCACCTCCAGATACTTCATGCACCTTTTAATTGGAATTTGGCGACCCCCTATCGAAATTGGTGTTAAGATGCGGTTCTCAGTGAACCGGCGCGTGAAGAGTATGGACTCCGACTTTTCGGCGTTGATCCGAATCTTCCACTTGTCGTAATACGCCGTGGCACGGGCCACGTGCGCTTTCAGCGGCATGTTCGCTGCTTGTGCATTATGCGAATGCGCGTACATAGCCGTGTCGTCGGCGTACTTGGCAAGGTTCGTATTCGGGAACTCCGGAAAATCGGAGACGTATAGGTTGTATAACTTGGGTGATAGGCACGACCCCTGGGGGACGCCCGCGCGAATGTCCCGTCGAGTTGAAAGTTTGTTGTTTACCCTGACCTGCAGCGATCTGCCTGTCAGGAAAGAGTGAATCAGTTTGGTGATATGCGTGGGAAAGTTCAATGAGTTTAACTTGTAGAGTAAGCCCGGGATCCATACTGTATCAAAGGCTTTCTCAATATCAAGCAGCACCATCACTGTGCTTTTTCCGCGGTTGCACTGCACTTTGACGTCATTCACCAACTTGGAGATCGCCGACAGTAGCGAGATCGGTCGATAACTGCCGACGAGTTTGGCGTTCTTGTTCGGTTTCAGAATTGGCACGACCACGGCGCACTTCCACTGGTTAGGCTAATGTTGTAGCCGCAGGATCGCGTTGACAATGAACGTCAATTGTACAATGTCTTTCTGCGGAAGATATTTGAGCAGCCTGTATTCGATACAGTCTGCCCCCGGGGCCTTGTCGTTAGGTAAGGTCCGGAAAATGCCGGCCACTTCCGAGGGCTTGGTCATGACTTTTGGAAATTCTCGTCTCGTCAATTGGATGTCATGACCAATTAGTTCGTTAACGTCGTTTTCGATGCGGTCGTGTCCCGGATTGTTCGGTGTTTGTGCGTTATGTATGTCCGCAAAATGATTCGCTAAGTCTTCCGCTTTCTGGGCGTCTGTCATAGCTGTCTGTCCGTTGGGGTTAGTCAGCGCGGGTATGGCTTCCCGCGTATTTCTCATGGCCCTCGACAGCTTCCACAGCGAGTTGTCTTGAGGATTCAACGCCTCCAGCCTATCCCATCATTTCCGGTTTTTGGCGGTGTTGATGGCGGTCCTGATACGCCCTTGCAGTCTGCCCATCTCGGCCTTGGCGTCGACATTTCACTGCCGAGGCCGTCTGAGTCTGTTCTTTCCTCGTGTGTCCTGTATGACCGCCGCGTCGAGTCGGTTTTTGTAAGGATTTATGGTTATCGTAGTTGCAACACTCTGCTTGGCGTCCTGCACCATCCTTGTGAACTCCTCCACCACATTTTCCAGTTCGGCGGGTGTGGCGATATCGTTTGTGAGTGTAAGGTGTGTGTTTATATGTGTCTTATAGAGACGCCAATCGGCTTCCCTATAAGAGGTGATTTTTCGTGGGATGTCTTCCCTCGACATGTTGTTCAATTCCAACAGAATTGGATTATGATCGGATGTGAGTTCCTCCAGCGCCACTGGTGGTGTGGAGTCTCTCACACCCTTATTGGTAACGATGTTGAGGGTGGTGGGCGTTGTGCCGTTTTCCGGAAAATGCGTGGGATCGTCCGGATGTTACAGTACGACATTATGACTACTTGTGCAATCATACAGAATGTTGCCGTTGGTGTTGTTGCGATGGCAGTTCGATGCGTTATGCCGAGCGTTAAAGTCGCCTATAAGCAAGCAGCGCGGGCTCGCAAATTCTCAAGGCAACCTGCCGTGAACCCGTTCGAGGGCCGGTTAGAACCGGTGCACAGTGGTCATTCCATAGTTTCTTTTAGTTTTGTGTGATCATTTTGTTCATTTACACACGATGGAATCGTCAAATGACAAGTTAATTGAATTTGTAGAAGAATACAGAAATTTTCTATCATATTCATTGTTTCTGTTCTTTTTTTTTACCCAACACGAAGGCTTTTTTCGAATTTGTTTGGCTCGTTGGTGATCTTCAGCAATAATTACAATGGCTGCAGCAATTGCAACACATACCTCGTCTCTCTCACTACGTTCCATGATTGAATCACACCAAGAAGCACGCAGAAATGGAAACAAGTTACCCGCAAGACGCAAATTGCATGCACATAAGCATGCAACTTATGCATGCATATTCTTACCTATATGCATGCACAGAGGCATACCTAGAGGTACAAATGGAAACGCCACTTTTAAAATATATGTTTAAAATGTTTGCTTTTTATGAAACATTCTTGTATCAATTGCAGCTCTGTACGACGGATTATATAAGTAGCCGTTTTTAATATTGACTAATTCTTAAAATAATTTCTTTTACCTATTCTACAATACATAAAGTACTATGTCCTGACTTAATCCGGAAAGCATAAATTAACCATTAAGCTGTCTGGCTTACCCCAAAATAAGAATATACCTGGACAACTTTATTAAATATGCATTAAGTAGATAAATATGTAATCCTGAAAGAAACAGGAGAGTGCTCTGAATTTAAACTAGTTTATCTCAAGTCAGGAATTATATTTACATAAAGAGGTCGGAGGAAGTTAAGCGATATAAAAAAGATAAAACTAATTTGTATCCTTCACAGAGTACAAACTCAGTTTTACTCTGTCAGATTTTATAATGAGGGTAACAATACAGTTACTGTTAAACCATTCCATGCTTAATCAGGTTTTGTAGAATTTAATATTTGCATGAACTACTTCTGGAAATCTGAATATTAATTATTGCTCGATCTTCTAGAAGAAAAACTTACAGGGCGTATTTTTTTAGTATGTATCATTTTTCTTTGTATTATTTTTTTATATTTGTATACTTTTTAGAAGAAAATTTGATGGATAGAAAACGACATTAATAGTTTGACATTATTCTGTGTAAACTGTAAATACCATTGACAATGCTTTACGAGAAATCGAATTTTCCTTTCGGAAGATGAAATTCGTTAACAGTGATGCGTGGAACGAATATTGTAGACAGACCGAAAGAGTTCAGAAATTTCTTATGGAGAACACCTCTTAGCCTGAGAGGGCGTGTTTAAATTTTTTTGAAATACATATACGTAAATGATAAAAGATATTTATTTTGAAATTTCTCGTTAGCCAATGATTTTTGATACCGTTAAAGTTGTATAAGCGAAGACAACATTGCAGGAAAAGCCTAAGAATATCGTATTTCACAACCTGCAATCAAAAACTAATACAAATTATTCCTTTCAAGCCTTTTTGTATAGTATTGAACATAGAACTATTTTATTATCCACATTATGTACAGATGGTTCAACTGCTTTTACCAGCCGATTCTCCATTTTAATATTATCAAATTCAAAGGAATATTGTGAAACTTATTTATTGATCTATTGCCAGTTGATTGTCCCAGAATAACAATAAGAACAATTTGTTAATATTTTATGGAGATAATTTATCTTCTCCTGCATCTTGAAAGGTAGAGCTGCCGTGCAAAGAAAAGTATTCTTTTTGATAAATATACAAAAATAAATCATAAAATATATCAGAATTATAAAGCTTGGATCTTTAATACATAAAACAGCAACAGGTAAAATAATTTAATAATAAGCGAGCAGCTGGGGTTAACAATATCATAGCTAAGGCGTTTAAGTTAGTTTTTGAATATTTAATGAGAATTCTTCACAGAATATCTAAAAAAATGGGGTACGGGATGATTAGAGAACCATCTTCGTACCGCTACATAAGAAGGCGACAATAGATTACAGATTGTTGATAACAACGATTGAAAAATACTGCTGTATATTCCTTTGTCCAGATTTGAGCATTATTTTTTTTTAGCAAACAACTCCTAATCAAGCTTTGTTAAAGGACGCGGTACTTGAGAACAAATATTAAATTTACAACAACTTATCGAGAAGGTAGGACAATATTATGTGCAAAGTGGAATGGAAGAATGTGGACTTGTATTACTTCGCCAAATGCAAATTTCACAAAATTGAACTGCCTGAACATTTTAATATAAGGTCTGATGAAGGTACGCACTCAAATATAAATAATGATACAATGTTTTTTCATCTGGTCACACAAGAGGAAATAAGTGACATAATTATAGGACTACCCAATAAAAAATCCATTGGGGAGGATGAGGTACCTATGAAGTTAATTAAGGATTGTAGGCTTAAATTTTCAATTTGCATTGCTAATATAAAAAAAAAATCAATTCAAGAAAGAAGACAAACGTGATGTAAAAAATTACAGGCCTATTTCCCCACTCAGTGTATTTGCCAAAATCATAGAAACAATTGTGGCAGCTAGACTTACAGACTTTCTTAATAACAGAAATCTATTAACTTCATCACAGCATGGTTTCAGAAATAAATTCTCTACGGAAACAGCTGCAACTGAATTGGTACAAAATATTTGCGGCGGATTAATGCAAAAAACTATGTAATGGGGTTGTTTTTAATCTATCTAATGCTTTTGATACCCTGATTATACCCTCTGTTAGTAAGAAACTCTTCAATCTAGTCATACGTGGCGTCCTAAATGACTGGATAGTTTATAATTTAAGGAAAACTTGTTGTGAAAATTAAAAAGGAATCATCAGAAAAACATAATGTGAATATTGGAACTCTATTATTACTGTTGTTTGTCAATGATATACCACAGTATTTTGAGATGATGTACATGTACGCGGATGATACATCATTTATAGTATCCGCAAAAGGCTTACCAGAATTAATGATATTTTATTAATGTTTGACAATTGGTGTTTTAAAAATCGCCTCATCATAAATCATGACATTATAGTTTTTATTAACTGTAAGCAAACAAAACAAAGAGATATAAATTTTAATTTCAGTTTTAATAATCATCCAATAATTTTACAGACAGAAACAAAATTTCTCGGAATACTACTTGACGAGAATATTTAAGCTCAGATAAACTGAACCAGTCCACATTATTCCATCTCTCGAGGTGGAGCAATGAGGACTATTTGACCCCACCAGCGGAAATCGACTATTTTAAACGTAAACATAACAAGCTAACCTGTAAATTGATACGATTCACAATTCTTATGCATTTCAATCATGTTTACGATAATTTTGATCATTTTGAAATAAATGGTTAATTATTTCGATTATAGGTTAATTGAAGCTGAAGAATGTTTCGCAGAATAAAATTAGGCATAGACGAACAGTTGGTTTAATCCTGGCACATTTGTTAGTAAACTTAGTTCCTATTTCTTTCAGATTTGTTTTACTAATTCTTAACGACTGAATCATTCTGTCCGGTTGGTTCCAGAACTGGGCTACCAAGCGAAACTAAAATATTAGTCAACTAAAGTATCAATTATCATTGATTTCCTTCACGATGAGCGCATGGCTTATTTCGAAAAATTGCTGTAATTAAACGAAAACATGTAGTAGAGTATTGTTTCGTGCCTCACGCATGGGAGAATAAAGCGGTGCTGTTTTGGCCGAAGACCAATTTTGGAAACTTGCAAAGAGACGCAACGAGTAAACGAGTAAACCCAGCAATTTTGTTCGCAACTCTATAACAGTTTGTGCTATACGGTTTGAACTTCATTTCAATATACTGCATATTTCATTCAAGACAACTGGACTCTTGTTGAGCAACTAATTTTCATCAGAAGAGAACAGTCCTAGAGTACAATTGGAAACCAAAATATAGCTTTTAACTTTGAAGACTAACACAATCCAATATCCTTCTTGGCAAATTTTTAGTGGTAATTTAGACTTGCACGTTGTGAGTATATCTAATAGGTCAATTGTGATGGTCATTTAAACTCTACTTAAAGGTAATAATTTTGCCAAATATATCTTCAAGTGTAACTACGACTTCATTTTGGTTTCAAAATTGTAGAATTAAGTAATGTACAAGCTGCCAAATTACTTATTTAGTTCATGACTAAGAGGGCATATTTATGATAAATATTAGACAAATTCTTACCTTGAAAAAATCTCTCTAATAAGTCCATGAACTCTGGAGGCGTATTTCTATATAAAACTCAGGTTAATTTGGACCTGTAAAATAACTCAATTTGTCTCCAACATATCAGGCCATTTATTAAGTATAATATGAAGAAATCTTGGCAAAAAATTAGTAGATTATAACTTAAGCATATAATTTCAAGCAGTTATGACTTTAGGAAATTATTGTTGTCTTAGTGATTGGTACATATTGCTTGTTTGCTGCTTGGGGCCCTTGTGAACAATGCCGAAAACTGCAAATACGAGATTCGATGAAGGATATAGATGGCAAGTTCATCAACTTACCATTATGCAAAACTTGGCGTGACAGAAATGTCAGGAAACGCAAAAATATCAAGATTGCTGACGCTCCCGTTTCCTCCATGTTTCTTTACGTTTCCGAGGCATGGGAGTTAGGGAGACGGCATATTAACGCTTGTGGACCTGAAGACGTTTGTTTCAAATTCCTCCATACAGTCCAACCCTGCAATAGATCGACTGTTCATAAAATTGCGCTCATCAATGCAACTCTCCAAATCTTATTATTTCGAATTCCCTCATGTTATTGGTCACATCATCCGAAAAAAAGATAATATGGAATGGTCGATGATTCAAAGAAAATCAGATAGCTACAGGCGATGAGCATGCTTTTCAAAACGATGGGCAAATATCACCAAGAAGCTAATGGGATGGAGATTTGATAAGTTCGTGCATCTACCAGGCGGCTACGGCTGATGGCGTTATGGTGTTAGACGCAGCATATATCAAAGAGAGTTCAACTAGGATAATCCGTGAATCACAAAGCATCTGTCAAGACGTTGCTGATAAGAAGAAAACGCATACAGCAAAAAAAATGACACAATTAAATTGCGCTAATATTTTTGTTCGCATATTTTACCCAAATATACAATGTGTCCACGGCAAAGCGGTATTATAGGAGCAAATAACATTTTTTTTGCATTAGAAACACAATTTTTTTGTATTCTGCTCTTGCTTCACCCAAAAACTATTTTTAGTATCTTGGACTTTAAAAAATTTATAGAGGGCGCTGGTAACAGCTTAAAAATAAAAATCGCATCAGGTAAAGTGCCTTTTCTGTGCGAAATATTGAAAAATTTTATTAAAAAAACTTACTCAGAATTAAAAAATATGACGTACCGAATTGCAGAACTAAAAACATTTTTTTTTAATTTACAAAATTTTAATTTTTTTAAATATTATAAATGTACTTAATGTTAATTTAAATTCATTTATTCTACCCATGTTCCTCCATTTCCAGCACATATCTCAACTCTGTTCTTAAATTCTTTGTAGCTATTTTGGATGGCTTGGAGGTCAATTGAATTTATAGCATTTATAGCTTTCAATACATTTGCATCCATTGTCAATTCATAGGAATAAACAATTTGCTTCAGATGACCCCATCAATAAAAATCGCAAATAGTCAAAGCAGGTGATCTGGGTGGATACGGAAAGGATCCACATCATCCAATTCACTTTTCTGCAAAATTATTCTTACTATTTGTGTGCTGTGGGCTGAACGAACAATCATCTTGCTGAAAATACAAACGTGCTCTTTCGTCCAGTGGCAAGGTACGTAAATGTTCATGAAAAAATGTTTCCAGTAGAGTTAAAGAGTTATTCTGATTCAATTTACCGTCAATGAAGTATGGTCCGATTATACTATTGTAGGATATTGCACACCAAACATTAACTCTTTTAGAATATTGACTACCTGTAACAATTCTATAAAACCGCTGCCCAAGGAATCACTACTTCTACATCCAGATTCTCTATCCAAGTCACTCACAACGAAAAATCTTTGTATGTGAACATAATTGCTTATGGAACCTTAATAATATAATATTTGAAATCCTCTACCCCAAAAACCCATAAAACGATACCCCACATCGGTAGTGGGGTTGGGGTGGTGATAGGGGGGTGGTAGTGGGGGTGGATGAAGTAAAAAAATATTTTGAGGTTTCTGGTTCCTGTACATACACTAAATCACAATTTTTTTCATCCCCTTTAATAAGGAGGTGGGGGTGGTAATGGGGGTGGCTAATGCCAAAAATTTTTTGAGACCTTAGCTTCTCTTGTACATACTAAATGCCAATTTCATGGACTCTTACCTGCTTGATTTACCCATTTACCCCAAATTTACCTCAATTAACCCCCCAACCCTTCGACGGAACAAGATGAAAATATAATCTTGTTCTAGATCTCATTAAAGTACATATGTGTACCAAATTTCAAGTCAATATCTTAAACGGTTCCAGAGTAAACGTGCGCACAAAAAAAGTTAGACAGACCGACAGACAGACAGAAATTTGTTTTCGCTCAAACTTATAATCTCGACGTTTCATGACATTTTAAACCTATTTGGACAATAAAAATTTTGAAAAAATTTTTTGTCGTTACTATACTTCCACTGGACGTGGAAGTAATTTGGGTTTGTATCGCTCCAGTAGCGGCAATTCTGACTGGACACAACACCATTGGTGAGTTGCTTCATCAGGGAAAATGATGTCGATGAAAAAACCGGTCTTCTGCAAATTTTATAATATTAAAAAAAATTAAAATTTTATAAATAAAAAAAAAATGTTTTTAGTTCTGTAATTTGGATCAACGTCATATTTTTTAATTCTGAGCAAGTTTTTCTAATAAAATTTTTCAATATTTCGCACAGAAAAGGCACTTTGCCTGATGCGATTTTTAAAAGCTTTTATTTAACTTGCAATGTTTGTTTGTATGTTTGTTTGTTGGTTTAGGTCAAATCTTGCAAGCTGAATTTCGACTAGTTCTAATTAAGCTAGAGCTTTGAAATTTGGCACACGTATATAAGTCCGGTGACAATGCAACATAGTATAGCCATTATCGGTCTAAATCCAATATGGCGGACGTCCCAAGATGGCGGATCGGCTTTTTAGTCATAACCCCCCTGATATGGGTGTCAAATGAAGGGGTTTGACGAGAAAAATACGATAAACAATGTGACATCATTCTAAATCCAATATGGAGGACGTCCCAAGATGGCGGATCGGCTTTTTAGTCACAATCCCCCTGATATGGGTATCAAATGAAAGGGTTTGACGAGTAAAATACGATAAACAATGTGACGTCATTTTAAATCCAATATGGCGGACGTCCCAAGATGGCGGATCTGCTTTTTAGTCACAATCCCGTTGATATGGGTGTCAAATGAAGGGGTTTGATGAGTAAAATACGATAAAGTGTGTGACGTCATTCTAAATTCAATATGGCGGATGTGGGAGAGGTGGGGAAGAGGTAGAAAGAGGTGGGAAGAGGTAGTAAAGAGGTGGGGAAGGGGTGGGAAGAGGTGGGGAAGAGGTGGGAAGAAGTGGGGAAGAGGTGGGAAGAAGTGGGACAGGGGTCGGAAGAGGTGGGGAAGGGGTGGGAATAGATGGGGAAGGGGTGGGAAGAGGTGGGGAAGGGGTGGGAAAGGGGTGGGAAAAGATGAGGAAGGGATGGGACGAGGTAGGAAAAGGGTGGGAAGGGGCGGGAAGAGGTGGGAATAGGGTGGAAAGAGGTGGAGAGAGATGGGGAAGGGCAGGGGAAGTGGTGGAAAGAGGAAAGAAGTGGGAAGTAGTGTTAGAGGGGTGAGTGGACGGGAGAGGGGAGGGGTGGATGGCGGTGGCAAATGAAAGGGTTTGTCTGTCTGTTTGTAAAATAAGTGGACTAAAAAGTAAAAAATAAAATTATAAAAAAAAAGCATTTTTAAGAAAAAGCTTTCATCTGAAAAAACTACTAAAAAGTAAAAATAAATTTTTTTAAATTCATACACGTGGAAACCAAAAGTTTTGGGGGTGGTCAATTGAGCAAAGTAACTATGCAATATCACTATATGACCGCCCCCAAAGCTTTTGGTTTCCATGTGTATGAATTTAAAAAAAATTATTTTTACTTTTTAGTAGTTTTTTCAGATAAAAGCTTTTTCTTAAAAATACTTTTTTTATATAATTTTATTATTTTTAAGCTGTTACCCAGCGCCTTCTATAAATTTTTTTAAAACTAAAACTAAAAATAGTTTTTGGGTGAAGCAAGAGCAGAATACAAAAAATTGTGTTTGTAATCCAAAAAAATATGTCATTTACATCTATAATACCGCTTTGCCGTGGACACATTGTATAACCGACATAAATTACTTAGTTTGGGAAAGAACTAATAGACAATTGACAATCGACGTAATTCAACATATGAAAATGAATTAATGATCCTATGGCATTAGTTAATAAACAACTACATACTATTGTTGTCTACAATGAACTTTTCGGCGTACGATCTTTTAATGGTTCGAGCCATTGAACGGACTTTGCACATCATCAGTACAGTAAATATCTCTTGCTGCAACTAAAAACATGGAACCAGAAATTCCAAATTTGAAGAGAATGCCTCTATATTCATTGTTCAAAGCTCTGTATTATTACTAGAAATATATACTTTTTATGCCTAATATCATTTACTGATATAAATGTAATTCTTATTTATGATTTTTACATCCTACCAATTCACTTGCTCCAAGAAACGTTCACATAATTCATATTTGTTAATTATCAAGTAACAGCTTTCCAACGTGTTGATGGTAAAATGTCTGCCAACACAATTATGTTCGATGATGATTTAGCAGATTTATGTTTAACAGAAGGAATCCATCAATCAATCAAAGTAGAACAATACAGTATGCATGTACAATGTATATTGAAAATGTGTTTCAAATAATTTAACAGTTTACCGTATCAACTCTGTTAAATAGGAAGTACCAGTATTAAGTATAATGTAAACGTAGAAGTTTATAAATCATTTTCTTTCAGGAAAAATGAGAATTTAATAACAGCTTCTTTCATCGTAATTGAGTAATGTGAAGATAAATTGATTTAATGTAATTTGTTAAAAGCACTTCTTTTATATAGAAATTTTCAGATGAGGGATAAAAACTGAATTAAAGATTGAAGCTACTTTTATCCATACATTAATATTTCGTAGCAAAGGAACGTGAATATCTTATTATAGGTTTCGTTAATTTTTAATTATCCATTATTATTATTATTACGTAATTATATATCTAATGATTGAAAATACAAAACATAACTTCTCATAATTTTGAATTATAAACTTCTATTACTTATAGCACCAAATATCAAACTGATACTAATTTAATAAATTAATATGTTACTTAAATTTAAAAATTAATTATTCGAATCAAATTTAATTCTCATAATATAATAATATCTTGATAAGTGTAAAACCTGTGTGAGTATATGGGACTGTGAACATTGTTTTACCGCTTTTGTAGAATAGAAGAAACTGTACTTATAGCAAATATCAACAGATATAGATAAGCAAACAAAAATATGATTACCAGATATTAAAATAAATCATAAATATATAAACAATTTGTATTTTTGACTTGGTAAAATATTTAAAAATGTAGGTGCATTTTCTATTATCTATATATTTTCTGTTTTTTAACTTCTCCACAATAAAATTATTAGTCTAGGAAATAGCGTGCAAATTCGACGACGAGTGGTTACCGTCTGACAGTCGGTAATCGAAGAGACCATATAAATACAAAGTTTTTTCTCTTTGGAACTTTTTGGTATGGTGGGGGGATAGGGAGGGGGGGCATTCATTTTTAAATCGAATGATTATCGATATCTGTCCGCATAGGTAGTTAGTATATGTACTTCACATATCCCAGTTACGCTGGCAGACGAAACTTCCGAACGGCGCGCGCGCTAACTGGAAAAAGAAAAAAAAATTTTAGTTTCTTTTTCCGGCTAGCGCGCGTGCCGTTCGGAAGTTTCGTCTGCCAGCATAATTAGGGTATGTGAAGTACATATACTAACTACCTATGCGGATAGATATCGATAATCATTCGATTTAAAAATGAATGCTCCCCCTCCCTATCCCCCCACCATACCAAAAAGTTCCAAAGAGAAAATTTTTTGTATTTACATGGTCTCTTCGATTACCGACTGGCAGATGGTAACCACTCGTCGTCGAATTTGCACGTTATTTCCTATACTATATGGGAGGTTACTGAAATTGGTCCAAAATCGAAAATTTAGATAACATCCAATCTTTACGTTTTGAGGTCCCAGGAACCCAAAAAAGTGGTTTTTGAAAAATGTCTGTGTGTGTATGCTTGCGTAGGTCTTGCAATAATTGTGTAGACACACACCACTCTATAACCATACTTATGTGGCCTTCGCTAATTGTGTGGCCATACACATGGCCACACAATTTAAAACCTATTTTTACAGCATCTACACGCATCCCCACCCTATATCTGTCGATTTCTGGAAATGGCCACACAAGTATAGTAAAAATTTGGTGTGTATAATCTTAAAAATTTCACCAACTTGTGTGGCCTTGTACAGTGCTGCCCCCAGCGGAAATATATATTATACTGCTATTATTTCCATTTCTTCGTGTGTATTCAAGATGTGTGCTAAATATGTCTTTTATGTGGCTCTAACAGTTATTGAATTGGTGGGTGAGTATTTAGTAGGTCGTACTACTGTTGATAGAACATTACTATAAATGAAATAAGATCATGTTTTATTGTATAAGCGGACCTTTTTTTAATCAAATATTATTGATATTATTTATTTATTCTTTTATTTTCTGCATTTTATCTAGGTAAGCTTTTTCCCTTTTTATAATAATTTGAAGAAAAAAAAGAGGAATATATCAATATAAATTTCAATATACAGTATCTTCGTGATTTGTATAAAGAAGAGGGAAAATTGTCATATTACGTTTTAGAAATTAACTTTATTAGAGGGAGATCAACTAGAGGAATAGAAATTTGGTTATAGAAAAAATAATATTCACATAATAAAAAGCAAAATTTAAACTACATCCAAAAAGATAAGAAACATTAAATAAACTCAACTTCTTTTGTAGATAGGTCAAACACCAAGTTTTGTAAAGATGATCAAAATTTTAAAAAGTCGATATTTTTATTTAAATATATTTTAAAACAATGAAAGGTCTTGCCCAAAAAATGAAAGGATTCGGGAGAATACCATGCTGGAAAGTCGCTTTTGAGAACGTATATCTTAGAGAATCCATAACGGTCCATGCCTCATAGGCATGAAAAAATATGGAGAAAATTGGGGTTTTAGGTAATCTGATGTTAGTACTTTTCATGATGTTTCTGCTATACCAAATTTTGCTCAACTGGCACGTTACCGATTTTTCCATCTGTGTTTCTCGCCGAACCTCATATTTGCAGTTGCCTGTATTGTCGACAAGGGCTCCAAAGTATATCGTCGTATTTATTACCACACAGTAATACGTAAAATGCCTGTGGTTATCATTTGCTTGATCTAGAATCATAATTTTCGTTTTGTTGTAATTTACCTACACTTAAACCATAATCAGAGCTTATGTTGAAGTCTGACCAGCAGATGTATGAGCTAATCCTTGCTTGTTGCAACTAAATGGTTCCAAGCTGAAAATTTTGTTTCCGCCTAGAGCCACACCACTCTGCTACCTCAACATACGTCGCAACACATGTTCACTATAGAGGATTTGTAACGCAACGCAGCCCTGGGAGACGCCTTCGCCAATTTTACATTTGTCTGACTTACTGCTGTCTATTTTCACCAAAAACGGAGCTTTCTTCGTACATATCATGAACTAAATGTATATTTATAATTCTCTCTACGAGGTATTAAATTGAAGAACATAAAATTTCTAAACGAAGCATTTTAGCCATTAAATAATGTGTGTCATTTTTAGTGAGCTATATGCCAGAGAAATTAAATTTGAAATAAAGAACCAACGTAGATTTCGAAAATTAAAGTCTTTCAATTCCGTCAGTCTGTCTGTCGCGTGTTTGTCTGCTTGATGGCGATGTAACTAAAAGACTATTTGACAGAAAATTAGTATTTCGCGAAGAGTTGACACCACTGCCAAGTAAGAAGCCGGCTATACTTTTAATAAACAAAATTCAAGGTAAACGCCCTAAAAAAGTAATTAATGGAAAAAAATGTTGCTCAGGACAATATATGGCATGTAGTTAATACAATTGTTTAGTCACAAACCTGCTATACTTTTAATGAAAATTATACAGGGTGATTGATGATTACCTTAAGGGAAAAATTAATTGATAAATAAAAGATGCCAAACAAAGAAGGAAGTTTTGTATAAATACTTTGAAAGAATTATATTTTAATTACAAAATATTAGAAAATTTACACGTTCATCTATTGATTTTGCTCTACCCTCTTGAGCTATAAGAACTAAAAAAAACCCTTACGATATACCACTATACGTTCTACCTATTTTTTCTATCGGGTTTTACTGTTATTACCCTCCGTTTTAAGTAAAATATGTTGAAAAATTAGTACTCTACCTAGAAAACAACCACCAATGTTACCCCCTATAAATATCAATAAAGAAATACTTACCTAACTGGATTTTGATATGCTTTAATATAATTCATGCAAATAATAGAAACGACAAAAGATACATTCATTAGGCCATACGAGAAGACCCTACGACAATATATGTCGTGACGTTTTGGAAAATTAGGATATTTATAAGTTATTAAAACAACAAAAAATCGGTAAAAGTAAAAGATAAGTACCTAGGACATCGTCAGAACGGGCAAGCAATAAGCAATTCTTACTATCATAACGTGCCTCGATTCAAATGTTTGCTTCTATATCTCAAGAGGATACAAGAAAACCTACCGGGAATTCGAAAAATCTATTAGGAAATATATATTTTTTTTAAGAATGAAGCCCACTAAAAATAGAACTCATGCGGTAATAGTTTTTGTTTTCTTTGTTAAAAGTGATACATCTTGGCTTTATAATAGATAGTCTTGTATGTTAAAATATGCTCTGGTTTAAAATACATAAAATCAATATACAATATCAGAAGGTGTTGGAGGGAAAAGGTGTAAATATTTGGCATGTAGAATTTTTGACAAAAATTGAATAGTGTCGACGGAAAGTGCGTAAATAAACATTTACAGATTTTTTTAATATGAAAAAAAACATGTACCTGAAATAAATCATCAGAACTTTTTTTATAATGACAGGGTGTGTATTATTGTACACACAATATACACAAAATTGTGGGACCTGGCCACACAATTATATTTTTGCAAAAAGTAACATTAATTTTGAGTGTAAGAAAATTTTGAAAATAGAGTTAGAAAGCCCTCGAAATGGTGAGTATTGATTAAGTAATAACTTGAAAGACCCATTTGGTGGCGAAATGTCCAGTGTCCACACAATTATTGCCGCACCTGTATGTGTGTGTAGGTATGTGTGTATGTATGTTAGCACGCTAGCGGCGAAACTACTAAACGGATTTGGATGAAACTTGCATGAGGGTTTCTTTAGTGCTAGATCAGAAAAGGTTTTGGTTGAGATCGGATTACGTTTAGTGCCGTTTTGGCACAACAAGTTGCTTATTTTATGATTACTTACAATTTGTAATCGAACCATTTCAAAGCAGTAAAAATTCCAATTTCAACGATATATCACACTTGCACCCTTTCGATTCGGTTTCCGTGAAAAAAAAAAATAAAAAGAATTCGTTATATGTGCACACATGACAGCATCCAAAAAATATTATTTGTATTATTGTTAGGGGAAAATGGATTTTGCCATCTATCAAAAACATTTGGGTTGGTAAACTTTGTGAATGTTGATTTATAGATTATGGCACGTGACGTCATAGCTAACCTCAGAAATACATATTTCTTAAGATTTAAGAATATTACGTAGCTATTATTAAAATTTCTGCCTGGTTCTCGTTCTCAACTAAAATCTAAGTGTAAATTTATGAAGTTCTAAATACTTTCTCCTAATAAAATAGGACTCTTTTTGTAGGTTGGAAATCTAACCTGTAATTAGCAGTCTATTTTTATTAATCAACAATATAGAAAAATTACACAGCCCCACAAAAAAAAAGTTTAAAGCAGCGATCCAGATCCATGTATTCCTATGTATTTTCGGTCGCTGAATCCGTATCGGGGTCAACAAAAATCGTACACTTCCAAAATCATTAGCTAGAGCCAAAAAACACCTCTGAAATTGGGTAAAAAGAATATTAAGCTATGAGAATAGTTTTTACATCTTAATGAATCGAATTATACAAATTAAGGTTAAACAGCAGCGTACATACAATAAATATGAAACTTACCCCCAGGGAGGGGCGAAAACTAGCCCCCATATAGAAAAAAATCGATCCCAAACAGCAATGACTGCTGAAAAAGCTCAAAATGTCTAAGTTTTGTTAAAGTGATAAGAAACTGCATCAAATCCGACGTAATCTTCATAAACTGCCCCTATAGAGTTGAGAACAACCACCCCCAAGTTTAAAGGACACGAGAAAAACAAGAAAAAACGTAAAATGCAACAGGATTTCTATTTTAATGGCTGAAATTGCGTAGTACTCTAAAATAGAACCAGAAACTTACGTACCGTCAACATCCTACACTGTCAACCCTCAGAGGGTGTGAAAACCACCCCCTATGTATGATTTAACTATAAAAAGTTACAGTGACTTCTATAAAAATTCGAAACACCTGCGTTGTGTGGAAGAGAGAAGAAACTAGACTATGTTCGACGATGTGCTTGAAAACCACCCCCACGGGGTTGCGAGATACTACCCCTCTATCTGTAGGATGCTGGAAAAACAGGGAGAAACTAACCGGATTTACATTTTTATGGATGCTATGATTGGCAAAAATCGTGTTGCATTCATGTCCTATAAATGTTATTAAGTAACACCCCCAGAAAGGATGTAAACTACCGCAATTCAAGATGTAACGAAATAGTATAGTATGTATTTAGGTGTGAAAGCAATACGTTCCAGGACGACGATGCAAATTGTTGGCCGAGGCGCTAGCCGAGGTCAACAGCATCGGAGTCTTGGAATGTGCATTCACACCGAAGTACACATACTATTTTTTCTGAAATCACAACATTGTTATAAATGCATAACATTTCTTCATTACAATCTAACTGCTTACTAATAAATGCAGTTTTAATGTGAGTTGGTTTGTCTGCGTGTATTTATTTACTGTCTAAAATATACATAAAAAACCGTACGGGAATGTAACATTTCCGTACGGTTTTCTTGTTCGTTGCTTGGCAACGGATCTTTTCCGGTCTGTTTTCTGATAGTTTCTTAGCAACGGACTAAAATACTAGAATTGTGCATTTTTCGATCTGAAATCGCGCCGAAAATGTAGACATTGCCGATCGGTTTCAGAAAAAAGCTATACTGTTGCTCATTCGTTTCATTCGTCTGGTCCTGCGCTTCAATTATGACTCATTTTTTGGTGGATCTGAAATCAATCAACTGGAATTACATTTATTCACTTTGTGATGTTAATGAAATGATCGAGTTTTAGAGTACCAGTAGTTTATCTAAACGATTTACATGCTCCATATAAAATGGCTACGTTAACAAAACCTTCGGCTCCTTAGTTAATCGATAACAAAACTAATAATAAAACTAAATCTCGAATATTTATTTACAAAGCTTGTAACTGGCGATGATACCTACCAACGTTCCACTCGCTTCTGTAATTTAATCAGAGTGCTCAAACACAGAACTGCTCTATTTGAAATAAGTTTCTCCTACAATGCTGTTTGCAAATATAATAAGATACTCCAAAATACCAGGGACTGTCAACATATTGTCACCTTTACAGGATATGTCAAAACCCTTACACTGGACAACAGGGAAAATTAACTGATAGTGATAAGTTTTTGTTTGTTTAGTTTTGTTTCTCTGTTTTTTACTATCAGTACTACAATCTACTTTTATTATTTCTTTTTTCTTTCTTCTTCTCCCCTATATATTTTTATTTTATTCGTGTCATCTGTGATGATTTATTACGCATGACTCATCATATGTATTTTTGTTACTAACTTATGATTACTGATGGTTACGTGGAAGAGCATATATATGAACGTCGCCATCAAGTTTTATTTATTGCTTGTTATAATGTACTTAACACGTTGACTGCCATACGGGTTAAGACAAATTTCTCATAAGGCGCCAAGAGGTAGCAACGGTTTAACCAAATAAAATATCCCCCCAGGCCATGAATATCATCGGCTAATACACTATGACAGATAATATTTTGAAAAAAAACTGCCAAAAAAACGTCAAAAAAGTCTCGGTCCTTTACTACGCCATCTCGGTCTACTTATAACGATAGAAGTGTGCTGGACCGAGTCGCTGGGAGATTCCGAGATCCCGAAAAGTTCCAGAAGATCCAGAGATCCCGAAAACATGACTCGGTCTTATAGACCGAGTCGGCCCACAGGGCAAATATAAGTACTCGGTCTTATGGACCGAGTTGGCCTCATAGACAATAAAAACCTCGGTCATATAGACCGAGATGGCAGTCAACGTGTTAATGGAAAAAAGACACATTTAATATTTTTATAATAATAATAATAGTAATAATAATAATTATTATTAGTATTATTTTAAAGATATTTAGATATATAATTCATTATACATAATTTACTGATCATATAAAGTTCTGTCAGTGCTCATTTTCCTTTGTAAAAAGTCCAGTTATCATGCTGAACTGTAAATATATAGCGCACACAAATGTATTATGGATTAAAGTAATAATAGAGTGGAATCAAAAACAATACAATGGAAAACCCGCATTCGTCAACATATTTCTGAAATTAGATAACGTTTGAAAGTCTAAACACACATAAACACAAACAACAAATATAGAATATAACACTATATAAAGTAGCCACTGCTCTGTTGGAGACCCGTTTACTTGTCACCTTTATAAACCGAAACAAGTAAACCTACTGCAACAAAAATATGCATTGAGAGAGATTTTTCATGATTTGTATGTTTCCATGGATGAACGTCAGGTAGGTTTGGAAATTACGTATTCGATGTTACCTTTGTTATAGCGGAACTACGCAACATAGTTAATTTTAGTATAATCTAGAACATTATAAAATATCTAGCTGAGATTTAAGCTCAACTTAGTTTTAATGAACGGTAAATGCTGCTTATTAAATTACTAAAACTGTGTAGGTGGGTACTAGAACTTATTTTTGAATTAGTTAAGGATTACGGTAATAAAAACTTCAGACATGAATAATTACCTTAAACGTATACAGGGTGATTCTTTTAAGGCGGTCATTAGAATATTTCCCACTTGCAGATGAGATAGCAATTTGAAATTTGGTACCTGACCATAGTCGACCATTGCGAGTCCGAAAATAATAATTTCAAAATGGCGGCACTTCCGGAAATACCGAAGTCGATACCAACTTGCTTATTTTAAATGGAACACACCCCATATATTTTCGACTTTTCGAAATAATCGAGTCAAAACATGTAGCGCACCCTATACCTAAACCGAGCAGTTTCGGAGATTTTTGAAATTTTATAAAAAATTTGACAAGTGCAACGGTTTGCAAGAACCGTTATAACTTTCTTCGTGTAGGAGATCCTTATTTGTTCTTTAGTATGCAGGAAGAACACAAGATGAGCTACTCACTACAAAAAAAAAATAGATTCCAAAATAGTATACCCAAGTATTTTATATTTCACGTTACATTTTGTCAAATTCAAAGCTCAAAAACTTTTTTATTTCAAATGGAACACCCTGTATTTCTTTACATCAAATTATATTAAATTCCCTTTTTTCTAGTATCAGTATTGTAGTTACAACTTTTCGAAATATTGTCGATGTAGAGTTCAAGTATTTTTATTAAGTATAATTATTTTTACTAAGTCTAAGAATTTGCACGAAAATAATTCCCCTAAACGGGAGGCTTTGCGTATGCATAGTAGTAAGATACCTGTGAAAAGTTACAAACCCATGTTTGGGTTCAAGACCATCACAATTTCGAAAGGGCATGCAGAGAAGGTTAAAAAACGTAATTCACTCGATTTGCTTTGGGCAGCTGGTTACACTGATAAAAAAGAGCCACAGTTATTCTAGAATGGCTACATGGAGTGAACTAGGACATAATCTGGTGGAGTTGTTACTCAGTTCTTTACTAAATGTATTATCCAAAAATGGGATACCTTCACGTATACTGTTGTGCTCCAGATGTAACCTGTGACGAATTAAAAAAAGTCTTAACGGAAACAGCACCAAATATAAAATTTAACTGTGAAGAATGGAACAAAACTGAAACGGGACAATCATTTAAAGTATCTTTCCCAATTGAATGTTGTAAGGAGGTTTATAGCCCAGATTTGTGGCCAGCGGGGGCTGCAGTTCGCCGCTTTACCTTTTCTAGGAGATCAAATTTTCAAGAACGACGAATGACGCAAGAAGGCAACTAGAGACTTTTGAAGACTCTGACGTAATACATGCGGTGGAAAGAAATATCTTTAACATAGGGCATGTTAATGTACAAGGTATCGCAAATAAAATTTATAATGTTGACATTTTTAATACCAACCAAAAATTAAATGTATTATGTGTCTCAGAATTTTGGATGCAATATGATCAACTGCAATTCCTTAAAATACCCAATTTTGAATTGATTTCATCTTTTTGTAGAGACAAACACCAACATGGTGGCGTAGCAATTTTTGTAAATACCCAAACAAATGTTAAATATAAAATAAGAAATGTAAATGTTGACAAATTTATATCAGAAATGGATATTGAGCTTTGTTCTATCTCTGTTTTGATAAAAAACAAAAATATTGCTATATTGACAATTTACAGACCTCCTGCAGGTAATATGGACATCTTTTTTGTAAATCTGACAGAATGTCTAAATTTTTTGACACAAAAGTTTGATTATATTGTTTTATGTGGAGATCTTAATATAGACTACTCAAGTAATTCCTTAAATAAAAAAATGCTAGCGGACTTGCTCATGACATACGAATTAGTAGTGAAATTAAATGAACCAACGAGAATCGCTAAGAATTCAACTGGCAGCATTTCAAAATCGTATATTGACTATCTAGTATGTAATTTACCAAATGAAAGTTATGATTCGTTTATTTGTGATCCATGTATTGCGGATCATTTGGCCCAAGTGCTCTCATTTAAGTACACGCAAAAGAACACAGGAAACGAAAATAGACAATTAATTACTTATAGATGTGACTCAGATAATAATATGGAACAATTAAAACATTCATTAAGTATTGTTGACTGGTCGGAAATTTACACGAGTAATACTGACAAAGCGTTTGAAAATTTTATTGCTATTTTTTTAAAATGTCTTGATTTGTCTTGCCCTCTGATCTATAGGTGTGGTAAGGAAAATATTAATTTTAATAGTTCAAAAAAATAGGTAACACCTGAAATAATTAAACAGGGAGCTGATCTGCGAGATCTGTTCTTATTAGTAAAATCATCACAAAATGTGGATATTCTAGAATATTATAAATCTAAAAAAAAGTTACATAATAAATCCATTCAATGTGCAAAAATGCAGTACAATTTAAATCAAATAGCAAATTCCAAAAACTCCTCTCGAGAGATTTGGCATATAGTAAACTCAACTTTAGGTAGAAACAAGAAAAAAAATGAGAAAGTTGTTATAAATATAAATGGAAAAATCACAGACAACCCAAAAGAGGTCGCGGATTATCTAGCTTATTACTTCTCCCATGTAGCTGAGGATAATATTAAAAGTTATTTTGTGGACAACATCCCACTCGAATGTACTACTAGTAATATGTCCGAGAGATCGTTTTTCATGGCACCCGTCACCACTTGGGAAGTACGGGACATAATTCTTGAATTAAATAATAAAAAGTCGAGTGGTGTGGATGGAATATCTTCTAAGTTTATAAAAAATAGTTGTGATTCTATAATCGAACCATTAACTTACTTAATAAACAAATCTCTTGAAGAGGGGAAATTTCCGTCAATCCTAAAAGTAGCCGTTGTCTTACCAATATTTAAAAAAGGTGATCTAAATAATCACGAGAATTATAGGCCAATATCTCTATTGTGCATTATATCGAAAATTTTGGAAAAAATAGTTTTCAATCGAATTACAAAGTTTTTATTAAAAAATAATTTATTATCAGATAGGCAACACGGCTTTAGAAAAGGAAGATCAGTGGAAACAGCTTCAGTACAATTTTTTCAAATAATCTATGATGAATTGGATAAAAATAATTACGTAATTGGTCTATTTTTCGATCTAACCAAAGCATTCGATACAATTAGTATACCGTTTGTCATTAAAAAAATGTTTTCCCTGGGCATCAGAGGCACAACACTTGAGTGGATCGAATCCTTTTTAACGGACAGAAAACTTAAAGTAAAAGTTGACGATGTAATATCCGAAGAGTTTGACGTCAATATGGGAGTTCCCCAGGGCTCAGTCTTGGGGCCCCTTATTCTTTTGCTATTTATAAACGACCTGCCCAAAAATATACCCCAAACAACGGTAACAATGTTTGCCGATCACACGTCGATGGTAGTAACAGCAGCCGATGTTGAAACCCTACAAATTATGGTTAATATTATAGTGAGAGAGTTTTATGAATGGTGCAAAAAAAATTTGTTAATATTGAATTTGGCCAAAACTGAATGGGTATTTTTCTCCAAGAGAAAAACATTACCCGACAGCTTTACAGTCAATATTTCAGACTTAAAATTAAATCCATCAAAAGAGGTTAAATTTTTGGGAATTTACTTAGATAGCAAGTTGTGTTGGGACTACCATATAAATGAACTATGTAAAAAATTGAATAAAGCATGTTTTGCAATAAACCAACTACAATCTACAATGGACATAAAACATTTACTAAATGTGTATTTTTCCTTGGCCTATTGCCATCTGTCATATAACATCATATTATGGGGCCAAAGTGTTGACATTCAAAGGGTGTTTGTTTTACAAAAAAGAATACTCAGAACCATTTTTAAAATCAATCCAAGAGATAGCTGTAAGCAATACTTTATTAATAACAAATTACTAACTGTTCCATCCATTTACATTTTGTCTGTATTGAAATTTGTTAAATTAAATTTAACTAAGTTTGTACTAAATGGAGACCAACACTCTCACAATACAAGATGTCGAAAAATGCTAAGGCCTCCTCATCACTCAACAGCTCTGTACATGAAATCACCATATTATAATGCAGTAGCTCTCTATAATAGATTACCGGAGGATATTAGGGATGTTAATTCTTATAAATTATTTAAGGACAAAGTTAAATTATTTTTAATTGAAAATTGTTTTTATAGTGTAAACCAGTTTTTTAATATGTAATTTTATATTTATTATTGTCTATGTATTTATCTTTTTAAATATCTTACTCGTATTGACATTCTCGCCAATTTGTAGTATCTACATTTTTTTTTAAATGTATCTTTTGTCTCTGATATGTTTTATATTATATTTTTTCCAATTTGTAACTGACTTACCATATATACAACTTTGTATCATTAGTGGTTAATAAACATTATTATTATTATTATTATTATTAACCAATCAAAATACTTCATTTCATGTCATGTGTCAAAATTCATCCAATCTGTAAAAGATTACAGCGATTATTTCACTCATTAACGCTGTAGCCAATGAGAGCCCGTTTTTTCACAACATTGCACCAATCAAACGTCATTATTAGTGGTAATTCAAGTTAGATCTGCTTTTGACAGGACCAACATGCAAAATTTATCGCTCTAATTTTTTAGGTCGCTGCAGCGGCAAATATTGCGAAAATTTTTTGACGTTTTGTGTCGTGACATATTTTCGGCAAATAGGACAAATCGTGCTTTTAAATGTTATCTATAAATATCTTCTCTAGCTTATTACTAATTGTTAACGTAAATTGTAAATTGTAGTATTGTATTAATTACCTAAAAAGCCAATGCTGTGTGGAACTTATATAGGTTCGGGACAAGTTATAGGTACACAGCTTTCAATGGCTTAATACCTAACATAATTACAAAATAATTTTCACAACTAAAATTAAATATGAATATCTACTTAGCAAACAAATCAGTTATTTCATGATAAATACACAAATGTAGTTACTTACGTATGGTAATTCATCAATCATTACAAAGCAGCTAACACTTATTTGGAAAATCAAAACTCTGCAGTATCACTATATACATTATAATTCGTTGTACTTAAAGTCTCTCTACTTAAACAAGTAAACCTTAACTTAACTATCAAACTTCTCAAATTAGAAATAAGGATTAAATACATAAATATATATTAATAAACACTTTAATATAATAATTCAATTCACTATTTAGGCTAGTAACTAAGTTAAGCTAGCGTTACTAGATGGCGGTACCATACCATCTGAGCCGGCAGCCTTAGAACGTAAAAGGGATAGATTGGTAATATGCAATTTGTGTGATTTCACCGGTAATGTGATTGGTCGAAGCGTGTTTTGTTGTGATGACTAGTCTTATAAGTTACAGTACCTATGGTTTAACGTATATTGTTTTTCTTGATTGTCATAATTTAAACCTACTTTGTTTTTTATTAGATGAATCGCTTTGGAAATGCATTTTTATGTGACGTAAATGATGAAATTGAAGATAAAGGTGAGTAATCTCTAAAAAGCAACAAGGAAACGTCTGAAGGCAATTAATTACTGAACATAATATTGAAGATATACTTAATGAATTATTTATTCGTGAAATATTCTCCACAAATACCACTCGTGCTTTAAATTTTATCTAAAAATTTGTTCTTAAGCTAAGTTGCCCCTAGTTAATATAACTCGTGCAAATTGGCAGTTTATTATCAAAGATTAAATCCCTCCCGCTAAAGCGGTCGGGATTTAATCAGATAATAAACTGCCAATTTGCACTCTTTATATTACCAGGCAACACGCTTTCGAAAAAATTTTCGATAAAATTTTAAGCGCTAGTGATATTACATACGATAACACCACTATATGTGGTGTTACCAGGCAAGGCACACAAGATATGTTCAAATGTCAGATTAAAATTCAACAAATGTCAAATTGAAAATCAATTTATAAAAATGTCACGAAGGTTTGGTAAACGATTCAATTAATCAAATTGTATTAGAAAATGCACCCAAAACACCATTAAAAGTAAAAAGGATACGTGGAAAATGTTTTTAGAAGTTTGTTAGATCAGAAAATACGAATTGAATGGAGAGTAAAAAAATATCTTACCGAATACACCTCGAGCGTTGATGAGTACCCAAAATTTTGTCGTAGAGAATGCTTCAAGCGTGTTGCTTAAAGGTAATATTACCAAGCAACACGCTTTCAGCAGTCTCTATAATAAAATCATCTCGGTATTCTCAATGCTCTAGGTGCATTACAGGTGATAATTCCACTTGTCTCCATAAATCTTAATCCCTCGATTATTGCAATTTTGCTTTCAGCTTTGTATTTTGCTATAAAGAAGACATCACCCTTGTATAGTAACTCTGGATCAAACATCATTCATGAAGTATACTGAGACAGTTTTGTCTGCTAACAAGGATAATCCTACCTACAATTTTCAAGGCGCGGTGTTATTGCTAGTATTTTAGTTATTACTTTATTGTTCAATATATTGTTTGTGATCACAATTTCTACGAAACGCTTAGGTATATTTATATAATAAATTTTGACCTTTAAACACCATATTGTCAGTTCATGTTTTAGACAATATTTTAAGTATTATCTATATAACATATTATTGTCCATTCGATTTCTTCTTTGTATATAACTTCGTTTAATATTAAGGCCTCAGTTTAGTCGTTTTCTAATAAAAACACACCTAGTTTGATTGATTTATAATAAAATCAATTTTATAATCACATTGTTCACTTATTTCAGGTATTTTGATACAAACCAAACTATACAAACAAAGTATTTAGATATGATCTACTGAATTAATTATATAATCTTTTATAGAAAGTTGAACATCTTTTAGTAATATTTAAAGCTACTAATTTAATTTTTACTTGTGCGAAATTTGAATTATTAATTTACACTTTTTTTTTACAACTAGTACTTTCTTTAAATTTTGATTAGTTTATCTTTCTTGTAATCAAACTTCAATTTTAGTGTAAATTACAAATATAGAAAGATTGGCGCCCCGCTTTTCTAGGAAAATTATCTTTATATAAGTCAAATTAACATCTCTTTAAGAAACATTATTAAAACATCTATCATTTATTAATTTCTATCCATCGGACACGTTTAAGTTCGGTGCCAGTAATCTGGCCTAAATCCCGATTAAAAGCCGACACAATAGAACGAAATTACGCTGATGTGATAAGTGATAAATAATACGCAAAGTGATATGTAAAATAACATTACAACAGTTAAGTTATATAGCTAATATTTAATTAATGTGGGTGATTAGAATATCTCAGTGCATAAAAAGTGGAGAATAACCCAAGAGCCTCTAGGAAACCATAAATCAATCAACACTAAGGCTAAAGATAAGTCTACACTCGACTATACCACTTTACTTAAATATATACCTGTATGCTTTAAATGCTTGATAGTTCCTAGACAATAAATTAAAATAAGGGCACTAAATATTTTTCTTTCAGCAAAAATATACAAACCAAACTATTACAAAAATACAAATAATAATTAATAGCCAAAACCGAATTTCTTTCAGCCAATCAAGAGAATTGCGCACGATATAATAATGGTGATAATAATAACCCGAAATAATTAGTAATGCATCGCTATTAAAGTGTGATTATACAGATTTCCTGTGTGAACCTTCAAGTGTGTTTTCTCATAATTACTAAAAATATTCAAAAAAATGTAATCAAAATTGAATACGTAATGATCAGTGGCGCACTACTCTTAAAGTATACCTTTCAGGTGAGGTTCTCATAATTGCTAAAAATATTCAAACGTTTAATTTGGATTAGATCAGAAATAATCAATGGGGCACTGTCGGTGTGTAGCGTCCAGGCTGAATTCTTATGGCACCTCAATGTATGTATACGTGATTACAGGTTTCTCTCAGGAAAATGGTTTCCAAGAAAATACGCACAGAAAAGAGCAATCTTGATACCTAGAGCAGCGGAAACTCAACTCAATAAATAGATCATATTCTGGTAGGCAGGGAGATGACTTATAGTGTTCTGTCACCAATGGATACCAATAAAAGCTTGAAAAAGTTAAATACAAAGTGTCAACGTATAGAAGTTATATTTAAGTTTGTATAAGTGAATGTGTAAAATAATTTATACCTCGGCCTGATAAGAAATATTAGTTAGTGTTTAATTAGGTACAGAAACCAAAACTTTCCACAGTGCTTCCCTCTAACGCAGTAAATCATAGCATATACATAGTGCAGTGAAATCGTGTACCTGGAGACTTTAATGCACATATACTCCACACATGGTCTAACGAAAATGGAAACGCGCTGAAAAACCTAGCACACATGTTTGACTTAACAATAAGAAATACATGGAGTAAAAGTCAAACATGCATTAACACCTGGAGTAATGGAAGCTCAATCACACAAATAGACCATATTCTGGTAAGCAGAGAGATAAGGGAAAGGATCAAGAAGGTTAAAGCAAAAAGGACAGCAGAAAACCTACTGAAGAAAACGCTAACACTGAACAGCACCAAACTAAAAATAGGGAGACCATGTTACCCGTGGAAAACAACAATCGAGAGGATCATGAACAAACTGGGAAAGGACCAAACATACTGGGAAAGAAAAGCGAGGGGAAAGAATGAATTTCACAAAGAAATCGGAGCGATATATACTCTACCAGTATCAGAAACGGAGGAATCAGAAGTCCCAGAGGAAGAAGAAGACCTGTAGAAACAGAAGTACAAAAATAGGAGCACAGATAGCAGCGACACAACGCAGCAACATATCTCACAAGAAGACCCAGAATAGGCAGAAGCCCAGAACCAAAAATACAAAAAAAGGGGGCTTAAACGCTCCCTCACGACATAATGCGGTAACGCATCTCACAAATACCTACACCTCCCATCCCACATTCCTTTACCATGCGCCATGTGGCTCTCGCTGCTGGCAACAAGCATGACCTTAGTCCAACTCAGCGTGGACGTAGCAGGCCCAGCTGTATAACTTGGGAGTGGCAGCAATGCCTACCGCACGCTGGTAAATCAATCAATCAATCAATCAAATCAAACACGTAAAACTATTTGTAAAGTGTTTTCTTACCCATGACTCATCTGCCGAGTCTCTGAGCTACTGGGGTAGTAACATTTTTTCTTTAAATAACATAAAGTGCAGTAAGAATCTCAAACACTTAATGAAAATTAAAAATTTATTGAACAGCGAAGAAATAATGTTACAATCTGTATTATTAGGTAAAGAGGAGTTTTTGGGAGGTTGCAGAAAAAAAAAGTCCATCATGAGGATTTAAAATTAACAACTCCTTATAAACTTCAGCATTTTTGCGAGCGCGACGACTTTCACTTACGTACTTAAGAATAATTTGTTCTCCCTGTGAAAGCATCCATGTTTATAAAACTATTTTTCATTTTAGCACTAAAACGAATGCTAATGAACTCTGAGTTCCAAAAGAGGGGGTAATCATAAAGCCCTAAATCCCCCTTCCTCGTGATTTTCCTTCATAAGCTGACATGATTACTTTCTACATTTATAAAAACATAACTTTTAAAGCAAAACTCACTTTATTTACGCTATAAGAGACGGATCGAAAATCAGAGGGAAATGGTTTATAAATCTCTCTATTTTTGGTCAAAGTTAAGGACCTATATTACAGGTATTACAATGCCCTCAAATACTTTTAAACCTCTTCTTCTCGATCTGACCAGCCTGTTGCAGTATCACTTATGAACTTTTCATATTGAAAGTAAGGTTTTATTTGTTGTCCTTGGTAATACCACAATAATACTGAAGCAACATGAGCACAGTCCACCTTGCATCGGTAATAACACGAAGTTCCCTCTGTTAAATGGTATTGGGTCCACAGCGTATATATTTTAGAAGCAGTGTGACGACTTAGTATCAATATCAATATGCATATAAGTTAATAGTATATTATTCAACGAGCGGTAATGTAGGTAATAACTCACACAGATGAAGTTAACAGCACAAGCCGAAGGCGAGTGCTGTAATTCATCAAGTGAGTTATTACCATTACCCCAAGTTGAATATTATACTTTATCTACGATTATAACAGTAAATATTAAATTGAGAAAATTTTGTTTAAATTACCTACTCTGTCTATTAATAAAATTAACTGTAAAATTTAATTTTTGTACACCCTTTTATATTTGTTCTGCAATTTTTCGGGAAAGGAATTATGTATTGCATCATTAGCTACTTGTCTTCATTCTGGTGGTGTACATATTAGTTCATCTTCACTAACCGAATTCATCATTTTTGGCACAATTATTACTTAACTTGATTTGAAAACGTCGAAACTATTCAAACATGATAAATCACCTTCCTCCCCTCAATAATAATGGACCGTTTTATTTCACCGTATCGGAAAAGAATTTCTCTCGGACAGAGCCACCTTCGTGTGTCACGCGTTACGTCGTTAGTGCGTTAGTGATTTATGTAACTCACTCATTATAACTCACGCTATTTCTTTATGGATACTATTAATTGTTCAAAAGCAGTTCATTAATTACTATAGAACCTAATAAGAGTAGATAAATATTTTAATTCATCAATAGTCAAACGCGGAAAATCCATTATATCATTATCGCTCATTTCCTTCCATATTATCTTGACTAGTTTTCTTGGGTCACTCTATTTTGTAACTCGTTTGGATGTCTTAACAGCAATACTACCTCTGCAGTGATAGTATCGCTTCCACTGTTACCTGTTACGATTTTTATATATGTTACAGATTTTATAACTGAATATAATAATCACAAATATCACATATATAAAAATCTTCATTGTTCTCGAATGTGTTATATAAAAAATAAAACGAGAAAAGTTGAAATATCTAATATATCTGCCGATTTTTTTGGAAAAATCCAAGTTTAAGACGTTTTTCTTCATTTATGTAATTAAAATTAAAAAAAAATCTTATACCTGATATAACACACTTAATAAATTGAGCCCATTTGGGCACCTATTTATCTTATAAACTGGAATATGTTTCATTTGTAACTTTTTCTCAGAAGCACATCTTTCAAAAAAATTCTACACTCTTTTCTTTCTGCTTAAAAACTACACAATTTACTTTAAAACGATTAACGTCGTATTTGTTTTTTAAAGATTTGATGAAATAACATCTGTATACTTAAGTGTAGATATTGTGGATGTGATGCATTTGTGGTTCTAACTAGTAAGTAAGTGGTAAGTAACTAGTTTTCAAATGAACACTTTGTATATACCTATAATACAGTCCTACAGTATACAGCACAAATTTGAAAACGATATAAATTAATATTCCTTACGTGGGTACAGGCAGTAAAATTGTTATTTACTTGAAGATATTGACGATATAAATTTGTAAATCCCGCAAAGTAATATTTTAACCAAAACATTAACGGCGTTATATTGCTTCCTAGGCCCTCAATAAACTAAATATTAATACTCAAGGATCTCAAATATGATAGGGAGCTCAGGTGTTGCTGCAAATTATTATGGATGTATTGTTTTAACAGCCTCTGCAATCTCGAGGCTTAATCCTCAGGTGAAGGCATGAAATGTTATTCGCCCGTGTACAAATACCAATTTTAATCAAGTTAGTTTGTGACGAACGAGTTTAAAAATGAATGTTTGGTCAAATTAATAATGTTGCTGATGATTTTTTTAAGATGTACTATACAGGGTGAACAACAATGAAGAAAATATACAATTTTATTCACGATAAGTCATCATAAATTCGTCGATATATTCAATTATCGACTTTTATGAGTTTTACGTCGATTAATATTTTACTATATAAAGTATTCCAGCTTCTGGGCTTACAATGAAAGCCACGAGGCTTGGCGAACATTCTGGTAACATCAGACCAACGTTTTGGAGTGTGTCCTCTTCACTTCCTGCCATGTCATTTTCCCTGAACTCTCAACTGTTCTATATGGTCATCTTGTCGGTTGCTGTGGCTAAAAAATGAGAGTATTCGGAAGTATACGATGCTGGAAAATTACATTGTATTCTTTGGAAAATATGCCATGGACTCAGGGAATTCACAGCATGTATCTAATTCAACTTTCACATCTCGAAAATATCAATACGCAGTCTGCCTATCATACTGAAGATCCATGTCTCAGAGTCGTAGAGAAATATGCAGCAAACAAACATGGCTGCCCCCCAGGAACCGTAAACAGATAGGAGTTTACGGTTCTTGAGCTACCCCCCTCCGTTGTCGAGAGCGACCAACATGATGTTGATAGTCGCGCGGTTCCTACCCACCTCGAACTGCCCCTAATCGCAAGAAACCACCACATTTTTCGTTGTCAGGCATGTGAAGGCATGTTGGATAGGGTTTTTTTTTTGGGTAAACTCAATATGTCCTATAAAGTTTCGCAACAAGACATCCTAACGACCCCCGCGGGTTGAAACCACCGCGCCTTCCTCAATGTCGAAACATGCAAAAAACACCCAAACGTGCTGAAAATTATTTTCCACACGTTTTCAAGGGCGGAGAACATGATGCTGATATTATTTAGCCTCCCAACCCCTAACCAAATACCCTTAAATGCATATAACCACCGTTTCCCACTTTTTGGTATCAGACATGCGAGGACTTGTTGGATCGGGGTTTTTTTGAGGGAACTTAGTGCCCTGTAAAAATAAGCAACCAGACATCCTAATGACCTCCAAGGGTTGAAACCACCCCCTCCTTCAATCCCTCAAAGAGAATGTTTTAAAGAAAGTACCCCCCGTTTTCAAGGGTGGAGAACATGATCGTGGCATCACTTTCTCTCTTAGTCTTCAGAAACTACCTTTGTATTCCCAAAACCATCGGTTCTTCTTAAAATGAGATCACAAGCGCTTATTGGATTAGGTTTTCCAAGGATAACGAAAAATGGAAAACAGAGGTGATTTTATGAATTTAGAGGTAGTTGATGAAGGGTGGGGGGCTAAATAATATCAGCTTCGTGTTCCCCGTCCTTGAAAACGTGTAGAAAACAGTTTTCAGAATGTTTGGATGTTTTTTGCATGTTTCGGTATTGAGGGGGTTTCAACCCCCGGGGGTCGTTATAATGTCTGGTTGCAAAATTTTACAGGACAAAAAAAACCGATCCAATAAGTCCTCTCATGCCTGAACGAAAAATGGAAAAAGGGGTAGTTCGAGGGGGTAGGGACCGCGCGACTATCACCATCGCGTTGGCCGCCCTCGAAAACGGGGGTGGCCATGTTTGGCCGCTACTCTTTTTTTGCAACTTTGGTATGGACTAATACGAATATCTGCCTATTCTAACGTGATAAGTTGTAGTTTTCTTGGGATTTTCTTAAACTGCATCTATGAACATTCATATAGTTGGATTAGGATAAAATTTTGCACCACAGAAGACATGCATTTGGCTATATACTGTTTCAAAGACGATCAAAATTTGTTTTTTGAAGAGGAATAGGTGTTGTATTTTTAATACATGGAAGATTGATTGATCAACATGTAGCACGATGGATTCATTCAAAGCTCTTTTGCTATCTTATCGAAGTAAGATTTGAAATCAATTCTTGCTGATATATTTGCCATAATGTCTCTCGCATATGAACAGACAACCTTAAACTAATTCCCAAATGTTTTCAGCCTTTCAGAGAGATATTTCTAGCACTAGCCAAGAAATCCAGAGTATAACAAGTGGCAAGATTTGATCAGTTTGCTGAGACCATTAATAACTATTTTACATAATACGGTTTCAGTTTTCAATATTATTTCAACTTTTTAACCCCCGACCCCAAAAGTGGGTCGGGGTTGACGCGTATGTTTGTATGTCTGTCTGTCTGTCTGTCTGTGTGGTTTCATATCTCTTCAACGGGTGATACGATTTTGATGCACTTTTTTTATTTGAAAGAGTATTTTGCCAAGAAGGTTTTTGCCATATTAGATTTTGATGTCTGGTCGCCATCTTGATTACAAGCTTTTATTTAACTTGCCTTGTTCTTGTGGGTCAAATCTTGCAACTGAATTTTAAAATAGTTATCCCCAATCGATTGAGCTGAAATTTTGCATACACGTTTAGTTTGAATGACAATGCATGGTTAGCTAATTGACGTCAATCCAAATCCAATATGGCGGACCAGTTATTTTTATGCACTCCCATGATATAAGCATCAAATGAAAGGGTTTGCTGAGAAGAATACGAAAATAAAATGACGTCACACTAAATTCAATATGGCGGACGCCCCAAGATGGCGGACAAAATTTTTTAGTTTAACCACTATAATTTGATCGTATAGTGTATTCGCTCATACGTTGCATTCTAAGAAATGGTGAAAGATTCGGTTTAGACTATAAGTTTTATATCGGATAGGAACGACGCAATGAATATGCACTTCTCCAAGAAATTAACGCACCACCAAAAAATAACCAAAAGTTTGAAGTTAGTTAATTTTTAACCCCCGACCCAAGAAGGCGTATGTTTGCATGTTTGACTGTCTGTCTGTCTGTGGCTTCATATCTCTTCAACGAGTAATCCGATTTTGATGCACTTTTTTTTATCTGAAAGAGTATTTTGTCGAGAAGGCTTTAGGTCATATTAGATTTTGATGATTGGTCGCCATCTTGAATTCGCCATGTTGAACTTCTCTAGAAATTGTCCGATTGAAATAAAATTGTAAATGTGCAGACAATTATGGTAGCCGAACATGATTTCGGCCTCATTTTGATTCGGTCATATGAAACTGGTACGATTAGATACATTGGATTAGATACAGGAAGGAAAAAAACTGACGGGCTGGGGAAAAACTAAGATCAGATTCGTGTTCAGCGGCTCAAAATACAAGGGATAGGTGTGGTCAGTACCCCCACGCAGACCACTTTTTTTTCCGAAATTGTGCCACACTGATTGTGGTACAGTTGTCACAAAAAGTGGTCTGCGCGGGGGTACTGACCACTCCTATCCCTTGTATTTTGAGCCGCTGAACACGAATCTGACCTTAGTTTTTCCCTATCACATCCGGTTTTTATTTATCAGCAAAAAAAGTCTGTTGAATCGTAATATTTATAAATTTATTTGCCGTTAAAAGAAAACCTGATGTGCTGGGGAAAAACTAAGATCAGATTCGTGTTCAGCGGCTCAAAATAAAAGGGATAGGTATGGTCAGTACCCTGGTGCAGACCACTTTTTTTTGTGGGCGTGTGTTATTTATCTTTCCAAGAAAAATTTAATTAAAATACGAAGCAGCCATTGGTGGTAAATTTCTCCAAATATAGAGCTTAAGAAAGATAATGTGTGGAATAATTTATTATTAGCATTATAAAGTGTTACATACTCATATTATAATATATATAATCTTTCTCCAGAGGCAATCTTTCATCTTGGTGAATGTTTTCGGAGGATGATAAGTCCTTTCCACATTAAATATTTCTTTAGTAAATAACTTTATATCATCACTCACTGAAATTTCGCAGTTGCCGCACTTAAAATATAATTTACCATCTGCTATACCAAGAAAATTAAATTTGAAACGAAACAATAGCGTGTTGGAAAACAAACATAATTTATTTATTTTTAAAATTCAAGAAAGGAACGAGAAATAAACAAGGTCTTTGTTTTATCTATGCATCTGGTTATTACCTTCATTATATTTCATATGAGGTTAAATTGCTACTGAATCATTTTCTTCTGTAAATACGACGGTGGTTTCTTATGTAAGTTGTTCGATAAAAATATGAAATATAAAAGCAAAGATTAGGAAATCAAAGAAGTTTTGCATAGATGTTCATTTTTACTTACTCATTCAGGAACTGATGATCGGGGGCAAAATATTTTTTAGAGGGAAAATAATGGAACCAAAGTAAATTTATAGCGAATTGTCTTATAACTAGTTTAGAATAAGTCGGAGTATTAATGTCACTTCTAATGACATACGAACTTCTTTTCCTGTTGCTCAATGAACTTTTATATTATGAAATATTCTACAACTTTTTCAACAGCCTCTGATCATTATATTCGGCTGTGATATTGTAGAAGAACTCACTACCGAGCGTCTAAGTGACGCGACAACAATTTATTTATTAAAGGGCGCCAGTCGCGTTCTACCCCGTCCTTCCACTCACAATCGGGTTCGAGATAAGATATAACACGATAGACAAGTAATAGGTCAAGGCTACACTACCTCAGATCATGAGCGATGCTCTATCTGTCGGGATTTTATCTATTTACGTAATAATAATGGGTTTTACGCCATTTTTTTTTTTCGTGAGAGGGGAAATCCTCATGGACACCCGTCGCTTAGAGTCTATCGCGAATGGGTAGTGCTGGACTCTAACCAGCTAAAACCCCTCCATCTCTTCAGTGTTTCCTGTTGGCCTGGGACTGCTTTCGCTTTTCATCGGACCCACAGGTCATTTAAGATTGTCGGTGTTAATTGGCGTTTCTCCATGGGTTCAAACCCATCTCTCTTTCCTCCTCTTCCTTCTTTTTGATAATGCCTCCTCCCCCCTTCTCCAGTTCTCTTCCGTTTCTAACATCCTCCCTATCATATCTTCTGGAGACAATAACGATGCCCCACCGTCTCGTCTCTCTTCCCTCCATCTGTTGCATGCGAACACGGTGTGCTCCACGTCATCGACCTCTCCACAGTATGCGCACTCTCTACTGTCAGTCTTGCCTAAGGATTTTTGTAATTTTTGCATAAAAAATCCCTATCGAGATTTCTCTCTGACGGGATTAAATTTTGACGTGATTTTTTATTTGTTTACCTACTGATAACGGATTCTACGCTTAATGATTTCTGAAAAATCGCATAAAGAAATCCCTATCAAGCTCTTGTACGGCGATCAGAACTCTGAATTTCAGTGTTTCAGCTTGCGGTGTCATGAGACCATGATTAACTCAGTTTTTCCGGTCTTCCAAACGAAAGCTCATGGGATTAATACTAGCAATAAGTCATAATATCAATGAAATGCAATTAGTTTAAATAATTCCATTTATTTAACAGGTTTAAAACAAGTACAGTAAAATTCTGCAATATCATATTCAATAAATTATATAATGTGAAAGAGTCACTCCAACTAAGGCAAGTTAAATTTTAAGATACAAATGAGAGCGTGTGCTAACAATCGATTCGGTAGGAAAGATTCATGCAACTTCCCCAGAATTTAATGCAAACATTTTTTGAAATTTGTACGTTTTGGTAATTATGGTAATTATGGCTGACTGAAAATAATATAAAAATATTTTACTTAAAAAATTTTCGTCTGCTTATGATTAGCTTTAAAGTTCTATATCGTGATTATATCATTCACATAACGGAGTTCGACAAATACATCAGTTTAATAGCCAGTCTAGCCATTCAGCCAGTCTAGTCCCCATGCAAGTATATAGGGAAAACGACACCGACTCGCCTTCGAGCGACTTTTGGGCAAATCTGCTTTTTGAATCATTTATGCACAAGGCGGTTTTCTCTATAACTTTATTATTTGTAAAGCCCTGCATTTGGCTTTCCTACCATCGCTTTGTATTGATCATCCAACGCACTCGTCCAATTTATGAGTCGTTGGGTGAATCCAAACTTGATTTATGTGAGAAACCGGCCGTGTCTATTTTTACTGATTTTTTGCCAGTATTTGCCGCTACGCGCCCTCGCCACATTTGTCGATTTCACCCTTTTTTATACGTAACTTAGTTAAAATTTTATATTCATTCTATTGAATGATCTCCATAATGACTGTATCTTTATGGTCATTGTCTTTCTTTGTGAGTCATGTCTTAACGAACTGATATTGTGCTAGCTTATGGCTCTGAAGCCTTCCAGACTTGTAGTTATGATTGAAAATATCCTTAAATGATTTTTTTACCTAAGTCGAATTTTTATTTTGATTTCCACTTGGGTCAATTTTGGGAGGTTCCACGACAATATCGACTACCGACTGTCCACCTTGGAATACCAAGAACGGCTATGTAGATCCGTTGAATTTTTCATGAAACATCTGATGTGGTATGATTTAGCCAAAGAAGTGTTTTGCAACCAGACAATTTTTTTTTATAATTATCCGAGTACCTAGTGATCGTAAAGATAAAATTGTCTACAAAAATCCACTTCTAACACGATGAACTCAAATATCGAACAAACATGTCTGTGTATCTGATGATGTATGTATGTGTGTATCTTGTAAATACGATAACTGTTGCCTTAATATTTATGATTCAAATTCGGTATGTATGCCAAATAATTTAGTAGAAACAGGTACTATTGATTGGAGCCATAATCGTTATATAACCTGATCGCCAGAGTCATGTAAGCTGT
Source organism: Rutpela maculata (assembly GCA_936432065.2). NCBI lineage: Eukaryota > Metazoa > Arthropoda > Insecta > Coleoptera > Cerambycidae > Rutpela > Rutpela maculata. The sequence continues at coordinate 166,321,375 of OW386286.2, forward strand.
CATAATTTTTATATAGACTATGTATAATTAAAATTTTTATAGCAAAATTTTAGGTATATGAAGGTATCTGTAACGAGACTATTACGAGTAAGATAGCAGCCGGGCGCCATAGACTTCAAATATCTATTTCAACATTAAATATAAGAGGAACTGGATGCGTACTTAATCTTAGTGACGCCACGTAAAGATACATTTTGTCAGATACTTCACAGTTTGCGAGGATTACGTAGTGGATATAACATCTTTAAGGAGGGGATGTAAAGCAGTCCATCTTTTGTTTATTAAATGTTAGGCAAGTAAATGATCCCTACTCTTCGACCGAGAAGACGTTCGGAAAAATTTCCAGGTTAACGTAGCTCGTCTAGCGCAGGCGCGGATTTATGGGGGGGGGGGTAACGGGGTAATTACCCCTCCCCAAGATTCTGCAAATCATCAACTTTTGGTTTAAAATGTTATGATTTTTGTTAATTTTGGGAAGAAAAAAATTTTTAAGAGGGTAATTACCTCCCCCAAGAAATTTTTATTGTAAAATTTTTTTTTGATGATAAATTTTTTTCGGATTTCCCCCCCCGCTCTTCAAAAAAATTTTGGGTTCAGTGTTACCCCCCCCAAGCTCAAGGTCCAGATCCGCCCTTGGTCTAGCGTCACGTGATAGACCTTGGTAGCGGAAATAGGCCATGTTAAATAAATAGATTTTAAAAAATACTTCACAGTTTCCATTGTTTTCATGTTCTACTTCCTTGATCGATATTGGGGTAATGATTTTGTTTTTCGTGAACTTTGAAAGAAAAGCATGGTAGCCGACTTCTTCTTGTTGATCACTATCTTCCACCGGCAGTAATACGTTGTGGCACGAACCGTGTGGTTTTTCTACGGGTTGTGTTCAATTTAGGCACTATGACTGTGTCATGCACGTACATGATCAGTTTCGAATTTGGAAATGATGGGAACGCGGAGATAAGAGGAACAAATTGAATAATTTTGGTGCGAGACGCCCATCTCCGTACTATTGTCTCACACCGCGGATATTTTGATATTTAGCCGCACTTACAACATTGTGGCTGTTAAAGTACGGGTGTGACAGTTTAATGATATAGCTAAGAAAACTGTATTCATATAGTTTGTGTATCAGTCCCGAGATTCAGAACATATCAAACGTTTTCTCTCAATATCTAAGCGAACCATCGTGGAGCTCTTCCCGAGGTTGAATTACATATTGACATTGTTAACAGTCCTAATGATCTGTAACATCGTATTTCATCCCTTCTTGAAACCGAATTTATGCTCGTCGTCGATGTGAAATCTCCCTGTACAAAAAATCCCACTCAGAACAGCTTGCGACTAATGAAAGCTATACTATAGCTATAACCTCATTGCCCCATCCCAAAAAATTATTATTTTATTGACGACAACTATTATTTGTCTAGCTTTTTTATTATATAACGTAATGTAAATCGGATAAAAAAAACACGCATCTTACAGTTGAAACTTTATTCTAATCACCTACTTAATCTAAATATTCCAAATCCACCGCCACCATTGCAAAACAATTAAAATCAGTTTTTATGCCGATAAACTATATATATTATAACTATAACTATTATAGCTTTTGAGGATGTGACAACATAAAAGCATGATATTTGTGGGTGCTTTTATTTTCTTTCATCAAACACACAAGAATTATACTCACAGAAGTTTGCTTTGTCATTTAGAATGCTTTTATACTCCGATTCTGAATGGTTACATGATTCCACTAATTCTTTGATAGTTGGGGTCTTTTATTGATTGAACTATTAACTTGCTTAGAGCTCTTAAAACTCTGGCCAAAATTGGATGTTATCCCAACGCACATCCGCTCGTTCTTGTTGACCGAGTGTGATATTATTTTTTGTTCAATTTTCTTTCATATTATATGTCGTTTACTGTACTTGGAACACATTTATATAAGCAGTTGATAATCCATTTTAAGTAAAAATTTTCTATAATTATGTGCCACACTATGTCTGAAATTTCATTTCATGTTATTTCATTTATTTCATTTTTCACATATATATACAATTTTTGACAGTAATTGGAGTACCTAAATAAAGAAACTGTATTGTGTTCCACTAGTTTGTTGTTAAAAAATAACTAATTTAAGTGACATAGTGATTATTGTTATATAGATATAAGATATCAGGATAGATTAACAATAATTCTTTAGGCTACAATGTTTATACTACGTATCTACCTAGTCTTAAGTATATAAGTTTATTTACACATAAAAATGCATCCATATACATACTCATACAACATTATATAATTACTAATATTTACTAGATAATTTGAAAATAAGTTGTCAATCACTTACTCTGCTGTGGTGTAGTGGTCTTTTTTTTTTTATTAAGTCTGAAAATCTATTTCTGTTTTCTATAAAGTATATTTTTTTTTATATTTAAAATTTTGTATGGGTCTTATATTCTTAGGTATTGTATTGTATAAGTGTGTTCCTAAATAGGATATGAATTACTGGAAACTCTCTTTGTAAAAAAAAATAATTGTTCGATACTTTTAATTGTCATTGCTCGGGTGTATTTGCTGTGTTAACAGTGGCATTGCGAAAGTATGGACCAAAATTGATTGAATAATGTGCAACAACGGTGTAATTTGGTTTCATTATATAACAGCTGCGTTGAACATAACTTAAGATTTTTTACCGTTACGTTAATTATATAATCCTGTGTTACGTGTAACATACTGAGAGCATTGTTACCCATTCCACCCCATATTATAATAGCAAACTTTACTATCGACTCTGCCAAGGCTCTATTAATAAACATTAGCTGTTATCTGTGCCATATATTTCTAAATTGATAAAATATAGCTATAAGAGTTTCTTTTTTTTTAATTCATTATATGTGACTCTTTCATCTTAAATGTCGGTCAATTACAACTCCTATAAGTATTTTATTTCATTAACTGGTGTGATTTTTAGTTCGCATCAACAATTTTGATACTCATTTTATCTACAGTTATTTCTGTGTAGAGTAAGCTGTTTGTGTGTATCATTATATCTTGAAATGGAAAAGCCAATGAATTTAGTTTTGTGCTAGTTGAGAATTAGCATGTTTTTATTTATTCTCAGCATAGTCAGAGCACATGATATTATTTTAAATTAGGTTTTATAATGCAGCGGCCGCCCATTCAAATTGTATCATCAACCTGTCAATGGAGTAGAACAAAGCAAACTATATATCAAAATATTAGTAATAACTTATTACATCACAAAATGCATGTTATCCAATCTATAAGTTGGTATAAGGGGTAGTTACAGCCCAAGAAGTAATTTTTTTAAAAACATGTGTTTTTACTCACCATTTTTACTCTAATTCGATGAAACTACATGATAGAGGATATTTTTTTATGCCAAAATGTTCACAATTATTTGCTGAATTCGTCCATACATACCAACTATTTAAAAATCGCAAAACTAATCATTCACGGTAAATCAAAGGGGGAGTAACAGTGTGCGTGCCACGCAGTCCAAACTTCTATTGGCCATAACTTTTGATTTCACGCTTACCAAAATTCTGATACAAAGAAAACTTTGTTATTCTCTTAGCTTTAATTTAAGTACAAATACATGGAGCTACGTATTCATTTTGTGATAATAATAGTATAAATTGTAACCCAATGTCACGAATTTCTGCGTACCAAAGCTAACTCGGTCTTATGAATGCGTGGCCATGCGCGCTCGAAAAATCGACCTTATTGCTGATTTGCATAAGGACATGGAACGGAAAACATACCGTTAACTCATGTTATAAGGTTTTGAGCTGTAATAATGAACAATTAAACTGAAGTATGTGAAGTAAAATGTTTTATCTCATGATTTTTAAACATATATACACTGTTATTAATAAATTGACAGTTACAAACTAAACAAAAAGTTCTTGTTAAAAGTACAAGTTATTGTATGTATATGGAACAAAACTTAAATGCGACTTTACATTGTTAGAATTATTATTTCGTATATATAGTGTGTAATGAAAATTCTCGAATAGTAAAAGCATCAAACAGCGAAAGTTGTACAGACAGCCATTATTGCTCTATTTTGTCCATTCAAGTTGAATATTATTTTAATGTGAAATAATGTCAAACAGTCACATGACAAGGAAAGCCATCACTAAATCTTTTGCAATATACACATACATAAAAAAAACAAAAAGTGTCAACAAATATTAGGCTGCAAGCATGAGCGTCCACAAAAATATTCTTAAGGGGAGCAAATATGTATATTCACCTACGACATTTGAGTAAAATATATCCCTATCTGCTGAAAAATTTAACAGTATCGCAAATAACTAGATTTGCTCTGTGTAACCATGTCTACAGATGTAACATACAGTTTAAAATTCATCTTCGCTGCTAGATGCGTATAAAATCTCCAATTCCATATTGTTCCAAAATAAGGGACATTTGCATATATCACTACATTTTAAACCAGCCTTAAAACACTCACATTTTAAAATATCACATGCATGTCCTTATAATATAGGTAAGTTCGCGTACTTCCATATGCGCCGTTTCCAAATAGACATCACTGGTAAAATATAATTTCCATCAAAGGACCATCCCATTCCAACAGGATTTGCCCTATACGATGAGTCATGACTATTACACCAAATTTTTGCTTGTAACAAGAAACGTACCTTAAATCATCTACATCTTTACAAGTTTTTGATTTGTATAGCAACGGAACATATCTACGAGCAATTTTGACGGCATCGTTTATAAAGGCTGTCGCTTTATCAAGTTCAAGCGTGCTCTTATTTTGTTTTAAAAAGGTATAAGTATGCAATTTTTTTTTTTCCAATCCCGTATAAAGCACTAGTCGTGTTGCATCCAGTTAAAGCATGTATGGTGGGCAGTGACAAGCAAATACCAATCCGTACATTATTATGAATTAGTATATATTTTATATGTCGTAGGTGAATATGTATTTAGAATAGAATAGAACATATATTTGTACATAGTCATTTATTATTTTGTGCTCTGTCGTCTATATATAATTTAGTAACATTTTAGTAAACAATTTTAAATTACTAAATATTTGATTTCCGTGGGCAAAGCATTGAATACGCGTAGGCCATCGCTAATAGTTGATTTTTTTTAAGAATGATATTTTTGTATTCATTTTGCAGTTTTCAGCAAACCTTATCAAATAATTGTTTCGATCTTTTAACTAAGAAGGGTTTAGGGTGGGTAGGTATTAGATTTTTCTCGATTTTATATATTAAAGTTGTTTCAATACTTTGTTCCACTGAAATCCAACCCAATTGGTTGGTTTTGCCAATGTTCTTACATAGATATAATCAATATATTTTGAAAACGTCAACTATCGATCTAAAATAATTCCTAAATATTTAATTTAACTTACAAATTCAACTTTCGCATTATTAATGTACAGAAACAGTTGATCATTTAAATATTTTCGGCAATTAGCTTTAGTTCCAAGAACCATATATTTACACTCAAAGAAATAGTATGGGTAAATTCAACAAAAAAAAAATGGTTAACTAACAATATCGTTAATTTTGTTAAACCAAACTATATTGATGGTATTTTTAAACAAGAGGTGATTGTTATTTTAATTAATAAAAAGTTGTCGTACAACAAAACAAACATTAACTTAAAAAATAGATGAATAAGACTATTATTTTGTTCGTCTGACTATTATTTTGTTGAATTCTGTCAAATTAAACTAGATAATAGTATATTTTATTTTTAACTATTATCGAATTGTAATTCTAACCCAGTATTAGTTCGCTGTACTACTGTACCTGGTAGACAAACCAATATTATTGTCGTCTTCTAGAAGTTCTAAAAGAATTACCATAAAATTTGCTTGCTTACCACGTAGTCTATTACAGAAATTATTCCCAGATGACGCCACATACAAATCACTAACAATAATCCATCATGCATTATCTTGCACTCTTATGAATTTATAGAAAATTAATAACATGATTGCAGTGTTCAAATTCTCTCAGGGATCATCGATAAATTTGGATGGATCTTATAAACGATCTCTAATCTTTGGTTTGGGTGGTCTGATGTCTCAATACTGAGATTTTGGCTAACCAAAAAAAAAACTTCATCATACAATAAAGTGTAGATCAACCTAAAAATTAGTTGGTGAACAAAAAACAAAGTCGTTGTACTATTTAATTGTAGACCAAATTGAAAATGGTTAGTGAACATAAAAAAATGTCATTGTACTATTTAATTTGTTACAAGAAGATATGATTATTAAACTACTATTTGTTTACGAAAACAAATAAAGTTGTATGAATATTCTTTACTGATTGATTTAACTATGAAACTAGACAGGCGAGATTTCATATGCTCTTTTTGGTTGAATTTACCTATCATTTTCTTTGAGTGTAGTTTTGTCATTATAGAGTTTCAATTTTTTTTGTACATAACCATATATATAACATACAAAGCTCTTTATTCATTATATCTGTGATTTCAATTTGATTTTTTTCAGATACATATATTCCTCATCCTTAAAAAGGCTTATATATGAACTTCTTAGGACATGATTTATATCATTCACATATATAATGAATAAAAGAGACCCTAGGACACTGCCCTGCGGTCTGTGGTACCTCATACCGTTGAGTGAAGAGTCCTTATAGAGATGCAGCCGTGTACTTAATATCATAGCGCGGGCAGGGTCTGTGGTATAGTTAGGCGCCACCGACTAAGGGTCTAGCAATCTCGTCAATCTCAGTCCCTCAGTCGGCTGATAGCACTCGCATGGTTCGTGTCATTTGTTGTATTAGTGCACCGTAAAACGAGGAAAAAGTAGCTCCCTTCTTGAAAAAAAATTTTTGAAGGTACAACCACATGGGACCTTCACAGCATGATAGATTAGGTCCTTGGCCATCTGTAATGTCCAATTACAATATTTTTTGGGAGGTCAAACTATTTTTATGACGAAAAATGTTATAAATCTGTCAAAATTAATTTTTCTTACATTTTCACACATCCCTCGTGATATCTCCGGAACCAATTGAGATAATTATACGTATTTTTTTTTAATTGATGGAGGAAATGTGGGCGAAGGTCACTGCTTAAATTTTGTTTTTATGGAAAATCTAATTTTTCTGTAAAACGAGGTAAAACTTGAACATTTACTTCCCTTGCAGCGTTTTTTTCAGTAAGCGAAAAACTTTTTTATTTTAAGGAATTTTGACATACCATCTGCGTATGAAATAAAGTCTACACCTCAAGGAAGTTTTTAAAACAAAAATCAGGTCTCTACGACTTATAGTTTTCGAAATTTTGTTATTTAAAGCTGAGTTTTTCGATCCTAGAGGCCTAGATGTCCGGCAAGTGTGGACTATTTAATACAAGTAATCTTATATTATATTATGCCAGTTAGAAACAAACTTTTCTTTATATAATGTGAATGCAAATGAGTATTAGTTATTTTTATTGAATTATTACATATTATTTAGTGCTTAACAATGGAATGTTTATTCTGTGGACAAACTTTGAAAGATAATGACAAATTAGTGAGACAAAATCCTAGATTGCAAGGAGTAAAAACAATTATATATGCCACGGTAACAAAGGCGAGACATTTGTGTCGAAAAGATTTTGCAACAAGAGGAAAATATTTTAAGTGGAAAAGTCAAAGTGAAATTTCATATAGCCTGCAAACAAACCTATATTAGTTTGTAAAATCTTAAAAATCTTTCCCAATTCAGTGAAATTGAAAATGTATCTTCGTCTTCGGTAAGATGCAATAAATTTAATATTCGGACAATGTGTTTAATATGTAATACATCGAGAAAGAAAGGCGTAATATGGTATACGATAATTCTCTGTAGACGTGATTTATCTTTATATTTCTTTGCCACCTTATTATCAGTCTAGTCGATACATTGTTGACAAGGGGCCGACGCGACATTTTTATTGTTAATGATGGGATTTTGGAGAATGAGAGGGGAGTATGCGTTTATTTTCGATTTATCGCAAATATTTGAGAAACCAAACATAGTATAATTTTTCACATCCAGTGGAAGTATAGTAACAAAAAATTTTTTTAAAATTTTTATTGTTCAAATAGGCTTAGAATATCACGAAACATCGAGATTTTAAGTTTGAGCGAAAAAAAAAATTCTGCCTGCCTGCCTGTCTGTTTATTTTCATAACAATTAAATATAAAAACCCAATGAGCTGCTGGCAACATAAAACATTTTTTTTCCCAGTAAAATAAACCATTTTGATATAATATTAAATAATACATAACAAAGAAAAAACCGCTGCCCAAGGAATCACTACTTCCACATCCAGATTCTCTATCCAAGTCACTCACAACGAAAAAACTTTATATGTGAAAATAATTGTTTATGGAACTTTAATAATATAATATTTGAAATTCTCTACCCCAAAAACCCATAAAACGATACCCCACATCGGTAGTGGGGTGGGGGGTGGTGATAGGGGGGTGATAGTGGGGGGTGGATGAAGTAAAAAAATATTTTGAGGTTTCTGGTTCCTGTACAAACACTAAATCACAATTTTTTTTTCATCCCCTTTAATAAGGGGGTTAGGGTGGTAATGGGGGGTGGCTAATGCCAAACATTTTTTTGAGACCTTAGCTTCTCTTGTATATACTAAATACCAATTTTATGGACTCTTACCTGCTTGATTGACCTATTTACCCCAAATTTACCCCAATTTACCCCCAACCCTTCGACAGAACTAGATCAAAATATAATCTAGTTCCAGATCTCGTTAAAGTACATACGTGTACCAAATTTCAAGTCAATATCTCAAACGGTTCCAGAGTAAACGTGCGCACAAAAAAAAGTTACAGACCGACAGACAGAATTTTTTTTCGCTCAAACTTAAAATCTCGACGTTTCACGACATTCTAAGCCTATTTGAACAATAAAATTTTTTTTTAATTTTTTTGTCGTTACTATACTTCCACTGGATGTGGAAGTAATTAACTTAATTTGAATATCTGCGGAAAGACTGGTTAATTTTTTTTTTATTACAAGTAGGTATTACTTTTTCGAGAGCATAGTTTTCGAGGCGATAAAGTATCGCACAAATGGTACACAATGCACTTTTTATAAAGCATCGAATTTTGTACAAAAAAGTCCCTGAGAGCATATTTTTATCTATTATGGCTCACATGCCAAAGGCGCCCGCGCGCAAACCTCAAAGTAACTGTTTTTCGCGCTGTTCTCCAAGCAGCCCGTTAAAGTAGTTAAATATTATTTGTCCAATGAGAATTTGTGGTCGATTTTTTTATTTATGAATTTCTGATCGCTCTGCACGATGGCGTCCTTCATTTTTCTTAAATATGCGTTTTTTAATGCAAAAAACATTAAAAAAATCGTACATTTGAACTTTTCCACCTTGTAGGAAGTAATTTTCTTTATTAAAAAAATGTATCTATTATTGACATATCATTTTGTTTTTATTTATCACATATAAACAATTCATATTACGGCCGAAAAGTGTAATTTTTCATTTTCATCGATTTCTATATAACTGGAACTTGCCGCATATTTTTATTAATTAGTGTTTTTTTCTGTACAATTGTACATACATTTCAATAACACAAAGAATATTTAACTATTTTTTTATTTTATTTCAACATTTTTTTAATACTTGTAACTCCATTATTAATATTATGCATCGAATAAAAAACAGTTTTAAACAGAAGTTACTCATTATGTTTTGTGTAATTTAAATTTGACTATTAACATCGCCGTTTTCTTAATTTTTTTGTTTGTTAATTAAGTCGCCAGTGCCACTTGCAGAGTAGCGTAAAAAACAGTCATTTTTATGCTTACACGTGAGCACCTGTAGCTCGAAAACTATAGTAGATAAGAATATGCCCTCGCGGACTTGTTTGTAGAAAATTCCATGTTGTACAAAAAAAAGTGCGGTGCATTTTCGTATTTATTACCGTTCTCGCTACGCAAGCGCTGAAAGATCAAAAACACCATCCTCGACATTTGCATACTCTTTTTTCTAATTATTTTAAAAAATTGGGAGGTCTTAAACGTACTCATAAATACTATTCCATGAAGCTGAACCGAATAGCAAAATAAAATATTTTTAATTTATCACATTTTTATAAATTTCAGAAATTCAAAATTGAACAAAAATCTCAAAAAAACATTTTTTGAACCCCAAATGGGTCTCGAGGACAAGGAACAATTGCAATTTCGAACAAAACACGATTGTTACAGCGCACAACGTGGCGACTTAAAAGATGAAATGCGACAATAATTGATAGTTAAAGGTTTCTCTTGTTTTTGAATTTTAAGTGAAACTAGTGAAAGAATTATTTATCTGAGATTTTTGTTTGTAAGTTTTTATTAATAAATTTGTCCTAACAGTAGTAACTTGTAAATGTTTTTTATCAGGGCGGCAAGCAACTGTTTGCTACAGGTGCCAAATGCCCTGACGCCGGCACTGATTGCGCCGGTCTACAACCTGCCTGGAGAATTATAACTTAATTAATATATTATGTACCCTCGTTCGCTGGATATCAACGTCCAGTATTTCTATTCGCGGTTCGCGCAAAATAACACCGCGCGGTGGCACCACAAGTCAACGAACAATATGTGGATAGAGACGTGTGGGGGAAGCGTGATGAGCGAGGAACGGTTTTGGCCGTATAGTTGCGTATCTTATAGACTCTTCAATCAACGCTCATACGAACTAGTAATTTTAGTAGATGTCTTATTGTTTACTTTAGTTTTATTTTTATTTAGTTTTTTCACTTTAGTTTTATGCTCCCCCTGAAAATATTTCTGTGGACGCTCATGCTTGTAGCCTAATATTTGTTGACACCTCTGTTCTTTTATACATGTGTATATTACATGAAATGAGGTTTAGTGATGGTTTTCCTTGTCATTTGACTGTTTGACATTATCGCAAATAAGTTTTATTAGAAATAAACATTTTCATTTTGAACGAACAAATTAAAGCAATGCTATTTTTGTTCATAAAATTTGTCTATACAGCTTTTGCTGTATAGACTTATATGTACGGAATAATAATCCTAAAAATGTAAAATCGCTTTTAAGTTTTGTTTCCTACAATAACTTTTTATTTATTTTGTAACTGTCAATTTATTATGAAGTAAAAGTGTTTATATGTTTAAAAAGTCATGAGATAAACATTTTACTTTACATACTTAATTTTAATTGTTCATTATTACAGCTCAAAACCCTATAACATGAGTTAACGGCATAATTTCCCTTCCATCCCCTTTGCAAATCAGCAATAAGGCCGATTTTTCCAGCGCGCATGGCCATGCATTCATAAGACCGACTTAGCTTTGGTGCACCGAAATTCGTGACATTGCGATATAATTTATACTATTATTATCACAAAATGAAATACGTAGCTCCATGTATTTGTACTTAAATTAAAGCTAAGAGAATAACGAAGTTTTCTATGTATGTATCAGAATTTTGGTAAGCGTGAAATCAAAAGTTATGGCCAATAGAAGTTTAGACTTACCGTAGCACACACACTGTTACTCCCCCTTTGATTTACCGTGAATGATTAGTTTTGCGATTTTTATATAGTTGGTATACATGTACGAATTCAGCAAATCATTGTGAACATTTTGGCATAAAGAAATATCCTCTGTCATGAATTTTTTTCGAATTACAGTAAAAATGGTAAGTAAAAACACATGTTTTTAAAAATATTACTTCCTTATACCAACTTATAGATTGGATAACATGCATTTCCTGATGTGATAAGTTATGACCTACATTTTCATATATAGTTTCTTTTGTTCTACCCCATTGATAGGTTGCTCGCTAAATATGCATCTTTGGGGCTCACGACGCTACACTATTAGTTTGTTGGTAAATTATTAATACTATTATAATATTGGGTAGGGTTCCCTGTGGAACTCTAGTTTTTGTTATTAGTAAATCACTCAAATTACTATTAATGTTAACATTATTTTGCCTATTTTTTAAATAATTTATTAGTATGTTTAGAGTGATACTCGTTATCACGATCCACGATCTCCCCCCTCCCCCTCATAAAGCAAAATGTGTCTGAACCAGGGCACAAATACATGGTGAGTACGGTGAGTACGCATCGTCCCGACCTAGGTAATAAAATTTGAGTCAGGATGGAGACTGTGTCCAAGTAGTAATATTTCTGTGTTAAGCCTATTCTAAAACTCCAGATACAATTTAGATACATCCTGTCGACGCTGTTTATACACAGTAGACCAACCCAAAAAAAAAGCTTGTCATATTTTATGTCTCACCCTGTAAATATGTTCCTTTTTATGTTATGAAAAAACGCTCTTTTGATTAAAAAAAAAAATGCGCGCTTCAACTATTATATGTTTTTTAGTGCCAAAGTGGTTTTTCACTTTAAATATTATATAAATAATTAAAAATCTACTTTAAAATGTTAAACAATGGACAAAAGGAAAAACTCAAATAAATCTGCTTTAGGCCTGCCGAAAATACTTTTTAAATATGTTCCAAAACATATCTAAACCAAAATTTACTATAATTACTTGAAAGTGAGCAGAAACTATAGTGCGAAGATTAAAGTTTCCAGGGTGTATTTCACAATTTTACTAATAAAAGCACCAAAAAACATAATTTAAATTATAAATAACTAATGAAGTTACTTAAATATTTTTTTTTCTTGGAAAATTATATTAAATATAGAAAATATAATTTTTTGAGGTGATAGGCTCGAATTTGTTTAACTTACTCATCATTGTAAATAATTAATAAGAATTTAATTTTTTTAATTATTAATTTATTATATTCTTTTTGTTTTTGTACATTTCTTTGTTTCTGCACTTTATGTTAACAGTAAAGCTTGTTTTTGTTCTTCATCTATTAATTAATAACATTATTAAATCGAGAAGTCATCGCAAGTTCAGGAGAATCATTGACAACTTTAAGGTTTATGCATACATATTTTCCACACACATAATGATGGCCTGAATTCCATAGATTTGGATTTTTCTTTAAAAAATCAATGTTTATATTTGTAATTTTTAAAAAATTTAAACTTTTCTTTGATGTAAAATAGGATAAACAAATACCCGAATCATTTTTTTTGTTTTTAAATTTTATATCATTGTTAATTTTATTTCATGAGTCACTTTATCATCAAAAAATGCAAGCCACACGAGTTCCTCCGAAAGATACCAGAGATGATTGGTGAATTTATTTAATAATAATAATATTTCTTGTCCCCGTCACGAATTTATTAGAAGATTTATATGAATATGAAAAAATATATAAAAAATTGTCTCCATTATTATTAAATAAATTCACCTCTGGTATCGGAGGAACTCGTATGCCTTGCATTTTTTGATGATAAAGTAACTCATGAAATAAAAATAAAAATGATACAAAATTTAAAAAAAGAAAATTTACGGGAGCCGCAACGTAACGTTAGAGGTTTTGTAGATCCAAGAAAAAAATTATTAGTAGTTGTTTATCCGATTTTATATTAAAGAAAAGTTTGAATTTTTTTAAAATTACAAATATGAACGTTGACTTTTTAAAGAAAAATCCAAATCTATGGAATTCAGGCCATCATTATGTATGTGGAAAAAATGTATGCATAAATCTTAAAGTTGTCAATGATTCTGCTGAATGTCAAATTGCGTTGACTTCTCGATTTAATAATGAATAATGTTATTACAATAGATGAGAAACAAAAACAAGCTTTTCTGTTAACACAAAGTGCAGAAACAAAAAAATATATAAAATAAACTAAAAATTATTATTAAAAATAATTAGTTACAATGGTGAATAAGTTAAAGAAATACGAGTCTATCCTTAAAAACCCGGGGCCACAAAAAACAATATTTTCTATATTTAATATCATTTTCGAAGAAAAAAAAATTATTTAAGTAACTTCATTAGTTATTTACAATTTTAATGATATTTTTTTCGGATCTTTCATTAGTAAAATTGTGAAATACACCCTGAAATCTTTAATTTTCACACTCTAGTTTCTGCTGGCTTATAAGTAATTATAGTAAATTTTGGATTAGATATGTTTTGGAACATATTTAAAAAGTAATTTCGGCAGGCCTAAAGCAGATTTATTTGAGTTTTTCCTTTTGTCCATTTTTTAATATTTTAGAGTAGATTTTTTTATCGGGTTTCTTACAAAAAAAATTACTTGATAATTTTCAATTATTTATATAATATTTAAAGTGAAAAACCACTTTGGCACTAAAAAACATATATTAGATGAAGAGCGCGCAGCCTAATTTTTGTAGATAACTCAAAATGATTAAAATAGCGTACTTTAGAGCGTGGTAGCACATTTTAAAATTATTTCTTTTTTAATCAAAAGAGCATTTTTTCTTTTATATAAAAAGGAACATTTTTACAGAATGATACATAAAATATGACAAGTTTTTTTTTGGGTTGGTCTAATACACAGTGTATCTAAACCGGATCTAAAAGATGTGTACCCTCCTTGTTACTGAAATTTAACCAACAGGATATTTATGTTTCCATATATTTTCATTTTAGGCACAGATTTTCACTTTCCTACCTTAAATGTGCTGAGACGTATAAATGTGTCCACGAGGTTGAATTTTCAACATATCTCTTGTGTTTTGTGTATAGTGTACCTAATTGTGGGTAATTGTTGACACGAGCATATACTCGAGTTAAATTAAGTAGTTTAGTTACAATGAACTCAAGATACTCATATGTGCCTAAATAGACACATTTCAGATATATTTTGGAATTGGGTATGTGAATTGTGTCTAATCTGTAACTGTTTTCGTATGAGTAACATGTTAGAAACAATTTATAATATTGGGCACAATATTAAAATTGCGTCGAATAGGTAAGCATATACCTATAGAAACGCATTTATGTAAATTATTATTCAAATAGTGAAAACTCGAGTCTGATTTTTGTCTGATATGCAGCTGTGTGCCAATATAGGCAAATTTTAGGTGAAAATCATTCCAAAACTGATCCCATTTCGGTACATTATACAAATCGGCCATATGTTACTAAAATGGGCTTCCATATTGAAAAAAGAGACACTATATTGAACTATGGGCCTTTACAAAACTCTTGCAGTTTTTTGTCACGAGCTCCTGGACTATAATATATTGTGCAACACTGTATCAGTCATTGGCGGGGTCGATTATAAGAAAACTTCAAAAAATAGAACAATCGTTCATTTTGGACAATGCAATTCTCTACAACTTTTATTAGTAAATTTTCGGCGTAAAATAAAAAATACAAAAGTTATAAACAGAAAAAGATGAAAAATTATTAGGTGAAACATTTTGGGCGCTGTAAAAGGAGACAAGTAAATGTGAGACCATGGCTGTACATTTGTTATTCCCGTTTAAATTATTATGCACATACTTTATGATTTCAGAAATAGTTGTTTCTGTGTTTTTGTAATTTCTGAAACCAAATTGATCGAACGACATATTAAATTAAATCTACATATTCTCTATAAATAATTATTATTTTCCATAATTTCCTGTTTGTTGGGTATTTTGCCACTTTCTGTAAAAATATTTTAAAAATTTTGATGAAAGAAAACTCTGCGCCAATTAGATCAGACAGAGGCTGATTTTTAATACTTTTGGTGCAATATGCCTCGCACCTAAAAATATATAAACTGAAACAAAAATGTTAAATGTATAATTAAAAAATTGAATTGAAGACCATTATTAATGTTTCGGAAAATTATTTCTATTTCCGTTATCAAAACTTATAAGCACGGCAAACATGACAGTTTGTTGTATATGTATCTTCATAGTCACGTAAGATACTAAATTATATTTATTTTTACTTACTTCGTCTTTGAGAATCGGTAACCAGCGGGTACAGAAATCTATAGAATAATTTGACACACATTTATCCTCATTTAACAAAATAATAGCGGATTTCTTAAGTTTTCTTTTTGTTGCGTTGCTTTCTTTTTTTTAGATCTGCTACTCTTCTTCTCTTCATTGATTTTTCGAAATCTTACTCACGTTGTTAATTAATTATAGATCTATAATTACTAATATTTAGTGTTGCCGCGAGATTCGTCTCGTCGAGAAATTTGTTTTTCTCGTCTCGTCTCGACATCGTCGGGACGATCTTTCAGCCATCTCGTCTCGACACATTCTCGTCTACCCAAAATCTCGTCTCGAGGTCGAGATCTCGTCTCGTCTCGACAAATGTGAAATTTCCCATTTTTTCCTTTTTTTTTTCAGAAGTGTAACCTCTACTTATTTAATTCATAAAGTTACACTTCAATTTATATGAATATTTGACTTTGGCTTAATTTTTAAACGTACCTCTTAACTAAAACAACTATTTGAATTATTGTGAATTTTAATTTCCTCTATATTTTAAGATTTTTTTTTCGTATTATACTGAATATATATACGTTGTTGCTAGTTTCTATAGTAAGTAAATATATAAGATTAATTACAAATATTTCGAACACCAATTTCTAAGAAATACGGTGGACGGCAACATTACGTTTGCCTAAATTATAATCATTTCCAAGACGTAGCACCAGTAAAAAGTGGCAGGGCGTAATACGATACACGCGTGATTGACGCGTCTATATTATTAATTTTTGTAAATATTTATATTCTCAATTTAATTCAAGTTTATATTATTCATTCGAAGGTCATGTAGAATAATTTTACAATAAAAAATGACGAGAAATTCTCGATCTCGTCTCGTCTCGGCGAGATCTCGACTTTACAAATCTCGTCTCGTCTCGATTTTTCGAGACGAGAAACAAATTTGGCCTCGTCTCGATAAGTCGAGACGAGACGAGACGAGACCGAGAAATGTCTCGTCTCGGCGGCATCACTACTAATATTCATCAGCAGATTTGTAAAGTGAAGTGATTACAGATTCTTTAAAATCTGTTGGTATAGTTTCAGTTAAACATATATAAATAATTTATTTTGATCAATTGATTAGATATTTCATCAAGCCCTAAGATGCACTTATTTTTTAACGACAATTTAATGCTTATTAATTCCTTATCATCCTACGGGTTTTGAAATGCTGAATGAGTAATTTCCATTTAAGCATTATTAAGAATATTATTGTCATTGTTTCTTTCACTTGCTATTTCTTGCCCCATTGCGTTGAAAAAAAAAAGATGAAGCCTACAGGAAAACAACAACCGAAAGCTAAAAGAAGCCCTGAAAGAAAAAAGAGAGGCGGAAAGAAACTACGACGAGGAAAAATGTAGAGCATTCTTAGAAAAACATAGAAAAACTCCCAACAGGACAACGTTTAAATTAGACATCCGAAAAAATATAAAAAAAATTGAAGAAACAACACTACCCACAAGAGAAGATACATTCCAATGCAACATTGGACCAAGAAGCTGGAGGAAGAAGAGAAAGCAATTGAAGAACGAACAAAACTAATAAAAGAAACGGACCACTGGCCCTTGGACAAGCCACAATCGAAAGACTGGTATTTTGCAACTAATTTGTTAAATAACAAATAATAACTGCTAGAAATAATAGCCAGAGCTAGAAGAAACACCGTACCTGGAACAGACAAAATAAATAACGAGTTAATACACTACGGTACGGAAAGGCTAAAGGAGCAAACCTTAGAAATCATCACCAGAGTATGGACAGAAACCACACCTCTGCCTACGGAATGGAGCACGACGATACAAATACCCCTCCCAAAAACCAACTCGCCACAGAGTATAGATGACTACAGAAGAATAACACTTTGCAGCATAGGATACAAATACTACGCACAATTCCTGCTCCAGCAACTAGAAAAGTACATTGGAAGACCGCCAGACTACCAGACAGTATTCATCGAAGGCAGATCAACGGACGACCATATGTACACCACCAGAAGAATACTGGAAGAAAAATTGAAAGAAGAGACAAAATTGCACATAGTTGCTATAGATCTCCAAAAGGCATTTGATACCATCAGTCACGAAGCCATAGTCAACTATATAACAAAGGAGTACCGCACTATCTAATAAACAAGATAATAAAGGCCCACCTTCATGAAACCATTGCCATACAATGGTTCGGACAAATGACGGAAATCAGACAAACAAACAGGGGAGTCAAACAAGGATGCCCCTATCTCCCGACTATTCACCAAGGTCCTAGACCAAGTAATACAAAACGCAATAAGGGAAACACCAAATTTCAATCAAAACACGGAAACACTGAGAACCACAATCGTACTAGCATACGCCGATGGCCTCTTAATCGTCGCAGAGCAACAAATTCTCAACTTCCTAGACAACATAAAACCGCATCTGGACACATCTGAGCTGAAAAGTCTAATAATGGAGCGCCAACAAGAAAGAGTCGAACCAGCGGAGAAGAATACAAAATAGGTGACTTCTCCCTAAGAACAACGAAAAACTGAAATACCTAGGAACATATCTGACGAACCAACTGAAAAGGAGAGAAACAGTAAAGGAGGGAATAAAAACAGCATACAGAGT
This sequence comes from Rutpela maculata, assembly GCA_936432065.2. Lineage (NCBI taxonomy): Eukaryota > Metazoa > Arthropoda > Insecta > Coleoptera > Cerambycidae > Rutpela > Rutpela maculata. The sequence goes on from OW386286.2 coordinate 166,339,903, forward strand.
TACAAGGGCAATTATAAGGTGTATCGAGAAAAACAAACTATCATGAAGTTTGACCAAATGGCTGTAGATAGCCATCGTATTACGAACGATGACATATGGAGTTAAAGACGCGGCAACAACAAAAGCGCATAGTAGAAAAAGTTTGAGAAGAGCTTAAAAAGACATCATCCAACTACTCACGAAAACAACAGAACGGAAACAGCGACATAAAACATCAACAATACTAGAAGGGAAGACAGTCACAAAAAGGATAGTACACAATGAAGTACTGGGGACATGTCCAGAGAAGGGACCCAACACATCTACTGAAGAAAGCACTAACATTAAACAGCAGCAAATAAAAAATAGGGCGACCATGTTACACGTGGAAAACAACAATCGAGAGGATCACGAACAAACTGCGAAAAGACCAAACATACTGGGAACGAAAAACGAGGGGAAAAAAATGAATTCCACAAAGAAATCGCAGCGATATATACTCTACCAGAATGAGAAACGGAGGAATCAGAAGACTCGGAAGAAGAAGAAGATTTGTAGAAGCAAAAATACAAAAAGAGGAGCACAAACAGCAGAAACACACAATAAAGGAGCACAAACATTAAATATCACGAACACAATGCGACAACACATTCCACAAACATCTACACTGCCCATCCTCCAATCCTGTACCATGCGTCATGTGGCTCTCACTGCTGACAACATCGGAAACCGAGGAATCAGAACACAAGAAGATTCGAAGAAGCATAAACACTCCATATCACGACACAACGCGGCACCATATCTCACAAAAAGACCCAGAAGGGGCAGAAGTCCAGAACCAACACAATGCGGTAACGCATATGACAAATACCCACACCTCCCATTCCTTTACCATGCACCATATGGCTCTCGCTCCTGGCAACAAGCATGATCCTGGTCCAACCCACCGTGGTCGTACCAGGCCCAACTGTATACCTGGGAGTGGCAGCAATGCCTACCGCATGCTGGTATATCAATCAAATCAATCAATCAATCAATCAAATGAATCAATTAAGAGTATTATTGTGATTGTTTCTTTCACTTGCGATTTCTTGCCCCATTGAGTTGAAGTTTGAAATAAAGACATTAGCTTTTTTCACGTCGTCGCTAATTACTACATTATATTCATCTTCAATATTTGTTACGCTTGTTCGTTTGTAATTTAAATTAGTAGCTTCTTTGATATTGTTCCAAATTTTTTAGCCTTTTTCCACATCTTCTAACTTTTTTTTGCACTGGTTATCTTTCACAGAATTAATTTTGCACGGTTTCAGTGTTTTCAATTAGTTTTTTATTTCATGTTTTTTTCTAGCTTGTTAAATGTACTTTTTAAAAGTAATATAATAATAAAATTGTTAGTAAATATTTCAAGGTCATTATAATATGTTAGCATTGTTCAGTTTTCATTTTCAAGCAGTGGCGATAGTTTGTTATAATCTACTTTATAAATGTCTTTCTGGTACGTTTTTAATATCATCTAGTAAGATAGTGGTCGATTATCTTACACTCAAGAACAATTCATAAAAATCTAAATCGGTTATTTTTTTCACTTATAAATATGTGGTCTAAGCAACTATTATTTTGCTCGATTACTCGAGTAGCTTTGTTAATATAAATGTATTACTAATATATAGAGTCCCTCAAAGATGAATTCTTAACGCAGAAAATTAATAAAAGACGCAAATTAAAAATTTGTAGTTCTTATTTCACTCATTTTGGTTTGATTTTAAAAATATAAAATCTGTCTTTATTCAACTAAATTTTAATACATAAAATAATTTACTGGATTCTATTTTTTACATAAATATTCCCTTCCATTATGAAATATTTAAATTTGAGACATTATTCGTTTTTGTATAAATTATTAATGAAAGTTGCGTGTTCCTTGCTTTATTAAAGTAGGTAGAAATTGAGTTAGGTAAGCTAATAAAGCAAAGCACTAAGATTGTGGACGATAACATTGGAGACTTCGTTAAATATGAATTGTTACTTCTTTAAGGCAGTGTTAATTACTTTTCCCCTCATTTAAAATTTACGATATTATTGAGATTTATTCAAATGATGGATATTCTTATATTTTCTCACTTATTATAAAAAGTACCCAATTTTACGGTTTTATTCAGACAATAATATTTGAAATTGCGGAATAGTTTATATATACAGGGTGTTTTTCAAGTACGTTGACAAACTTTGGGAGGTAAATTTCTGGCCGATGTTAAGCAGAATATTTCAACGTCATAGTGTTTCCTAAGGGTCCCAGAGGACTCCAAAAATTTCAAGAAAAATATGGTTTTTAATTAAAATCTCAGCAACTCTTCTCCGAAATTGGGCACAAGTTTTTCATTACAAAATAATATAATAATAATAATAATAAATATATTTATTCGTAAATGATATGGTACAAATTCGACAATACTGCCCTCTTCCATTTGCCCAGTACTACTAACTAAACCTAAATTAAAACTAAAATATCTCTTTTCATGACAATGACTTACCACAAGCTAACAGGAGTGTGGGCGAAAAAAGTCTCTGATAAATATCCTATATAACCCATAATCAACTGAAAATACAGGGAGCACCACAGAACTATTGACGTTGGATTGGCAAGAATTGAGTTTCAATATATTTTGAAAATTTTTTACATTTTTCAACTTCATCTGAGAGTTCATTCCACGAATGGGCTGCTGTATATCTGTATGACATTTAAAAAATAGCCGTCCTGTGAGTGACTATTACAAAGTTGGTTAAACTTCTGGTATCATGACCGTGGTTATGTGTAATTAATTTAGAACCTATATAATTATATTATTTATTTTAAATTGACAGGGAATAAACGGTTTTCGAGAAAACTTAATTCACAACGAATACTGCATTATCTGGAGATAATTAAAACTAAAAAAAAAAAAACTAAGAACGTTCCTATTTGTGCTAAAGTAAAGCTGTGGGAGAGAAAATTCAAATAATTCTGTCATTTCTACCTAAATTCTGTCTCGGTTCGACGAGCCATGGCCAATAAAGCGAACTATTTGAGATAGCCCCTTTGTCACCATTCATACTATTATTACACTTTGCGATTTCTGAAATTTCAAAAGCCTCCAGCTGTCTATTATTTGTTACATTTCTAATTAACCTTATGTTATTGATATTTATACAATGATTGTCATCAAAGGCATGTTCGGCAACGCTAGACTTTTCTGTCCTTCCATTCTTTCTTGAAGATTGTTATAATTGAACGAAGTTTGCCCAACATTGTTTAAATTACAGTCATTACAACATGTATAGCAAATCCCGGACCTATCGTCTTATTCAATTTTATCCTTTGGGTTGCCTAAAAGTTGCTACAATTTATTTCGCTTGATGAACAACTGTCGTATCTATGTTCTTAAAAATTCTGCTTTGATAACAGCTAAACCGGGGTTCATATGGATTTGACGCAAATTTTGAAATACATTAAGTTTAAAAGATTGCGGAGGATTTCCGTAAAGCTGCGTTACCTAATTAATTTATCAACTACATCTACAGAATATCCACTGCTCTTATCTATATCCTTAATTATAGCTTTCTCTTCTGTAAATCTCCGTACATTCAGAGAGAAACTTAATCAACGATGAATCAAGAACTTGAGACCAAACTGTTGGCTTTATAACATTAAGTCTGTAATTAAAAATATCGAGGATGCCACATAATTTATTAAAATTATTACAAATAGTAAATAGAGTTTAATTTTTTAATATGCCGGTGTGTGGAGGGGTTAAATAGAAAACTGGATTATTACGACAAGTTAAGGAACATGATATATTTGCTAATTAAATTAAACAAGAAGTACATTCGTCTGTCTTCAAGAATGAACTAAGAAAACCTGTCAAGCAGACCACTCTGAGGAAAGTAAATATCTGGATAGTAGCGCCCGTCGGCTTCACTGTTTTTTCAGAGAAACAAGGGCTTAAGTCGCAAAAATTGCAGAGCTGGCTATAAAGTGCAACAGGAAGGTTGTTACTGGTCCTATTTGTGTCGAAATGACCATAAAAGATTAGGAGAAGCATATCAGTTCATATTTCAGATATTCCATGCATATTTTTGTTCATAATTTTCTGTTCTAGTACTGCAAGCATTTCAAAAATTTCAAATTTTTTTAAAAAAATTAAAGAAATTCCGAAATGGCGCCACTGCGGATAAATGAAGACACGGAGGAGAAAACGTACCCCAGTAAACATTTCTCTTCATACTTTGGGCTTTCCATTGGTATGTCTTCTCTGTAGCGTCACCCGTTGCGGAGTTACGCCACTCTGAGTGTCCACTAGCTATATCCTTAGTTCTTTAACTTTGACAGTTCTCTAAGTGTATGCATTGGTTTATTGGCGCGCCAAAATTGAGTGATCTTAGTTAAGCCATGTAGCACAGGAATTTTAGTTTTTGACCCGGAATTAATTATTGTAAAGCTGAAAATTTACATCCCGAGTTGAGGTTGACTCCTAGTCATTGCTGGATCTGCAAAAAGCACATGCACATTAGTTGAGTGCTGCAAACTTTTCGGGAGATTAAATCCTTACAAATTGTCCCTAACTCCTCTCCTCTCCTCACCTGGAGGACTGGGGGGTGGAAATCAGGACTACAGGGCCTGGTTCCGATTCATGTTCCTACCACAAGGCAGCCAGCTCCCGATAGCCTGCTACGGCTAATTTCTTGTGCTTGCAAGAAGGACTGCGGTACCTGGTGCGAGTGCAGAAACTCTGGTCTGAACTGCAGCATCATGTGCCGAAGCTGTAGCGAATCCAGCTTCACAAGCAGCCAGTCGTGGATATGGATGATGATTTGAATGACCCTACTTTCCAGTAGATCAATAATGTCAATTGTCTAGACAAATAAAGTCATTTTCTGAGTCTGACAGCAAATTTCATTCAATAAATGGTATAAAACCCCAATAATATATAAACAGGAATTCGCAGCCGGTCTCATCAGCGCAGCAGGGCAGTTCCACCGGGCACATGACGGGCGCGGCTGCCGCGCGCTGACGCTCAAAGTTGCGTAACTCCGTAACGGGTGACGCTACAGAGAAGGTAGACATACCAATGGAAAGCCCAAAGTATGAAGAGAAATGTTTATTCGGGTATGTTTTCCCCTCCGAGTCTTCATTTATCCGCAATGGCGCCAGAGATCCTTCTTTTCCAGAGACCATTCTCTTATAATTCACCCATTACTTATAATGCCATATCTGATGCTACAAAACGATTATCTTCACAATCATTTAAATTTGTCCTTAAAACTAAATTATTAAATGAACAATGACCATAAATATTCTTAATATATTTTCAAATTTTTGTATTTATTTATATATAAGTATATGTGTGTGTGTAGTGTATATGTATGTATATATGTTGACGTGGACGTATGTATAATAGTAAATAAAGAAAAACAATCACATATAAATGTCAATGCGTAAGTATGAAGGTACGTAGTTGGTTATCTGCTTATTGCCTATTGCGAAAATATTTTTTTCTTGTAAACTGCATCTTGCACTGTATCTTGTTTAGTTAATAGTTTATATTATATTTTATATTATTTTAAAATGTCCTGGTTGAGTGGAGGAATAACTATCCGCCAGGACTTATATCAATAAAGGCGATTTATTATAAATATGCATGGAACATGTGAAATACGAACGGATATACTTCTCCGCTTTTATGATCATTTCGGACCAGTAACAACCTTCTTGCTGCATTATAAAGCCTGCCACTCTATAGCCACTCTATAGCCCGCAATTTCTGCGACTTAGGCTCTTGTTAGTCCCCAAAAACAGGGAAACCAATGGGGGAAATTAGGGGACCTTTTGGTACGTGTTGTCCTGGACCAAAACTACAATATTGCAAATTTTCAGCTTTACAATAATTAATTCCGGGTCAAAAACTAAAATTCCTGTGCTACATGTCTTAACTAAGATCACTCAAGTTTGCCGCACCAATGAATCAACGCATACACTTATAGAACTGTCAAAGTTATTGAACTAAGCTTGTCTTCCGCCTTCTTGATTGTTTAGACTAGACGTGATAGACGCAACAATGAACGCACTTAAATGTCCTTAAAAAAATGTTGAAATTTTTGAAATGTTGACAGAACCAGAACGGAAAATTATAGTAAAAAATATGCATGGAATATCTGAAATATGAACGGATATACTTCTCCTAATCTTTTATGATCATTTCGACCCAAATCGGACCAGTAACAACCTTCCTGTTGCACTTTATAGCCAGCTCTGCAATTTTTGCGATTTAGGCCCTTATTGTTCTGAAAAAACAGGGAAGCCGACGGGGGAGAGTAGGGGACTTTTTGCTACGTGTTGTCCTAGACCAAAACTACAATCCTGGAAAATTTCAGCTTTACAATAATTAATTCCGCGTCAAAAACTAAAATTCCTGGGCTATAGGTACCATCGTATTTGAACCAAAGTAATTTAGCGAACCTAGGTTCCACTACTTCTAAATAGTTTGCATGTATGTATATCATAACTGCGACACCAAATAAATAACGCTAACTCAAGTTTTCATCTGATAAAGTAATAAAGAACTTTCATCTCATCAGTATTAATAAATTCACAAATTGTGAAAACTATAGACCCAAGGGTCAGGAACCGAAACCGAAATTAATTTCGGTTAATTTCGGTTATCAAGGCAGCGACAATTCGGTTCTCGGTTATGGTTTCAGTTTACAGATCCGCGGCAATTCGGTTTCTTTAGAAAAAATTAGTAATTACGGTGCGGTTTTCGGTTTCGATTTCGGTTTCTGGCTTTTTACTTGCCTTTTACCTTATCTAATCTTTATAATGGACGAATTGACTTAGATATGGTTTTCACCGTACAATTTGATATTTCTAGATCATGGTTTAAAGATTTGAATCTTTGATTTCAACCATATTTTTTGAAATTTAAAGTCGTACGGTGCAGATTTCGGTTTCGGTCCCTGTCATGGGTGTTATAAGCTTCAGAGATAACGGTATCGATGTGAAAAGTAAAATATAATTTGGTGTCTAAAGTTACGCCGCGCCGTCGCAAACCTCTGGTATATGACACTTTTCATACAGTAGTAAAAAATAATTGACGGTTTTTTAAAGAATAGAACAATACGTTACATTTACTAATATTCAAGAGTATCCATTTACAATGCGCCTCCATTATCTATTTTGTTAACATGAGCTTGAAGGTGAAAGCACATTTTAATAAGCGTGCTAAGTTTCTGGAATTATGCGTTAATTTGGTGATGAGGTATGTTAAAAATGTTTCATGATATTTATAAAATATGGGAACTTCGCTACTAAGGAATCATATTTGCCCGATTCGTATTAGAATATCGGTCAAATATTTCAGTCCTCATCATTATGTTCAGCAAGTTTTTAAAGAAAGCTTTGAAAGTCTTTATATCACAGAGTTGATAATACATATCTTGAAGTATAATGTCACTTGGTGAACATTAAATATCGTTATTCACACGTTAACTATTTGAATTTCAAGTGCGGATCTCTGCAAACTAGTACCTAGAAATAAGCATAATTTCACTCGTTATTGCAATAATGCAATAATAATTTGAAGACAATGTTCAATTTAGAGTTCTTTAATGTAAGAATAAGTACTTGAGATTAGATAATATAATATACGTAACATAATTATAATAGTAAATATGTACAACTATTTTATTCCACAAAATTCAAGGACTATGTTCTTCACTTAAAACAATTTATTGTTGATTGTACTACAGAAAATTAGATCGAAATGTGTTATTTAAAAAATGCAAATGGAAAGTACCTATTAACAAATTATTAATATATCTATTCTAAATAGAGTATATTTTTATACCATTATATATATTTTTAGTGTTGGATGAATTGGAATAAATCACTTAATAATTATGTAGTTAATTACTTATAAATGATATTTAGTAAGTGATATTTAAATCCTTGAATCCTTAAGTCAATAAGTCATAAACTTTAATACTTAGATCAACAATTCACAAATCTCCTTTATTATTTACAAATGGTTTATTTTTTCCTCATTTCATTTTAATAATACTATAGATCTCATGGTATTTTATTATGTATTTCCTAATTTTAGTTTTCTGCCACATATATCGTTTTCTAAAAATAATATCCGTAGGAACAATTTTAGACATGTCCCCAAAAATAAAACTGGCTGCACTTTCAAAATGGCGTCCGTTTTTAAAAAAAAATGCAAATAAATATTGTTTTTGTTACAAAAACTAAAAAAGATGGAGAAAAACTTTCTGCACAAAAAACAAAGTGCATAAAATTGTCTACAATTTTGTTCCTATACAATATTTGGATGGGAGTTACAATTTTCCAGATCTTAAAATAAAATATAAAATTCAATATAAAACGTAAGTAACACCTCATTCGCTTTTAGATTCATTATCGCTGTCTCCCGATACATCGAATATTTCTTCCAAGTCTTCTTCCTCTATTGCTTAATTTTTGATGTCGTTATCACTCTCACTTTCGTCTATTATGATTTGATTTGGAATCATCTCCTGAAGAATTTCAGTAAGCGATTGAGGCAGTATTTGATCTGCTGAACACCAAAGAGATTCTCCATTTTCTTGCTATCCATAATCATTCCAAGGTTTTGGAATATTGTGAATAGCTTCGTCGGCTAATCGCCAAATACGTGTTGGTAAATACTCCTTTTAATATGCTCGATAAGGCAAGCTCTTGATGGTGGAATCGAAGAAAAATCAACTTTAGTGGCAATTGATAAAGACAAATCTTTGTCACCACATTTCTGTCTAATGGCAATTAGGCGAAGTTCGTCCACGGTAGCGCATTTCTTTGATCCATATATGGCACATATATACTCCTCTAATGATGCGACTAATTTATCCTCAATATTCCAGCTGCTCCCCAAATCTTGAAATGTTCGGATATCTTTGGGAGAAAGTAACATTTTTAGGGGTTTTATCTCTCCTTTTCCCTTAAAGGTGCTGAGTCGAATCCAGTAAATGAGTGAAAGCCCAGTAATTCCGAACATTTTTGAGGTCCGTACTCTTCTGCTAATGTGGATATGTTAATAAGCCTTCTTTTATTGCCAAATCCGGTATCATAGAGTAATTTACATTGAATTTTATTAGAATGAGCCAGCAGTATCCAAAAGAGTCACTATCAACACTTTTAACCCAAATCTGTACATAACCCGTCGTTACCGTTTTCGAGGTAAATGTCTGCAAATTATAATATTATTATTATTATTTTTTCTCAGCTTATTTAATTTTTTGTTATGTTAATAATATAAAGTTATATTATACGCCTTACAATAATTGTCAAAGTTATTTCCTCTAAATGATTTACCGATATATGAATTTCCATTTATCTGGAAGATGGTAACTTCTATCAAAATATTGTATAGGAACAAAATTGTATTTTATGCACGTTGTTTTTTATGAAAAAAGTTTTTGTCCATCTTTTTTAGTTTCTGTGTTAAATGACAAGAACAACATTGGCAACAGTCTTTTATAACATATGGCCGCCATTTTGAAAGTACAGCCAGTTTTTTTTTGGGGACATGTCTAAAATTGTTCCTTAGGCTTTAATTTTTATGAAAAACATTGTCCCCAAGGATCGGGGGGGGATGCATGCATAGCTAGAAATGGCTCCCCGACTATTAGTTTTCAATAGCCTAGTACCAATCTGTATAGTAGTTGTCTCTAAAAGCTCATCAAAAAAATGTTTGAATTGGTTCAGAGATGTAGGAGAAATTGTCGAATTGCGTTCACCGAACCGCCCGCCTTAAACACAATTTTATTGGAAATATATTGAGGTGTTCATTTTGAAACGAGGAATAGTGTTGAAATAAGAATACTAGGATTTTTCATTTTAAATAAACCAATCAATCATTCAATCTAACATACGTGTTTATCTAATTAAGAATAATCTTAAATACTCTTAAGTACTCTTCATTTGAAATATTGATATTATTCACTATATACGAACTTATCGTTTAAGCACATTTATTCAAATCAAATGTACTTTTTTGTGTGATATGGAGTTGCTTTTCAGATAGACTGTATACATATAGTGCAGGCAAATCCAGTTTTGAGTATGAACTATCTGGGGACAGCTATTTCTTTATCGAAATGGATAGCTCTATTCATGTATAATGAGGATATTAAAGTCCCGAAAAATCCCGATGTGAGCTAAAGCCACCATTTAGAAAAAATGGCCGCCAGAACCGTTTCTTTTAGAAGGACATATCTCAGTAACCATTGCTCCGATTTTAGATTTCTTTTTTTTGTTCTCTTCCCCTTTTTATGTACAATCGAAAGTGTTATTACATCTTTGGGCATAAAATAGAAGATAACTGAAGAAAATAAGACTTAAGTTCTTGGAAATATACAAGGTGTCCAGTTAGTGCTTCCTCGGAAGATTGTGCAAAAACGTTTATACGTTTACACGTTTATAAAAAAACTTTTTTAACAAAACTTTCAATGTTTCATCTCTACTATAAAGTGAAATTATTTTCAATTATACAAGGTGTCACAAAAAGGAGTTAAGTACACAAGAATGTATAATTTTTTCAATGTAATACTCTCTAATTTTTTAACGCCAGTTAAGCGTCTAAGGGTCCTGAATTTCACGCTGAAAATTTTTGCCAATCGGATGCAGCGTTGCCAAGTTATAATTCTTTTCCTGTTTTTTTGGCAAATTACAAACATTTTTTTGACTACCATATCTCCGTGATTTATTAACTGTTTATAGGATGTTATTCGATAATGATGCATTTACTGAAAAACATTTTTGAAATAAATTATTATTATACCGGGTGTCCAAAATATTTGTTTACATTTCTTGTTATCTTTTTATTATTTTTCTCAAATTTTTTAAATGGAATGCCTATATTTTTTTTACATGGATGAATAAAGCATAAAATTTCCCACATTCTAATATTATACACTTAATTACTTCCACATCCAGTGGAAGTATAGTAACGACAAAAAAATTTTTTTAAATTTTTATTGTTCAAATAGAATGTCATGAAATGTCGAGATTTCAAGTTTGAGCAAAAAAAAAATGTCTGTCTGTCTGTCGGTCTGTAACTTTTTTTGTGCACACGTTTACTCTGGAACCGTTTGAGATATTGACTTGAAATTTGGTACACATATGTACTTTAAAGAGATCTAGAACTAGATTATATTTTCATCTTGCTCCGTCGAAGCGTTGGGGGGTAAATTGGGGTAAATTTGGAGTAAATAGGTAAATCAAGCAGGTAAGAGTTCATAAAATTGATATTTAGTATAGACAAGAGAAACTAAGGTCTCAAAAAAAAATTTTGGCATTAGTCACCCCCATTACCACCCCCACCCCATTATTAAAGGGGATGAAAAAAAAATGTGATTTAGTGTGTGTACAAGAACCAGAAACCTCAAAATATTTTTTTACTTTATCCACCCCCACTCCCACCCCCTGTCACCACCCCCACCCCAATACCGACGTGGGGTATCGTTTTATGGGTTTTTGGGGTAGAGGATTTCAAATATTATATTATTAAAGTTCCGTAAACAATTATTTCCAGATACAAAATTTTTTCGTTGTGTTCGTTGTGTGACTTGGATAGAAAATCCGGATGTGGGCAGCGGTTTTTTTTTTTGTTTCAAACTGTTTTTGAGATATGATTATTTCAAATAAGTTTTGCGTAAATTGAGGTGCTTTTTATTTTAGCATTAAAATCTAGTATGGCTTTGGTCTTTTGTTTTGCGCTTGTTTTTCACTCTATTCTATGACATTTCTCTAATGTGTTTAAGATTATCGTGATTAAGTTGAATTAATATTGTTAATATTTAAAAATACGAATTATAATTATTGTCAATAAGATTTAATATCTATGGTAAATGTTATGTTATTGGTGAATATGATGGAAACTGTTTATTGGCATCAAGAATGTATGGTCAAAAATATGATGTCCGATGTCCTGACGTGAGGTCTCTAGAAAAATTGAAAGAACGTTTTGAACGTACTGGAAATTTTGCATATGAAAAGAAGACGAGACGACGAAATGTATTGTAATGAAGAAAATGAGCTGGCTATAACTTTAGCGGTAATCGAAAATCCTTGTGTTCGGGACTTAAATAGGGATTCAGAGGTCTGTGAATCTAGTGTTTCCCTATGTCTTCGTAAAAATATGTTTCACCCCTATCGAGCTCAGATGCATCAAGAGCTTTGGGATGTGGATTTAAATCGTAGATTAAATTTTTGCCAGTGGGCTCAAAACCAAATTGGAGGAAATGAAGAATTTTTCAAATTTGTATTGTTCACGGATGAATCAACGTTTCTTCGCAACGGATTTGTGAATAGGCACAATTTCCATTATTATGCCAGAGAAAACCCTCATGTTGCGCAGAAAAATCAGAACCAGAGTTTAAATGTAAGGGAAGGAATTGTACATGATTATGTTATTCATCCTTCTTAGATTTTGCGCAAAATACGTTTCCACAAATAATAGAGCATATTCCTGATTAATTACAAATAATATGTGATTACAACTTGAAGGTGCACCACCACATTTTAGTAGAAATGTTTGTCAGGCCATTGGTAATCAGATTCCTGAAAGGTGGATAGGAAGAGGAGGTCCAATATTTTAATAAACTGTTAAATAATATCTAATTTATTATTTTATTAAATTATGTTATGGTCTCATTGCATGGCCACCTAAGTCACCCGACCTGACTTCAGTGAGTTTTTTCTTTGGGGATTTGTGAAGTCAGACGTTTATAAAGTAGAACCAACGACTCGAGAAGATATGATGGAAAGGATTCGTCGATGTTTCAATCGTATAAATGTTGATATGTTACACTGTGTAAGGCCCTCATTTATCAAGAGACCTCAGTGTTACCTGAATCAAAATGGTGGACCTTTTGAGCAGTTGTTAGCTTAGTTTCAATATCGTGAAAAAAAAGTATTGCTCAAGAACCGTTCATAAAACAAAGTGTACGATATCAAAATGTGAGAAATTGTAAGCGTTACTCATCCATTTAAAAAATATATAGGCATTCCATTTAAAAAAATTGAATAAAATGTAAAACAAAATATAGATTTTAATGCTAAAATAAAGAGCACCTTAATTTACGCAAAAATTATTTGATATAATCATATCTCAAAAAACGTCTGAAATAAAAATAAAGAGATATTAAAATGTGAGGAATTGTATGTTTTATTCATTCATGTAAAAAAAGTATACCTAGGCATTCCATTTAAAAAAAAATGGGAAAAATAATAATTAAATATCAAGAAATGTACGCAAATATTTTGGACATCCGATATACTAAAGATTTATTTCAAAAATGATTTTTAGTAAATACATCATTATCAAACAACATCCCACATTTTTCGAAATAACGATTAATAAATTGCGGAGATATGCCAGTCAAAAATGTTTGTAAACTGCCCAAAAAAACAGAAAAAAATAACTTGGCAAAATATTTTAGGGTGTAATACAGGGCCCTTGGAGGCTTAACTGGCGTTAAGGAAATGCAGGCTGTTCTATTTAAAAAAATTATACTTTCTTGTGTGACTCGTTTTTGTGACACCTTGTATAATTGAAAATAATTTTAAGTTGTAATAGGGACGAATCATTGAAAGTTTTGTTAAGAAAGTTTTTTTATGAAGTTAGCCGTTTTGCGCAATCTTCCGAGAGAACACTGACTGGACACCCTTTATACCTTAATGCACATTATTAAAAATGATTACAATTTTGTATATAAATAACTATTGCTCCGTTAATATTTGAGTTAGTATCATCGGCCAAAAAACAAATGAAACCTAATTGTGTGCTCTAGAACTTTTATTAAAATTATTTTTTCAAAAAGTGACTAGAAATTTCAGTACAAACGTCTCGAGTTTACAAAAGTTTAAATTTCCGTAATATTTAAATTATTTTTAAATTTCCTAAGTTTATCGTTTAATTGATCGTAAAATATGTAATCGTACTTTCTGTAAAATGTGAAGTGAGGAATGGAACAAAAAAAAAGAAATCTAAAATCGGAGCAACGGTTACTAAGATATATGATTTTAAAGAAAATGTCTCTGGCGGTCATTTTTTCTAAATGGCGGCTTTAGCTCACGTCGGGATTTTTTGCGGCTTTATGTACTTATCCTACATTAATAGAGCTATCCATTGCAATAAACAAATAACTGTCCCCAAATAGTTCACGCCAAACCCATTTTACACTGAGATTTGCCTGGTCTAATAAGGAATTAAAGTTGTTCAGGTTTTAGTCATACCTAATTGTTATTTGCAACATTTATGAAAATTCTATCAATATCTTCAGGGTATTGATTGTTTATGAGAACCCTTTCCATAAAACGTTTCTGTTTTTTTTAATAATTCGTGCATGATTAGAAGAATTTGTTTTTATCCTGCCACACAACAACCCTTTTAACATGCATCGAGTGAAAAAAAATAGGAAAATTAAGAGAATGCCACAACTAACTTTTAGATAATATTAATATTGAAATATTGCAAAACTGACTAATATAAACTGACTTAAAAACTGCATTCTAGTTTAGATTACATAATTTGATTTCATTTACAAGAAAATTAAAAAATGTTTTTCAGTGTTCCGTTGTTTTGCCAAAGGCGCACGTTTTCCATCTACTCGTTATGAAATTTCAATATTTTCGTTGAATATTCATTTTGTTATTTAAATGACAAATTAACGTAGGAAATATTTTAGTTCATTTAAGGGAAACTGAATAATCAAGCTATGCCAATGTTTTCGAGTTCAATAAAAAAAATGTCACGGAAAATAAATAGCATTATTTGTCTCCCGCGATTAACAGTATCATTCCAATAAATATAGAAGCTTAGTAACCGGATTGTTAGCACCATCACACATCAAAGACATATGCAATGTGTGCAACATGGCATGCATGTTGCTTTACACGCTGCAATTATGACGCATACAATGAATCTCTTTATCTTCAGACAGCCTTGGCTTTAGATTTGGGGGTTACCTACTGTATGTGGTGCGTTTATGTTATGTTATGTTGTGTGGTGTTGTGTTTATGTTTATTTGAACGGACGCGCCCACACCTAGAATGTACGTACACGTTTCCCGTAGCTCCTGTGTTGGAAGCTAGCAGAAAGCAAAATTAAAGTGATTGTTGATAAAGCCAAAAGGGCATACCTCCAGGGGCGTAGCGAAGGAAGGCATGTTACCCCTTCAAAAGTTGGAGATTTGAGATATAAGTTGGCAATTTTTACATCGGTGGGAAAACAATTGTTTGGATTTTCTCCCCTCCGCTGATCAATTTTTACTTCGGTGTGAAAAAAACTTTTTTGGAATTTCTCCCTCTCCGCTCATCAATTTTTACTTCGATCGAAAAAATTTTTTTTGGATTTTCTCCCACCGCTCATCAATTTTTACTTCGGTGGGAAAACATTTTTTTTGAATTTTGTCTCCCCCCGCTCATCAATTTTTTGGAGGAGTTATTATTTATTTATTTACAGAGTTGACTTAAGTTTATGAAGTTGGCATATTTGAAAAATAACCCCCCAGAAAAGTTGGTTCGCTGCGCCCCTGCACACCAAATAAATTGTTTTGTTCAATAAGTGTTGTACGCATAACATCAGTTTATTGCTCGAATTGTATATATATACTTCGCAAATACAAAAATTAAGAGTATATGAATCTGTTCGATATATTTTTAAAAACTTTTCGTTTACATCAGAGCTCTAGCTCTTTTATGCAGGCGTATTGTGTGGCGCGTAACGCGACGACAAATGCGGCCGCGTTTTGTAAATCACATGGAACAAATGGGTCGTTTGAAAGTGAAACGGACGGCAGTGCATAAAATGACCCATTTGTTCCCTGTGATTTACAAAACGCGGCCGCATTTACCGTAGAGTTACGCGCGACACAAAACGCTTGCATAAAGCTGGCCTTAGTGAACAAATTCTGAATAACTTTCAAAATGTCCATTTATCACTCAACACGCGTTTCGCCAACCATGTTGGCATCATCAGGTGCATAAAACTGCGTTTCAGTCTCAATATGATACCAACATGGTTGGCAAAATGCGAGTCAAGTGGTAGTATTCGAATGTAGCGTGCAAGGATTTTGGAAACTACTTCACAGGCAAATAAAAAAGTTACTGCTCAAATTAATAAAAATGGCTTCTTCATTTTGTCTTGCAGATAAATCGAACTAATGAACAGTGATAGTACAGTCGTTAAGCATTTGGCTCGAAATCGAAGGGTCGCAGATTCATTCTAAAATTCTATTTTATACTGACAACTGCCATCATAAAATAAAAATGTCTAAAACTAACAAAACTTACAAAAAACTGCGAAGGGTATCCTATAAAATGCGCAACAGTTCAATAAATCGGCCAAAGAATATAATGTTTACTTTATATATTACTTCCACATATAGTGGAAGTATAGTAACGACAAAAATTTTTTAAAAATTTTTATTGTTCAAATAGGCTCAGAATGTCATGAAACGTCGAGATTTTAAGTTTGAGCAAAAAAATTTCTGTCTGTCTGTCTGTAACGTTTTTTGTGCGCACGATTACTCTGGAACCGTTTAAGGTATTGACTTGAAATTTGGTACACGTATGTATTTTAATTTCTGTTTAAGTCTATAATAAAGTTACCAAAGGAGTGGCGCTTTTGGAGATTGAAAGGTAAAACGCTGGAGATGCAAATCTTACTTATTGACGAAAAATGTGGAAATCTAACAGCAATTTTCTCGGAAACTGCTAATGCCAGAAAAAAAAGTTCTAACTAAAAAAGTTACGTTCATCTTTTATCTTCATTTCCTTCTCATATACTTGGTATCTATTTCAAAAGATAAGAAAGTTATCCGCTTGCTATATTTGAGAATGCAAATGTTTCAGATTTTATCGACATAGCCTTAGAAAAGAAATTGTCTACGGTCATCTTGCTGTCGAGGCGACCAGACGTGCCTTATAGTCCTCTGTCAGCAATGGATACCCATAAACGTTTATAAAAGTTAAATAGTGACTACGTGTAGAAGATAATATTTAAAGTATAAGTGGATGTGTTTGTAAAATAATATATATCTCGGAACATTTTCAGTAATTGATAAGAAATATTAGTTAGTGTTTAATTAGGTATACAGACCAAAACTTTACATAGTGCTTCCCCTCTAACGCAGTAAATCATAGTATATATAGTGCAATGGTGTACTTGCCAGGCGGCAAAGAGGAGAAGGAAATCAGTAATAACCGAAGAGAGGAACACAACAAAGGATAAGCTTTTACTATTTTGTTTAAATGAGTAACAAACTCCCGATTTGCAATTAACAGGCTATGAAAAATCAAGAAAAATGTCCATTATGCTATTAAGAGACTTCAGTGCACATATAGCAAAAGACGATCAGACGGAGGAGGACAACAGCATCATAGGAAAAACTTTACTCCACACATAGCCTAATAGTTCATTTGCTGACAATGTTTCTGTATGTCATTCATTTACCAGAGATTCACCCAATTGGGTATTATTGGTAATCGTGTAGTGATTGAAAAAAAATGGGTGATGCTCTGTGGGAGAGGTCATTTTGGAAATGGACGCCATCTTTGATGCTTATTGAAAATGCACTGCATAAGCATGTGAGGTGTCATTTTACATGTTTTAAGTACAAAATATGCTGTAATGGCAAGTACACCCGAAGCGTTTCTCACAAACTTGGGAATTCCTGCGAGTGAAGTAATGAAACAGTCGATATAGTTAGCAGAAAAATATCTCGTACAAGTTTTGAAAAAGTGTGTAAAACAATGGACGAATTACGAATGTTTCTTTACACACATGGGAAAAACATTTCCATAGAAGACCTTCCACCAACCAGTACATCAATTAGATCACATATTTTAAGGGCCTACTACAACACACATTTATATATAACATGTTTAAATGATGACATCACGCAACTTGATTCTATACAGTTTGATTACGAAGATGTAAGTGATTGTCTACAGCCCTCACGTACAACTCCTCTCAGCAACGAACTTGTGCCTAGTTGCTCATGCCTAAAATGTGCAAGAGATTTATGTTTATGTTTTTCAAATGGAATATCTTTTCGCATTTACTGTCATGTTGCCGTTATTGATTTTTGTAATAAGTATTCCAATATTTCAATGTAAATTATTACGTCTGCTGTTTAAAATTATAAATATAAGGAGTCGTGTTTTTTAACACACTGTAAACCTGTTTAGTATAGAAATAAAGACGTTCATTTGTATCTGTCTTACTAAATAACGATTAGTAACCACTTTTCAATATTTGTACCATCGGGAATGTGTTCAGCACCCTAAAAAACACATGCCTATGCAGTGCATTTTCAATAAAAATCAAAGATATCGTCGATTTTCCACATACCATCACCCATTTTTTTAATCACTGGATAATTACCAACACTATCCAAATGGGCGAATCTCTGGTAAATGAATGACAGAGTACAGAAGTATGCTCAGCGGTTGTATTAGAGTGAAAACGGAAACGCTCTGAAAAGCCTAGCACACATGTTTGACTTAACAATAAGAAATACATGGAACAAAAATCAAACCTGCATTGACACCTGGAGTAATGGAAGCTCAATCTCACAAATAGACTATATCCTGGTAAGTAGAGAGATAAGGAAAGGATCAAGAACGTTAAAGCAAAAAGGACACCAGAAACTTTACTGAAGAAAGCGCTAACACTGAACAGCAGCAAACTAAAAATAGGGTGGTAACAAATTGGGAAAAAAAAGCGAGGGGAAAAATGAATTCCACAAAAAAATAGCAGCGATATATATTCTACCAGAATCAAAACGGAGGAATCAGAAGACTCAAAAAAGACGGAAATTTGTAGAAGCAGAAATACAAAAAGAAGAGCACATGCAGCAGAAACACACCTACACTTACACTGCCCATGCCCCACTCCTTTTACCATGCGTCATGTGGCTCAAGCTGCTGACAACAAGCACGACCCAAATCCAACCCAACCCATCGGAAATCGAGAAATCAGAAGACTCAAGAAAAGAAGATTCGAAGAAGCAGAAACACAAAATGAGGAGCATAAACACTCCATATCAAGACATAATACATATTTTACAAGAAGATTCAGAAGAGGCAGATGCCCAGAACCGAAAACACAAAAAAGGGAGTGAAGGAGTGAGAGTGGATGAAGTAAAAACATTTTGGGGCCTTTGGTTCTTGTACACACACACTAAATCACAATTTTATCTTTTTCACGCTGAAATATTATTATTACACTACAAAAATTTTGTTTCACAATGGGCTCATTGAGCACTTTTTTTTTATTAAATTTCCTGAAATATCCATTAATTCTAAAGCGAAATGCAAAAAAGAAGAATTTTTGAGAGTCTCTATAGGTTTCCAAATTAATCAAGAACATCAACACGTGACGCTTTCGTGTTATAGTTGCGAGGTGTCAATCACGCCTCTATCAGAAAACGTAGCCGCTTACGTAGATGCCTAAGAGTATTTAAATGCCGCAAATGCGTCATGCGGATTAAAAGGACCGTTTGTATCAAATACTGTAGGTGCTGGAAATACTGAAGCAAAACGTGTTTTTAAGTGCTGTATTGTGCCCAAATGTACAAACACACAGTAAAAACTTCCAATAAACTGTTTATTAGTCTACCACAGGATCCTGTTAGCAGAAAATTGTGGCAAAAGGCGATGAGACGCGATACATATCTTGGGGATGAAACAAACAAATATTTGCGTGAAGTATACACTTAACATTGTGTAAAAATAAAGAGGTTTAGAGATGTTTATTACTAGTAACTTTTTCTTAAAATAATATTTTATGCTATTAAAAGTAAAACAACTTCTATGTTATTAGCAAAATAATAATATATCTTCTTGATAGTGAAAACTGACATAGTCATCATTATTAACGATTTTAAAAATACAACTTTTAATTTTTACTTCTCTCATTTCAGCACTTATATACTGGTGATTTGTATTAAAATACTCCATCACCATAATTAAACCCACCTCTGGCAGATTAGACAAATCTGCTTTTAAATAGCCTGATTTGCATATAGTGAAAGATCCTACATCTCATTGATAATACTAACACTAACTTGCGATATGCGAATGCGGAAGATTATTAAGCGAAGTAGGCCTGGGCAGAGTTTGACTTCGTTTGATTTTAAAGCACTATATCACTGGAACTACTTATCGGATTGTCCTCAAATTTTCAGTGTAATAATTTTATTTGATGATTACTTCGCACAATTGTGCGCGATGTGAAATTTTGACTAAATGACCTCATTAAAACAAATGCAAGGCTGAACTTAGAAAAAGATTTACCGGCTTGCCAAGTATAGTTGCAAGCTACCGCTACGAAATTGAACTGTCACAGCATACAGAAATATCAAGAAGTACAAGATATCTAGACTGTAATATTCAGTGTGTCTTTCAGGTTATACTGTTTACGTTTGTTAGGTGATAAATCAATTCTACTTTAATATTTTATTAAGGATTTATAGTGACTCTTATGAAACGGGTGTAAGTTACAGTTACATGGCGTTGCCGACTGCAAATACTTCTTTGGAACAAAGAAGATTAAAGATGTATTGGCTGTGTACTTAATCTCAGTGGCACCTCGTAAAAATGAATTGCGCTGTATTTAAGTAAAATAGGTATTAGCAATAGTCACTCATAACTCCTATTCGTTTAGCTACTCGTTTGTTCCAGTTTCCAGCAAATTAATAAATAAAACTATCGGAAACAATGTTTAACGCATTCAATAATTGAACAATTCATAGTTTCTGCATTTACGTCAGTGCATAAATATATTTCATAAATGTATTATTAAATGTTTTTGAAATAAACATGAACGTAAATAGATTAAAATCGAATTAAAACAAATTATTTCATAAAAATAATATGCACGAGATAACCTTATGCATGAACACGCAAATATACTTTACATTAATATTAAATTAAAGCAATGTAATTAATTCCGCATTAGCATGCAACACTGACAATTTGATATTAAGGGATTATAAGAATGATCTTTAACTCATGTTATCGTTTAATTAGTGTCAAAGGCCTTCATTCATTTATTTGGATATTTCGAGATTTTCACTATATACAATAGTTCACTCGTCAATAGTTATTTAATTCTGACAATATTTTGAACGTCATTTCAGTTTTGAAATAGTAATTTACGCAACAAGTGCATAAAGTGGTACTTTTTTCACGAAATTCTTAACAGTTTTACTAAAATAAAGCTGTTTTCTCTCTCTGATTACACATTTTTAACATTTTTCTTAGTGAATAGAAGTATAGGTAGTGAGTATCGAGGTTAGTATGGAGGGAAAATATATAATTATGAACGCATAGACAGACACAACACAAGCCGCTGGCGATGGATCGAAGCAGGTCTGCCGCGCCGTCACTCGCATGAATTTTTACCTGCCTTTACTCTGTGGTATTTATTACAGGTACACCTATCCACATTTCAACTATATCCAATGGATTCCTTATACATTTGTTAATGTATTGAAAAAGTTCCAGAATTTATATTCAAAACTATAGAGAGTTATAAGGATAAGATCGTGAAAATCGCTATTTCTATCATGATGAGATTCATCATATTTTCAATAAAATGCATACAAGTAAACGAATTTGTGTTAGAACATTCGAAAAGTATACATTTTTTCCAATATGTATATTTATCAAAAAAATCATCAAACAAGGAAATTGAAATGATTTGAGATGTACTTTTTTGAATCCACATTACTACAACTTAATAAACCATTATAATCCTGAAGTGTACATACTTTTTAACAGTTCTCAATGAAGAAATAATTTTTTTGAAGGGCTTTTATTTTTTTCTACCTTTTTTATTGCGACGATTGAGTTCTGGCGTGATAATATATGTAAGTATATTTTTCCCATCCATCATTCTTTGCTTGTATTGTTTAAAACAAAAAAGCATCGGAAAGTTACAATTTCCATTTTTTTAAATGAAACAACACTCATATAGATTGAACAAATACTGATTTAGTGACATGTAATTCATTCGTCGGTGTCACAGTCATGCGTATTCAAGCGCGCACACGCATGGATTTCGCTCCGAGTAATAACGTTACTTGACTATTTTTTTTCTTGAACACCGTGACTTTAGCGATAAATTTTGTCAGGACATTTTTTGTTCATAAACACGTCATCTGTCTATATGTATTTTTTATTTTTTCTACCTCGATTTAAGGTACTTGTATATTAAAATGAACTTTTACAGTTTTAAATATAATTTGGTATACTAATACATAAAGTGATTTTTACACTTGAATTTTCAATAAAAATAAAATCATCCATTTAGTTTCGGAGTAATTATTTCTTAAAGTTTGACTTTTATAGGCATATGGACGTAGTAAAGATCGGCTCAAGTTAAGTTTCGCTCTTACTACCACAATTTTTGAGAAATATGCTTCAAAAACTAACATAACATTAAATAGTTTCTTATTAACACTCTGTTAAAACCCTGAAAAAATCGTCTGTCTAGTATAAAAGTTATTAGAACTTTAATCAATTTTGAGCCCGACATTTGTGTAAATAAAACAGCTGTTGAAATCGATTGGCAACGTTGCAAAACAATAATAATGTAATAATTTTGAACAGGTACAATCAATATTTTTGCAGTTTGTAACAACAATAATAAGTTATTTTAAATAAATTCATTATGCATATGTGCATCTTTCTCTTTGTACGCCACTGACGGCTTTATAGTCTGGGAGATAGTGTCAAATTTTAAGGGTGATTTTGGTACGATTTCTATGAGTTTATGATGATAGTTAGTATGTGTTGAAGAACTAAAATTGATGTTAGGTGGCGCGACTCCGTGACTTTTGTAGAAAAAAAAAATTTTTTTGGACCATTTTGGCAAAGATGGAAAAGTATGAATGATTAATTTATGAAACGCAGATCTTAAAATATTGTGTCAGCTGCATCGGATCCATGGAAAAACGTGTTAGCTGACCATGTAAACATGTCGGAAAATTCAGGAGAATCGGAGCGTTTTGGCAAAGCTGAAAATTTTATATATTAATGTTTATGATTTAATAATTGCATTAATGTGTGTCAGACCTGTCTTTAAATTTGGCACACGTTGAATGTCTTCTGGACAAATATCAGATTGAAACACAGATGCGAATGTTGTTTCCGTTTCCAATTCTTCGAGAACAGTGTAACTGCAACAATGTCCAAATCTATTAAGAATATTAATGATCTGCTTACTGTTCGTTAAACTTTTCAAAGTCATTCCTAGTGAAATGTGTTTAGATGTTTTCACGACTCCATTTGATACGGTATAAATTAGATCTTCAGAGAACGATTTTGCCAGCCTCTGTTTATTCTCACTATTTCTTCGTCGAGATGTAGAAGAAATCAATGTTGAATAAAAATCTTGGATAAGCTCAGGAACGTCGCATTCTCATGCTATCATGTTACTTGCAGTTATTTTATGAGGAAGTGGTTTGTGTTTAATATTTCGTACTTCCGATCTCAGAATCATAGCAGCTCTATTCAATTCTTTTCGATATTTTCCAAATTATTTTGCAATAAAATTCCATTCCAACTTTTCTTTTGTTAATAGTCACAATTGCTATTTTTCGCGGAAATTATTTCAACAATCTGCTTTCCAGATTTCTCAGATCAACTTTACCATCAAAATCTGGCAATTTCGTCTTCATATATTCAATATAAATATTTTTCAAAAATGATAAAAACAAACATTGACCTAAATTTACAACTTTCTCCGAGACATAATTTAATACCGTTTCGTAGGCAGCTTTGTGGACATTTCATTTGCGGTGCCACTCTGTCTCTTCATGATTACCATCATTTTTTTTACTTTGATCTTTTTTACATTGATTATGATAAAATACTTGTATTTTATTCGATTTACTGAACTATAGTCTTTTTAATAAATCAATATTCTCATTAATTATCTCGAGAAATATGAAACTTTCAAAGCTATCTTTTTTGCATAAATGCAAAGGCAGATTTCGTCCCTTGATTCTTTTTCTTGTTTGCAAGCAAATTATGCATGTACTTGTACTGTAATATTCAGCAGGAATTTGCTCACTTGAGAGGTCATTATCAGAATCTACTACTTCATTATCCTCGTGTTCTTGTGATTCAATTCCTTCTTTATTTTCGATTATTTCTTCATTCGCTTGAATACTTGAACTTTGACTTGAATTAAAAACGCCAGAAGCTTCTGCAGATGGTCTATATTTTGGAGGCAAGGCTGTAAAACGCTGATAGCATGACCGATGATACATGTGATTCTCATTTATTGTTGTTGGTAGCACTACATTATTCAACGATAAATTGTTCCTTTCACGAATTACTAGCACACTCTTACACTTGTTTAAAGTAGCGTTTTTGTATATATTTTTTAATAATATTTCGAAGGCTACGCCGCACTTTGAAAGTTCAGCTAAATGGTTTTCCCACATCGGAATACCAGCTGACAGCAATTAATACGATTATTGAATTATAAACTTCAATATATGAAATTTGCCAAAATGCTCCGATTTTCCTGAATTTTCCGACATGTGTACATGGTCAGCTAACACGTTTTTCCACAGATCCGATGCAGCTGACACATTCTTTTAAGATCAACGTTTCGTAATTTAATAATCCTTACTTTTTCAGCTTTGCAAAAATGGTCCGAACAATTTTTTTTTTCTACAACTTTCGCAGCCTCTTCTCAACTTAAGTCACGGTTTTGAGCTAGCTGACACTTCATTACTTAATAAGCTATAGAACAACAAGCTATGTTAAAAAAATCAGCTTTGCCAAAATGCTCCATTAACATTTGACACTACCTCCCAGACTATTATATACACAAATAACATATACAAATAATATACCAATGGATAGAAAAAAATAATGTTTTTTATTTCTTATATCTTGTAGAATTTTGATTTATTGGGCCGTTTTAAAGGTATATCCAAAAAAAAGAAAATAGCAAAAAGCAAATGGAGGGTCTTATGCAAAATTTTATACTCTATCGAATGGCGCCAAGATCATTCCTCTAGCTTCTACCGTTTTTGAGAAAAAAAAAATATATATAGGCAGATACAGGCAGCCCCTTTGAGAGAGGGCAGGGGGAGTAGGCATGATTTCTCGAGGTGGGTCTGTTCGGAAATCTACTTGTTTTGACTAGTTCTATTCATGGTTAAAAGGATTTGCTATTACTCAAAAGTAGAAATATCAAAACACCTAATTCACTAAGAAATAACTCGTTTTTTGATTATAATGACCTTTTGAGTAGGACATTTTTTGACAGCTTTGAGATTTTGAAACATCAGTATATCATCATTAATTTTATATCAAATTCAGCTTGTAATAAAGAAACCCCCACGGAAGTCACAATAAGCGTATTAATGCACTCTACTATCACGCATTTTATATTTTTTCACTATTGCCACAATAGCTGTTTATGTAACGAGTACATAATTCAGAAGTTTATGGGATGAGTCTTTTATTTACGGCCGAGCGAGGTTATTAAAAAAAGCGAGGCAAATAAAGTCCGATTATGTATGAATTGCATGCAAAACTTTACGTTCGACTACTAAAATTACATGATTATCGAACAAATAATCAGTTTATAAATTTGACGTCTATTCTATGACAGGAGAAAATTTACAAATAATTATTATAAGAAAATTTGATATGTCTCAAAATGTGCTTTTATCATTATGCACTAGTACGATAGTCATAAGCCATAAGCCATAAGCCATAAAG
This sequence comes from Rutpela maculata, assembly GCA_936432065.2. NCBI lineage: Eukaryota > Metazoa > Arthropoda > Insecta > Coleoptera > Cerambycidae > Rutpela > Rutpela maculata. Next base: position 166,365,713 of record OW386286.2, read on the forward strand.
TGCTACCTGCACTATATGGCCCCTAAGCAGTCATATATTAAGTCTGAATATGTACAGTCAAACATAAACATATGTTTCATGCACTAAAAATAATGAAAAAGTTCAGTTTTTTTAACAGCCGTCAAAAACCATTTATCAGTAGTGATAAAATGGATATAAGTTTTGTGTTTTAATTTCGTTTTGATATGATTGTTTTCCAAATCTAACGCCGATGAAAATGGTGATTTTCAGTTAAACTAAAATTAATAATGGTAAAGAATTGAATTAAATTTGAATTAAAGGCCAAAATTTTATTATAGCTGTGTTCTGGAAGAGACTAGAAAAGTCTTTTATGAAATTAAAAAGTGCCTTTTTATCTCGGCTACGCCTCGATGGATAATTCGATGGAGTTTTTTCATCGAATAATAATTATCCATGTTAAGTAAGCTTCATTGAAAGAGATATCGTTCATAATATCAATGAATGCCGATTGTTGAAAAAAGTTTATTAAATACATGATTTTATTTACTAATACAATGTACAGTTGTCCATTAGTTTATAATTACGTTCATTAATTCAACGCAATGTAATAGTTTTACATTAGCCAATGTAAAATATTTATTAAAAAAAGAAGTTAATTATTATTTACAATTAATTATCTTTTATTTATTTGCTTTTATCATGATTAGAGAATATTATTTAGGTATTATGCAAATCACAACTTACACACTTTTTTTATTTATTATGAAAATACCTACTTTCTGTATATTGTTGCCCAAATCTGGGCACGCTAATATACTAGTTAGGTAAATACTTTAAAACACTCATTATTGCAGAACCAATCAAAATAACTACTCTTCTAGCTAATACTGACGAAGTATTGAATTACATGATAGGATTCTTAGCATTTTAAAGAAAAAGATATATTGAAAATACTTAAATCATTTATATACATTTAGTCATTCACACTTTTTTATTTAATATAAAATTATCTACTTTCTGTGTGTTGGTACCTTAATTGGATCACACTAATATACTACTTAGAAAAACACTTTAAAACACTCATTATTGGAAAACCAATCGAAACAACTACTCTTCTAACTAATACTGACGAAGTATTGAATTACATGATAGGATTCCTGGCATTTTAAGTGTGAATGACTAAATGTAAATAAATGATTTAAGTATTTTCAATATATTTTTTTCTTTAAAATGCTAAGAATCCTATCATGTAATTCAATACTTCGTCAGTATTAGCTAGAAGAGTAGTTCTTTTGATTGGTTCTCCAATAATGAGTGTTTTAAAGTATTTACCTAACTAGTATATTAGCGTGCCCAGATTAGGGCAACAATATACCGAAAGTAGGTATTTTCATAATAAATAAAAAAGTGTGTAAGTTGTGATTTGCATAATACCTAAATAATATTCTCTAATCATGATAAAAGCAAATAAATAAAAGATAATTAATTGTAAAAAATAAATCAAGAATAGGCTTGTAAATAATGAATGAATGTTTCTATACTCTACTGATGAGAACTAACGAGTTCGAAAAAACTTGTACGACTTTTCTAGAGTTGAAATAGAATGTAAGGTTCAATAATTCTTGTGAATGACTGAATTTCAATAAATAATTTAAGTATCTTCAATATATTTTTTTTTTGCCTTAAAATGCTAGGAATCCTATCATGTAATTCAATACTTCGTCAGTATTTGTTAGAAGAGTAGTTGTTTCGATTGGTTTTCCAATAATGAGTATTTTAATGTGTTTTTCTAAGTAGTATATTAGTGTGATCCGATTAAGGTACCAATACACAGAAAGTAGATAATTTTATATTAAATACAAAAGTGTGAATGACTAAATGTAAATAAATGATTTAAGTATTCTCAATATATTTTTTCTTTAAAATGCTAGGAATCTTATCATGTAATTCAATACTTCGTCAGTATTAGCTAGAAGAGTAGTTGTTTTGATTGCTGCTCCAATAATGAGTGTTTTAAAGTATTTACCTAACTAGTATATTAGTGTGCCCAGATTAGGGCAACAATATACAGAAAGTAGGTATTTTCATGATAAATAAAAAAGTGTGTAAGTTGTGATTTGCATAATACCTAAATAATATTCTCTAATCATGATAAAAGCAAATAAATAAAACATAATTAATTGTAAAAAATAAATCAAGAATAGGCTTGTAAATAATAAATGAATGTTTCTATACTCTACTGATGAGAACTAACGAGTTCGAAAAAACTTGTACGACTTTTCTAGAGTTGAAATAGAATGTAAGGTTCAATAATTCTTGTGAATGACTGAATTTCAATAAATAATTTAAGTATCTTCAATATATTTTTTTTGCCTTAAAATGCCAGGAATCCTATCATGTAATTCAATACTTCGTCAGTATTAGTTAGAAGAGTAGTTTTTTCGATTGGGTTTCCAATAATGAGTATTTTAAAGTGTTTTTCTAAGTAGTATATTAGTGTGATCCGATTAAGGTACCAACCAATACAGTGAAAGTAGATAATTTTATATTAAATAAAAAAGTGTGAATGACTAAATGTAAATAAATGATTTAAGTTTTTTCAATATATTTTTTTCTTTAAAATGCTAAGAATCCTATCATGTAATTCAATACTTCGTCAGTATTAGCTAGAAGAGTAGTTATTTTGATTGGTTCTCCAATAATGAGTGTTTTAAAGTATTTACCTAACTAGTATATTAGCGTGCCCAGATTAGGGCAACAATATACAGAAAGTAGGTATTTTCATAATAAATAAAAAAGTGTGTAAGTTGTGATTTGCATAATACCTAAATAATATTCTCTAAGTTAATTATTAATTCCATGAACCTTTCCACTGAATACGTGAAAACATTCAAATATACATATTAATGTATAAAATTATTAAAAAATAAACTGGTCATTGAGTCAATATTCGTATTTCATTGCTCTAACGATTGAAGTAAAGCATGTTTTTCCTCTTTTCATATTGTTACATGTTCTATCCCCAGAGACATCTATGAGAGTTTCCTCTAAGTTCCATGTAAAAGTAACAGAAAGCAATTAAGTTAGTTAGTTGTTTGATTCGGCTATCGTCCCATGGATGGCGCGAGCGGTGTCAAAATCTAGGTATCTAGAAACATCTAGAAAAATGATGACATCTGCTGGAGCGAGGTGGAATGTTATAGAACGAACTACCTAGGACTATATAAAAGAATGGAGAAGCCGTATGTAGAGAGTTTAGTTCAGTTAAGATAGTTCAGAGAGATCAAGAATGAGTAAGTAAAGTGAAGAAGTGACTGAATTACTGAATTATAATACTGAGTATTATATTAGCGAAGTAATTAATTGTTGTAATTAGTACGTAAGCTAATAAATTAGTGTATAGTGTTACTCTGGTGTTATAATTTGCGGATCCACGATACAGGTGTTTACAAAAGGGGTGTAAACACATAACAATATAATTTTTAAAATTACAGAGTGTGTTGTGTTTGTGCATATGGCTTCTATCTTTAGAGGGGAGAGGTCAGAATATTTATTTTCGAAACATTAACATAATATTTTAAATTGTTATTTATAGTTACTCAAAATGCGGTCAAAATTATAATTTTGTAATTTATATTTAAATCTAACATATTTTATTAAAATGGTATTTTTTTATTTACCACTTTTTCTTCTTATACATAAGTAACTATTGTACTAATAAAAATCATTAACAATATCCAGTTATGCATGTTATCCAGTTATCCCCCTATTACAAAATTATACCTTTCATATTTATAATTCATATTTTTATTTCAGGAATATTATGAGTAGGGTAAGCGGGGTAGAGTTTACAACAAACTTTGCAAATTAAAAGCAGCATTGAAATGCGTAGGCTCTAAACATGTTTTGCGCCCAAGATCAAAGAAAGGATCATCAAAAATTGTAGAACTGGAAATGTTTTAGGTAAGTAAATAAAACTGCATTAAAGTTTATTCTTAGATACATACCTAACGCAACTGTACTCTGGACTAACAAATTGAACCACTTTCATTACCAATGCTTTTGGTCAAAGTACCTAATAGTTTCTCTTAATGCCCGCTTATTGAATACGTGATTGGCCGATATTTACCCATCGACTACTTTCTAGGGGTATATTGTGCGGGGCATAATTTTAATCCTTATGCAAACTATAGATAAGGTTTTCAGTAACACGTGACAAATTTTGGGCAATGCACCATGACTAGCATGTGTTGTAGATTGTTTATTTTCGGGAACTTTTACGTCACACTAAACTAGTTTCATTTTTGCGGCTTTACTCTTTTTAATTATGAGACGAACGTCTTCTATTTCCTCTTCCATAATTTCTGTCAAGTCGAGGCTATCTTGTGTAATCGTTAGTTCTAAGTGTTCCTCTTTTTCGCTTTCTTCATTCTCGCTGAAATATTCCTTAACGAACGTTATGATTACTTTTAGTTCACGTTCTGTTCCCATATTGTATCGTCCCCATCGTTTCCCTTCTTTTTCATTATTGGCGGCTTTTTGACTGCTTCACATAGCTCATTCGTAGTGAGGAAATCTCTGAAGGACTTGCTTTCTTGCTCGACGAGTTTCTGATTCCCTTTCCAGTTTTCCATGTCTCTCTAACTTTTTTTCTCTTATTATTATACATTCTCAATTTAGCGTTTCTTCTTCTTCTTAGATTTTTCTGTTCTTATCAATTTCGAGAACCCACCAGTTTCAGCTTTTTTTATTTTCTTTTTAATCCTGGGAATAACCGGTCTGCTAGCTTCCGTTTGGTACTTTTGAAAATTGTCATGTTCCTCTTATATCTCTTTCTTTCCCCCCAAAGTCTCTAACTAGATAATACATTACACCTAATACCTTGGAGTGTCAGGATTGCCCGCATTATAAGGAAACAACTGATACATTCATTTGAATACAATATTGATAACAAAATAGTCTCTCGACCTAATTCTTTAATATTTGATTCCTAAGCTTTTAATGACCATATAACTCTAAAAGTATCTGAATCTGTGAAATTTCATGGAATCATTTTAAGAATGTAAGAAAATTTTTTGATATTTCTAACAACCAATTAAATTTCGTTATTTCTTGTCATGTGTCATAAATCACCATTTAACATTACACTGATAACACCATCTAAGGAAATTTTCAATCATTATAACAATAAAATTATTTAACTTTGACAACTTCATAATAACTGTCAAATAAATTTCAAAATGTCACGTTTTGGCAATGCCAATTCTCAATCTATAAACGCGCTAATCAAAGAAAAATGTTTTGTTGTGTTGCGACTTTTTGATTTTATTTTTCAAAAAATTTTCTGACCCAATATCGCTCTGACATTGACAAATGCCTCATAATTTTATGACAACCTCAAGCACGTTGCTTGGTAATAGGCCTCCGCCTTCGGCGTCGGGCTATTACCAAGCAATGTGCTTTCGATTGTCATAAAATTATCTCGTACATTATCAATGTCCTAGGGATATTATAGCTGATAATTTTTTACTAAATGTATTAACCAACCAAAATTTTGCATTTCATGTCGTGTCTCAAAATTCATCCAATCAGTAAAAGATTACAGCGATAACACGCATAATGTGGTGTTATCAGGCAAGACACACATGATATGTTCAAATGTCAGATTAAAATTCAAGAAATGTCAAATTGAAAATCAATTTATAAAAATGTTACAAAGGTTTGGTAAACGAATCCATTAATCAAATTGTATTAAAAATACACCTAAAAACACTATTAAAAGTAAAAAGGATATGTGGAAAATGTTTTTAGAATTACGTTCGATCAGAAAATAGGAATTGAATGGAGAGTAAAAAATTATATTTCCGAATACACCTCGAGCATTGATAAATACTCAAAATTTTGTCGTAGAGAATGCTTCAAGCGTGTTTCTTAAAGGTAATAGCCTCGGCATAGGGTCTCGGGCTATTACCAAACAACACGCTTTTAGCAGTCTCTATGATAAAATTATCTCAGTATTATCAATGCTCTAGGTGTATTACAGGTGAAAACACCACTATTTATGCTTTTGTATATTTCAGCTATAATACTTAGGTTGCTTGAATCTGCTAACGACATTACATTTATTGGCACAAGTTTATAATGAAATGAGTTCAGAAAAATTTTTCAAGTATGCAACATTTCAAGAGCTTTTATTTATGTAACCAAATGGAGAATAATTTTAATTAATAGATTTATGTTGTCAGCATAGAAATAAAAAGAATATGTGTGTCATTTATTTTTGTACAAGTTATTGCACGATATGATTGATTGTTTGGATTTACTTTGTGATGTTAATGTTAACGGTACTAGGATTAACACGAGGCATAATCTAAATTTTAGATGTAATATACCTATGACAAACATCTGCACCACCTGTGCATGTGATATGTGCCAAAATTTTAATTATGAGACATTTAAAATTGATTGTCAAATAATTTAGTAGAAATAGCTATCGAACATTTTGATGAGAGAAATATCTGTAATATTGTGTGACAATTAAAATGTAAAATTACCAATTAGGTAATACCAAGGGGCAAGCCGCTGCCCATAATAGGCCGGGAGCTCGTGTATAAAATGACTGACTATCCGGCGAACTTTAAAAATATGTGAAATGGATTGTTCGTATATAAGTCAGCTGGTTGGGTAGCGGTGGGGGTGGCTGTCAAAGGGTTGAAAACACGTAAAAAAAATTGAGAAAAAAAACTATCCGGTGAACGCTGAAACTTATATGAGGGGAAGATTATGTTATATAATGAAAGTAGAACATAGTCAGCTGGATGGGGGGCGGTGGATTTATCGTCAGCTGATCGATCAAACAGTTCCAAAAACATGAAAATTTAAATTATTCGGCGAACTTTAAAATTTGGGTATAAGATAATATTTATACTGAAAGTCACGAAAAACATAGTCAGCTGCAAGTATGTGGGTGGAAAAGTCGTCAGCTGGTACAGAACAGTGCTGAGTGTTGATCGCCTGCAAAGCAGCGCGCATCACCTTTCTTGCATCAGCTGACGAATTTTCCACCCACATACTTGCAGCTGATTGTGTTTATCGTTAATCTTAGTATGAATATTATCATATACCCGAATTTCAAAGTTCGCCATAAAGACTTAATTAGTAATATCGTTATTGATAATTTAATGTTAAAAAATGTGCGTGCGGCATTTCCGAGTTTCTCTTTTAATTTGATTAAATATTCAATTTATTATTAATATACATTATTTTATGAGAATACAAATTAATACATTCGTACATTTCAAAATTATACAGAATGATCTGCTCAGAAAATTTATTTAGTTTAGAGAAAATGAAAATAAATTTATTCGCCTTCCGATAACAGATCTTCCTCATTCTCATTTTCGCCCAACTCATGACTTTCTTGATGTTCAGTGGGTGAAAGATCATTTTCCTCTTTGTCACTCGCATCTAAAAAAAAATAATTATTTGTAAAAAATTGATTAAGATTATAATAGGATGAAAAGTGAAAAGCACAAATGTTATAATACCTTCAGTATTTTCGGCATCTCGGATAATCATTTCCTCTTATGGAGGTAATTGATCTCCATCTAACCACTTGCAAGTTAAATTTGTTTTCCTCAAGCTGTCACCCATAACCAAGGGATCTAATGTAGATGGCTTTTGTTTGTGTTCGTTGTTCCAAATCGTATACATATATACGCAGTTCTTAAAACGTGCTGTACAAGTTCCAATTTCGACGGTGGCGAGAGAGATTTTTGTCTGGTAACCGGAATTCGTTATCATTTTCGCTAAATTTATACACCTTCGTGAAGGTATCTACATGAACATCATTGACGTTTTTTATAGCTTTAAACCCATAAAGCGTGCAAACAAACTTCTCTGTTATGTTAACGACATTATTTAGGTTCTCCTCTGGTAAATTATTCGAACTTTTATATGCTTCAATAAACTCTTGATCTTTTCTTAATATAGTAAAATGCTTTTTTCCTTTCTTAAAAAAATGCGGGATTATAATCACATTCTGCGAAACCGTGGAAAGCAGGCAATGCGTTACACAAGTCGTCGCCAAGTGCTGAAGACAAATCGTTTAGGTATAAAAATCGTTCTTTATTTCCTACGTTTCTTTATCTCTATTTTTATCCAAATTTTCACATTATTATGTACATTTTCCATGTTTCCCAGCATGATTATAGGAATGTCAATATCTGAACTTATGACCACACTGGTGTTCTCATTTATACGTACAAAATCATTTTAGTGTCCGCCTCCTCGTGACTAGAACACGACGGTTTCTTGAGTGATACTAGATTGGATATCGTCGTTTCGAACTCAATAACTATAGCAGTTTTCAGCATTTAGGGTTTTACTACCCAAGAACGGAGCCATTTCATCACTTGCACAATACATTGAAAGAGCTTCTAAAAGAAGTTATTGAAGCATGTAAAAGTTTGAATAATTTACCAGAGGAGAACCTAAATAATGTCGTTAACATAATAGAGAAGTTTGTCTGCACGATATATGGGTTTAAAGCTATAAAAAACGTCAATGATGCTCGTGTAGCTACCTTTACTAAGGTATCTAAATTTAGCGAAAATGATAACGAATTTCAGTTACCAGACAAACATTTTGTCTCGTCTCGTCTCGTCTCCGTCGAAATCGGAAATTGTACAGTACGTTTTAAGAACTGTGTATGTATGTATACGATTTGGAACAACGCACAAAAACAAGTGCCATCTACATTAGATTCCTTGGTTATGGGTGACAGCTTGAGGAAAACAAATTTAACTCGCAAGTTGTTTGATAGAGATCAATTACCTCCATAAGTGGAAATGATTATCCGAGATGCCGAAAATACTGAAGGTATTATATCATTTGTGCTTTTCACTTTTCATCCTATTATAATCTTAATCAATTTTTTATAAATAAGTATTTTTTTTTAGATGCGAGTGACAAAGAGAAAAATGATCTTTCACCCACTAAGCATCAAGAGAGTGATGGGTTGGATGAAAATGAGAATGAGGAAAATCTGTTATCGGAAGCCGAATAAATTTATTTTTATTTTCTCTAAACTAAATAAATTTTCTGAGCAGATCATTCTGTATAATTTTGAAATGTACGAATGTATTAATTTGTATTCTCATAAAATAATGTATATTAATAATAACTTAATATTTAACCCATGAATGCCCAGATTAATATACTTCCTTGGAGTTTTCTAATATTCAGAAATATGTGTTATTAGCAGTGTTGAACAATAGAAAAAATATTAAAAAAAATTAATCTTTCTAAATTTTTGAAATTTGATATGGGTCGTTAACGACCCCTTGAGCTCTAAAAATTATTGAAATACTTTATTTATTATTTAAAAAAATCTAAAAAACGTAATTCAAGATTGTCTTTAGTAATCCCGTATTGACGAGCTAACAACCACACATTTGTTGCACGCGCATCGAAGAGCCAAAAAAAAATTAGTATGTACATTTTTTTCTATTAAATCCTATCCTATCCTATATACATTTATCGATATATTGGATTGAATGGCTGCGTACATTATAAACTGTTTATTGAGAGTTTATAAAGGGACAAATTTTACCCAATTTGTCATTTTGTGGCAAATCATTGTTGTCTGTCACATGAAAAATGCTACATATTTCCTCGAATCTATTGTCTCTAACGGATTCGGTCTCTAGAGTGTATTATGTACCTCCTCACTGTCTTCCCAGTACATTCTTCTACTCGGCATGGGAACAAGAGGATAATACCAATAAAGACACACATCGCATGTATTGACATATCAAATTCAGGTTTGTTGTGGTCCCTGGTTACATAAATACATGTTGAGTCCACAAAATTTTGCACAATTTCTTGTGTTAAAAATAATTCAAAATATTCAAGCGGATGACTTGTTGCCCTCAGGGTGAGTTGCGGAAGTAAATGCAAGACCCTCTCCTGAGATGCTTCCAGATCGAAAGGAGATCTGAAAGCATCTCTCACTTGGTCTTCTCATATATACCAGTAGATGTAGGTACAGTTCTTCATCTTTTCGCCAACAAAGCTAGTGGGATATTATATTCCTCATTCTCTTCAGGTTCTATTTAACCAATAGATTCAATGTCATCGTTATTCTCATGCTCTACTTCAACATCATTCTCAGTATTTTTGATTGGCGCTAGTTCATCTAGATTGTCATTATTGTCAAAGTAAAATTCTGCCTGGGCAGCTAGCTGTTTGCCATTCAACATATCTTGATCATTACACTCTTCGTCCCCTAAATCATAATCTGTAGCATTCCCAAAATCATCCAGAGGCGTTATTACTATTGCGTCAGGTACAATGACATGTTCATCTAACATTTCAATTTCCTCCAATAATTCAGATGTAATAAGAGGTCGTTTCTTGTAAACTAAAAAAAATATCTTGAACAATGTAGTAAACCCAAAGGGTCGTTAACGACCCAGCAATATTTAAGGTTGTGTAGCAGCTTTATTTCTCATTATTAGGGCATATAAATTGTAGGGACGATCGAGTACAAGCTATTTTTGAATAGCATCTCAATGCAGTTTGAAAAACAGTAATACATTTGTACTTACCAGTAACTGAACTGTGCCATGTCACAAAAATAATTGTTGAAATATTTTACACCAAATCTCGCAAGTAAACAATGTCAGTTTGTAAGATTATTGTTAAAATATAAAATGAATAACTATACTAAGACGCTGGACACATACTTAATATTAGTTTCATAATCAATAAGGACAGTAGAAATTAAAATTATCTCTGGGTCGTTATCGACCCCTTGGGCATTAATGGGTTAAACAAATTAAAAAAAGAAACTCGGGAATGCCGTACGTACGTTTTCTAACATTAAGTTATCAATATCGATATTATTAATTAAATCTTTACGGGGAACTTTGAAATTCGGGTATATGATAATATTCATACTAAGATTAAGGATAAACACAGTCAGCTGCAAGTATGTGAGTGGAAAATTCGTCAGCTGATGCAAGAAAGGTGATGCGCTCTTTTTTTTACATGTTTTCAACCCTTTGACAGCCACCCCCACCGCTACCCAACCAGCTGACGGTCTATTCATTGCTAACTTATATACGAACAATCCATTTTTCATATTGTCAAAGTTCGCCGGATAGTCAGTCATTTTATACACGGGCTCCCGGACTATAATGTGTACACCATGCACATAATTCACCGCAACTAACTGATGAAGTATTTCACTGCACCGCAATGCATTATTAAGCGTTGCAATATATGATAGAAACATTACAATGCATTAAAAAGTATTCACGAAGCATTGTAATGCTACGAAATGCAGTTACTGTGTTACTAAGCATTGAAACACTTTTAAAAATACTCATTTCACAAGACACCGATGTACATTGGGTTATAAACAAGGTGCTTGAATTAGTCTATTTGCATTTTAATAAATCTAAATATCTCACTTAAGGTGGCTGTTTCATAGTTCAGATGTATTTTGAGTGTTTCAAGATTAATAACGTCGTTAAACTATTAAAAATGGAGAAAAATGCACCATTGAATAGGTAAAATTTTATCTATTGATTTTTAATATTAAAATTATGCTTGTCTGTTAAATAAATGCCGAAAAATGTGTTTTAAGGGGAAAATCTTTTTAAGCTAAATTGTGAGTGTATGTATAATGTTCGTTGCTTAAATTATATTTTCATGGACAAAAACATATACTGAATAATAACTCTCCAATGGAAAAATATGAATTTTGATATTTTTTTATTCCCGAAAAGTCTTTTTAGCAATTATACAAACATTTACAATCATTATAGATTATATAATAGAAGCCTGATGCTACTGACAAACGATATCGTGAGTATAAACTTAAATGCTCTTGTATTTTAAAAACACCTAAATGAGCGTTGCATTTTATTTATGTTAACCACACAAAAATACAAAAAGCAATTATAAGTAACAATTTTTAATTAACAATTTTCTTAACTGTTCTGTTGCATCATGGTCCATTTTATTGCGAAAACGATAAAGCAACCTCGTAAAATTTTTCATTAGTTACTAAACTGCAGATCTTGACAAGACATTAAACTTGTTCACGACATTCCCCTTTTACATCTAATGATTTGCTACTATATTCGCTCGTTTTATCTCTGTCATGTGTAATTCAAAATTCTGTAAAATAATGATAAATTAATTTTTCGCCATTTGCTGGAATTTAATAGCATTTTTACGTCAATAAATTTTACCATCGTTATATAGTCTGAATTGCAAATATCTCTGTAGAAAATATGAATAATAATTAACTACTACATTTATTAATATTATCTCTGTAGATCACTATTAAGCTGTTTAAACGTAAAATCGGCTCCACTTATATCCAACATTTTTATTTATATTAATTTGTAAATTTATGATAAAACGTAATTACTTTGGTTTTAACATCTCATTTTTGCAGATAACACAGAGGATAACACTCAAACTAAATAAAAGATAAAAATACGTTCTAATATACATATAAACGTAAATTGTAACGTTATTTCCGCATATGATATTATTAGAAGTAATTGTGTCTCAAAATGTAAATTCCCATTAAGAAGAGTTGTCACATAATAGTCCAATGCATTTAAATCTTTGTTTCTGAAATTCTCGGAACTAGTTAAAAATTTGAGAAGATATTTTCAATAATGATAGAAATGATAATACAAAAAGCCGAGCCCCTGTGCAATATTGTTTATTTAGCAAATTACATGCGTAAATACTGTTTTTTGTTAATATCTTTGTTAGTTTGATTTTTCCAGAAAAGGCGATGGGGATAAAAAGAAAGAGGCAGAAATTTTGTAAAATGGTCAGAGCTGTTTAAATGGCTTTCATGAAGAGATTCACGAAGATAATAATACCGAAGATTCATAAGATATCGAATCCATGTAATGAGAAGTATTTGTATAGAATTTCGCAAACAGCAGAAGGAGTACTGTATGGAAAATCAAAAGAAAATCTATCTAAGAAAATATTAACTTTAATTCTTTGCATTCTTCGATAACCTACTTCTGGTTGTGCTAGAAATTAAGAAGTCCTAAAATGAAATTAATTGCAAAACTATGTATCTAATTATAACTTTTAGTTTCTAGCATAACCAGAAGCAGGTTATCGAAGAATGCAAGGATTTTTTTTATCTATTTATTTAACGTCGGCCTATTTCCATCACCGACGTCAGGAGACGAGCTACCCACAACCTGGAAATTTTGCCGAACCTCTTCTCGTAAGAAGAATAGGGATCTTTTACTTGCCTAACATTTAACAGACAACGGACCACCCGCTTTACACCCCCTCCGAAGGATGGTATATCCACTACGTAATCCTCGTCATGAAATTACATATCTTCCGCGTGTACACTGATATACAAGCCGCTAGAAGGTGGGACGAGATCGCTGTGTTTCCCAAGATGGGTCACTCATCCAAGTACTAACCGCGCCGCACGTTGCTTCACTGGAGTATCGGGATACATACACAAAAAAAAGCAAAAACATATATTATTCTTCATTTAAGTACAACTATGTGCCTTACCGGATCCTGGCCCGGAGTCAACCAAACAACCAAGGCACCTAGTACCATGGTAAATGTAGGGTTGGACGGGGCAGGTCCGGCTCAGCTTAACGGTTAATGGGGGGATTAGCTCTCCTGTTTGTTATAAACAAACTTAAAAACTAATAATAATATTAAAAATTGCTGTCTACGCAGGGACCTAAAGCTAATTAAAATTAACACAACACTTGGCAAAGCACTTACAAAATTTGGGTTGTTGACTCGGGTAAAAAGCTAAACGAAAAAAACCGTACGAGAACTGTCTGGTGGTTTCCCTGCCTCCAGAAAGATATGATAAACACATACATAGACAGTGAAGACGCATCTACGCTCGCCCCATGCGAAGATTTAAAACTAATATTTTCTTAGATAGATAAAATATTCTTTACTGTAACTATAGGGAGACAAAAATGATTTACTTTAATGTAATGAAAGTTGTAACTGATCAATAAAATATTGCAAATATTTCATTATTAGTTTATAGTAATATGATAGATTAATCAATATTTTTACAATATTGATGTATTACAACAATAATAAATTCCAACATTGATTTTGTGGGTTTAAATGCGTAATCATCGATCTAAAATTTCCCAAAGTAATACACTTTTATGTTTTTATAAGATTTTTGCATGATTCTTAAGGTTATGTCAGTCATATTGAATTCGCCATTTTGAATTTTGAAATCCAGTGACGGTGAAAATCCCTGTATTATTTTTTCATTGAATTTATTTTATCACTTGAATTGTTTCAACTGTTTCAACAGTTTCAACAATTGTCTCAAAAGTTTCAATATAATACTTGATAAAATATTGGTATTTTTGTTTTTCCAAAAATTTTAATTTACATGTTTTTTAACTGACTTCAAAAAAATGTACAAAAGGGGGAGGTTCTCAATTCGACCCGTATGTATGTTTTTCTTTTACTTCCACATCCAGTGGAAGTATAGTAACGGCAAATTTTTTTTTTTTTTTTCTATTGTTCAAATAGGCTTAGAATGTCATGAAACGTCGATGTTTTATGTTTTAGCAAAAAAATTTTCTATCTGCCGATCTGTAACTTTTCTTGTGCGCACGATTACTCTGGAACCGTTTAAGACATTGACTTGAAATTTGATACACGTATGTATTTTAACGAGACCTAGAGTATAATTTGATCTTATTCCATTGAAGGATTGGGGTAAATATGGGTAAATAGGTAAATCGAGCGAGTAAGAGTCCGTAAAATTGGTATTTAGTATATACCAAGAGAAGCTAAGTTCACAAAAAGGTTTTTTGCATTAGCTACCTCCCACCCATTATTGAAGGTGGTGAAAAAAATAAAATTGTGATTCAGTGTGTGTACAAGAACAAGCTTCAAAATATTTTTTTGCTTCATCCACCCCCACTTCTACTACCGATGTGGAATATTGTTTTATGGGGTAGACGATTTCAAATATTGTATTATTAAAGTTCCCTAAACAATTTCTTCTCATTGTGTGATTTGGATGGAAAATCTGAATGTGGAAATAGTGATTCCTTGGGCAGCGGTTTTTGTATATTGAGTAATCATTTTTGAAGTATTCATCCAATAAGATGAGCAAAAATTGAAAACATAATTTTTTTAGTCGAAAATATTCGAGAATATGACGAAGTCGCCAGTGATAATTTAATTTCATAAAATTTACATTAAAATTGGTAGTTTAGAAGTAGCTGATAATAAATCTGATGCCAAAAGTTAAGAATTAAAAATGACGAATCCAATGTGGCTGCAATATTTTTGCAGATTTACCTAAAATTTGATACAGGTACAGTGATTTCAGGATTCTCTGATAACGAGCTTAATGTTAAAGCTAAAAAAGTCACAACGACGGATATTTTACAGGGCTGAAGCTAAAGAAAGTGGCGACTAAAAAAGGGGAAGAAAAATTAAAAAAGAAAATTAAACGGCTTTCATGAAAGATTGTTAAAAATTATAAAAACATCGATATTAGATAACACAGCCCCACAAAAAAAAGTGGTCTGTCCGGTGGACCAGACCACTGTATCTTTATGTATTTTGATCCGTTGTATCTGAATTCGAAGTCAGAATTTTCAGATTGGTTCGTTTTTCGTCCCTAACCCCAAAAAACACCCCTAAAACAAGAAAAAAAAGTGGGCTGTTCTGCAGATCAGACCAATGTATCTTTATGTATTTTGACTCGCTGAATCCAAATCAGAAGTCAGAATTTTCAGATTGGCTCGCCTTTCATCCCTAATCCCAAAAAGTACATCTAACACAAAAAAGTGGTATGTCCGGTGGATCAGACCAATGCATCATTACGTATTTTGACCCGCTGAATCTGAGTCAGAAGTCAGAATTTTCAGATTGTCTCGCTTTTCATCTCTAATCCCAAAAAACACCAACACAAAAAAGTGGTCTGTTCGGTGAATCACACCAATGAATCCTTATGTATCTTGACCCGCTGAGACCGAGTCAGAAGTCAGAATTTTCAAATTGGCTCGCTTTTTATCTCTAATCCAAAACACCACTAAGACAAAAAAAGTGGTCTGTCCGGCAGATCAGACCAGTGCATCCTTATATATCTAGACCCGCTGAATCCGAATCAGAAGTCAAAATTTTCAAATTAGCTCGCTTTTCATCCCTATATCCCCAATAACACCCATAACACAAAAAAACTGGTCTGTCCGGTGAAGCGGACCACCGTATTCCTATGTATTTTGACCCGCTGAATCCGAATTCGAAGTCAGAATTATTGTCAGATTGGCCTGGTTTTCATGTCTAACCTCAAAAAATACCCCCAAGAAGTCGGTTTTCACTTTCCACTCTCAACTGAGTAGTTAAAATTTTTTTAATTTTATTTATTTCATAGTCTTGTAACGCCATAATCTCATATCACTGTAACCCTATAATTCCATAACACTTCGAAAGGCGAAAAACCGGTTTTTATAGGTGTTCCTTTAGGTTAGAGACGAAAACTGAATCGAATCTGACCATTCTGACTTCTAGTTCGGATTCAGCAGGTTAAAATACATAATAGTACACGGAAATTAGGCAAATTTATGTGGAATAGAAGAAAAAAATTATAATAAGCTGAAATGTCTATAATAGTTAGCTTATGTGTGTAAGAATAGATATCAAAAAAGTTCTCACCCTTGAGGGGTAAGCTTCATACCTATCTTACCCGCACTGGTTTTTTTACAATATCTTTTAAACGCTTTATCTTAGGGAAAAAACATAAGCATAGGAAAAGGTTTGTCACAAAATTCTCTACAAAAAAGGTTTTGTGTTCTGTATCGATATTTCTATTACTTTAAATATTATTAAATCGTAAACTGTAGGGTTAAACAAAAATGAATAAAAAGTATTGAATGCCAACAGAGAATTTTAAGACGAACATCTCCCACAGTTATTTTTGATCAAAATAGGTCAGTTGCAGACCCTAAAGAAAAATTATTAAGCAACCTGGCCAACAAAGAACGATTAATTTCTCAACTAGTTCAGACCTTTCAAAATGAAGAGATACAAACTGTAACTGCGGATGATGATGCTGATACAGTTATAGTTCAAACTGCTATTCAAAAAAGTTTTAAATCCGAACTGGTCGTAATTGTAGGACAAGATGTCGATCTTCTTACCTTAATTATTGCCCTAACGCCAACTGAAAATGATATTAGACTACTAAGTGAGGCCCAAGGTAATATAAAAGCAAGAGTTTATAGCTCTAAAGATTTACAGTTGTCAAATCTTCTTAAGAACTCAACAAAAACAGTTCTTTTTGTTCATGCATTTAGTGGTAACGACACAACGTCTGCTTTTTTGGAAAAGGCAAACTCCAAACTATAAATTTATTAAACTCGAAAAGAAATTTACAAGAATTTGTTAAAACCTTTAACAAACCAAATGCTACAAAACAGAATATTACTGAGGCTGGGGAAATATTTGCTCTTGCACTATATAAAGCATAAAAAAATGAAACGTCAATAAATCATCAGAGGTATGTTCTGTTTAACACCTCGGTTGGCAATTCTAGTCAAACGTTCGCAGCTTTGCAACAACATTCATTGCGGGTTTACCACCAAATTCAGGCTTGGCATGGAAATGTTTCAGAGCCAGGAGAATGGGGCTGGAAGAAATCAGGTGATATTTTAATACCTGTTTTGACTACTGAAGCAGCAGCTTCAT
The DNA here is from genome assembly GCA_936432065.2 of Rutpela maculata. NCBI lineage: Eukaryota > Metazoa > Arthropoda > Insecta > Coleoptera > Cerambycidae > Rutpela > Rutpela maculata. The sequence goes on from OW386286.2 coordinate 166,383,437, forward strand.
CATCAATTTTAGAGTTAATTTCGTGTGCCTGCAAAAAGGGCTGCGGAAAGCGATGCGGATGTTTAAAGGTATGTTTAAAATGTTCGGCTATGTGTATGAACTGTCACGGACAAGCATGCTTTAATGCAGAACGGACCGACGAAATTAAATTTGAGCAAGAATAGCCTTTAGTGGATTTATTTTAATTCAATTCTATATAATTTATAAAAAGTTGTTGAAACCGAATGCTACAAAACAGAATATTACAAGGCTGGGTAAATATTGTGTTTCCACCCAAAAGCGTTTTTGTTACCTACCCCCAAGTTTGCCGTCAATTAACGTAAACACCCTTAATAATCTGCAGACATGTTTTATAGAAAATTTAATTCTCAATATTTTTCAATACCTCTAGTTTTGTCATAGAACATCACATTTCCAAAATATTATTGAAAAACCAGCACGGTGTCATTATAAGGGTGAAAAGGAGATGAAGCTCACCAGTTAGGGACGGGAACTTTTTGATCCTGTATTCCTACCCCCATCAACTGTCGATTCAGAAAATATCACCTTATTATAATTTTTTTCTTCTATTTTTGCTAATTTCCGTGTGCTATAAGGATACATTGGCCTGATACGCTGGACAGAGCACATGTTTGTTGTATTCTAGGGGCGTTTTTTGGGATTATGTATGAAAAACGAGCCAATCCGAAAATTGTGACTTCGATGTCGGGTTCAGCGGGTCAAAATACATAAGGATAATATTGATCTGATCTGTCGGACAGACCACTTTTTTTATTTAGGGGTGTTTTTTGGGGTTATGGCTGAAAAGTGAGCCACTCTGAAAATTCTGACTTCTGATTCGGATTCAGCGAGTCAAAATACATAACTTTTTTTATTTGGGGGTGTTTTTGGGGGTTAGGGATGAAAAACGTTCCAATCTGAAAATTTTGACTTAAAATTCGGATACAGCGGGTCAAAATACATAAGATACTACACTGGTCCTGGAGCTCAATTCTCGAGCTTAATAGAATAGATTCGTGCACGAATTAATTCGAAGCATCCCTTTGCGAGTAGTCGCACGGTTTCTTATTCTTGACCAACCTTCGAAACAGAGTATTCGAGTAGTCCCGTGAAACACTTGGCAATAGTGTAATCGGCTGCGTTTTTTTTTGCAAAGTACCGGTCGATGTATTCTATCGAGATTTGTTAGCATTCGAACGTCATTCGATCACCCGAGAATGCACTTTCATCGAATGACGTTACTAATCGATCAACCTTGTACTATTCGATGAGTCGAGAATTGAGCTCCTGGTCCGCTGGCCAGACCACTTTTTCTGTGGGTCTGTGTAATAGGATAAAGGTTAAATTAACTGGGCGCCGCGGCGGTGAAATTTTATTTTATAATTTTTAGTGATCTTTACTAACGGTTCAATTTTTTTTCGAATTTTTTTTTAACTGAGATTCTTTGCCTCTAAAAAGGTTAAGACATGCTACTTAAATGCGCCATTTGTTATTGGAAGCTCTGAGACAAGTTTCCTGATTTTCGTTATCAAATCAAATTGCATTTTATTGCATATTATAATACACTATGAAAATAATATATTTCTTAGATGCATATAATTATGAATATAACTTATGGTCCTCCAGCCCTATCGCAGAATTCAATTCTGAGCAGTATGGGTGGAGATTGGCAAAGTATGCATATTTTAAACCAATTCTTACATATAAATCTGTAATTCATGAAATGTTTCTGTAATCTGCAAGAACAGTCAGTCAGTGTACCAAGTATGTTTATCAACAGGAAAATTTGAAGTATTGTCACAATTGCAAATGCAAAAATTAACTCAAAAAGATTAAAAATTATTAAGGATTTTATTTTTTGCGAATTTCAGAACTAAAATTTAATTCGTTTATTTTTCTTTCAATGAAATGAGTATTTTGTTGTTTTCTTAATTTGTTCTGCCGTATAGTTACACAGTATTAATTTTACTTCCACATCCACGTAGTGGAGTGGAAGTATAGTAACGGAAAAAAGATTTTTGTTTGTTCAAGTAGAAACGTTGAAACTTCAAGTTTATCTGTCCGTCGGTCTGTCTGTAACTTATTTTTGCACACGATTACTCTGGAATGCTGTATGATTTGCTCGCACATTGATTTTTGCTTTCGGTTAAATTTTTTTGAAACTTTGGATTTTGGTAATTGATTTGATGCTGATCAAATGTTCAAATGGCGACAATCCTCGAAAACTATTTTTTGGAACTATGTCTCTTTTAAGGGCTGAGAACGTTTATTTTTCTTATGTGATATAAAATCTATAAAAGAGAAACATTAAATTGCCGGGTAGGTTAATAATGCATACAAGATGCAGATTATTATTTTTAAGCATATTTGTAAAATTTCTTATTATCTAGAACGCCTTTGTGTTACGGCATCCAGGGCCATTACGTTTATGTCCCCCCTCTTAGAACTATCTTTGATGGTAAGGCAAGTCCTTTACTCTAGAAGAACATACAAACTCTAGAATAGAGCAGTAGATAGAACAGCTTTAATTTTGAAATGCTTCCGTCAATGATTGAAATGTGAATAACATTAGACTTGACAAATCTTTTCATATGCAAGTTAAGAGGCCCTTTTGGAAAATATTTCCTCTAAAAGTCCTGTTGTTAATCATCCTAAATACCTAGCGACTGGAGTAGTTGTGTGCCAATGGTTCCATTAAGTTTAAATGCATGTAAAGTGAGACGAACTGTTATAAATATGCATATTTTAAAGCTTCGGGATAACCGGAAATAATGTAAATATAGCCCACATTGTATGCTTGATTTGCATACTAAAATGTATTCTGTTCTCTACTGAAATGATGGTCATATATTAAAATAACGAAATAAATGAAAATATTACTGTTTCTAAAAACTTAAATAAAAATTTACAGGCAAAATTCTAATATATTCTAGAGAAAAAAAAATAGTACCTATATTGTACACTTATCAAAGTATTTACTGAATAGCAGTTGTAGCTATCTCCTATCGTAATAAATAGCACTGTGCTAAATGACAAAGTCGTGTATCCCTTGAAACACATGTTTAACCTTAAAAATAAATCAGTTGCAAACATAACATGCGTAAATTGTAAGTATTTAGAATTAACAAAACGTACATACTTTTTGTAATCAACAATTAGATTTCAAGGCAAAAATAAGAAGCCTGTAAATGAAAGAAAACAGTGTATATTTATTTTTCCTAATGAGTCGGCATAAAAATAATAAAACAAATCCAATATTTGCGTGTTTCAAAAGATAAACAGTCGCAGAACTATAATATAAACTATATATATCCAGATATGAATTAACAAATAATCAAACAAGATCTCTGTAGAGATAAATCAAGTACTAGATTTATAAAAGCAATTACATTCACGACAGCATAGCATATAATAAAAATTGATAATTTGCTAGAAATATTATTTTACATATATTCATAAAAATTCAATCAATTTTATCTATTTTAAAATTTAAAGAAGCAATAAATCAGTTTCAGTGATAATGTGTTTACGGGGCAACTACTAACAAGATTATTATTATTAGTTTGACTATTGCGGTATGATACGAAGGTATCGGTATACCCTAAAATTTTCCAGAAATCATATATCCAATAATTTGCAAAAGTTTTATTTCAGCCCATATAGAATTTAATTTTGAAATTTTATTTATTCTTAGAGATTTCTATAAAAATTGAGGTTTTTGAGAAAACCAATAACTTAGTCCAGGTTTTAATTTCTCGATTAAAAAAATAATAAAAAACTAAATGGTAAAGCAATTAAAATATTTTTAAATTAACTAGATTATTTGAGATTTTTCTTCGAAACTCAAAAAATATATATATAAAAATGTCTATGAACAAAAAGTGTTTGAAAGTAACATTATGCTTAACCTGAAATAAAAGTTTTGGAGACTACTGATTGGAAGGAGAAGTTCTATTAAATATTAGAAGTGAACCATCCCTAATAAATACTCGGTAGTAAGGTACTTCAACCAACTTAATTCAAATAGTGAAAATAGGACAAAATAAATAAAATAAATATATATCAATGTGATTTCTGAAATTCCACATGGTGGTCTATTTTTATTTTTTTTTAAGGGTGGCGGTGCCGTGCTTAAGAAAATGATTTCGCAATTCGACAATTTCTCCTACATTCCTAACCCGATTCAAAAAATTATTTGATAAGACTATTGAAAAGTCAAAAAAAAATTGTGATTTTCGCACAACTAAAAATTTTTTTTCTTTCTTTAGTTTTCAATAGCCTAGTACCTACCATTCTATGAAGTTGTCTCTAAAAGCCTATCAAAATATTTCTTCAATCAGTTCAAGGATGTAGGAGAAATTGTCGATTTACGTTAACGGCATTCGACTTTCGAAAATCGACTTAGTGAAAATCCTACTTTTTGTAGATAATTTAAAATTGTTTGCAGTCGTTCACACTGCAAGCGATGCGTTGTACGGCGTGAGGCACCGAAAAGATGCAGCGGGATATTGATAGATAGACAGATATTTATTTCTGTGACCTATTTACATAGATATAGAAATTGTCATGGTGTTAATTCCAAAACAACATAACCAATAACATATAAATACGGACAAATATAATTTAAACTACCTAACTTTAATTAATTTAATGCATTGAAATTTTAAATAAAAACATTACAAAAAAATATTAACAGCACATTTTAAATAATAATATATTAAAAAACCGCTGCCCAAGGAATCACTACTTCCACATCCGGATTTTCTATCCAAGTCACTCACAATGAAAAAATTTTGTATGTGGAAAGAATTGTTCATGGAAATTTAATAATATAATATTTGAAATCCTCGAATCCAAAAACCCATAAAAGATACCCCACATCGGTAGTGGGGTGGGGGTGGTGATAAGGGGTGGTAGTAGGGGTGGATACAGTAAAAAATATTTTGAGGTTTCTGGTTCTTGTACACACACTAAATCACCATTTTTTTCGTCCCCTTTAATAATGGAGTGGGGGTGGTAATAGGGATGGCTAATGCCAAAATTTTTTTGAGACCTTAGCTTCTCTTGTACATACTAAATAACAATTTTATGAACTCTTACCTGCTTGATTTACCTATTTACCCCAAATTTACCCCAATTTATCCCCCAACTCTTCGACGGAACAACATGAAAATATAATCTAGTTCTAGATATCGTTAAAGACATATGTGTACCAAATTTTAAATCAATATCTCAAACGGTTTCAGAGTAAATGTGCGCAAAAGAAAAAAAATACAGACCGACAGACAGAATTTTCTTTTTTCTCTCAAACCTAAAATCGGGACGTTTCATGACATTCTAAGCCTAATTGAACAATAAAAATTTTTAAAAATTCTTTTGTCGTTACTATACTTCCACTGGATGTGGAAGTAATAAGCAACTACTGTAATTTACAGTTCCAAAAATTCTTCCACAGAATAAAAGCAACTCTCAACTAGAAACATTCTTAGTTTTTGTTTGAAGTTTTTCATTGGAATGCAGTTTTTAATATTTATTGAATAAATAACTCTCTGCACATAGTGGGAACTTCTTATATATAGAAAGGTCGTATATATTTATACACAAGGTGATTCAAGTATGCGGTCATTCATTTCTAGTGGTGATTCTACATAAAAAAATATGAAAAAAGTTCATATAAACATGGGTATGGAAATACCTCCTAAGAGCGCTGTGGGCCTCTGAGGGGCACCCAAAATTAACGTTTTATTTTATTTTTTTATTGTCTCATCGGAACATGATTCCTTGGCTATAAATACACAAAAAAGTTATCTTCTTGCAACACCGTACGACCAACCAACCGACTTTTAGAAATTTAACTAAAAAATGCTGAATTCGTTGAAAAAATGTTGTTTACGCAAGAAGACTGGAAAAATTCCTTAGGGTTCAAATTCGTTCATATTCCAATGAGACAATCACAGAAAATTCACATTAAATAATTTGGGGGGAGAAGTAAGACTCCCCTTTCCAATTTTGTGCACCCCTGATTGAATTTACCCTTAGTGGATAACATCAGATAATGACTTTTATTGTTATCGAATCACGTGCAAAAATTAGTCACTGTAGCTCAAAGTGTTCCTGAGATATTAAATAAAATGTTAATTTTGGGTGCCCCCTTCAGAGGCCTGCAGCGCCCTTAGGAGAGATTTCCGGACCGATGTTTATATGAACTTTTTTTCATTTTTTTCTTATGTAGAAGCACCACTAGAAATTAATCATTGATTTTTGGTTCGCATTTGTTTTCTGGATGTTTTTTCTTTATATGGAAATGCCCTTTCAAAGGCATACATACATGATAGATTTTATGATTGGAACTTAACATTCTCTATAGAGAAAAGTAATATATTGTGAATAGAAAAAACTTTGAGGATAGAATCTGTTTGTGATCTGGGGATTACTTTGGATAGGTTAAAATATTATTCATATATGGAAAACATTCTAAATTGAGCAAACCGTTTATGTGGTTTTATTAAGAGAATGCCGGGATTTCACTGATGCTACGAGTATTATAAATGAAGTTAATTCACTGGTTAAATCAATATTAGAATGTCGTTGTTTTATCTGAAACCCACATTATTTGTCTGGAAGACTCGAAAGAGTGCAGAAAAAAATACTAACTCATATTTTATTTAAATTGCATATCTCGTTGCATATGGATAAAACTGTATTCAGCCGAATAAAAACGATTAATTAATTTTTACAATTAATTACTCTTTATTTATTTGCTTTCACCGTGATTGGAGAATATTCTTTAGGTATTAAGCAAATCACAACTTATGTGAAAAACCTGTCCTTAAACTACAATATCATAATAATAAAATAGACTTTACAGCCACTTATTCGAGTTCCTAGATTTCATACAAGAAATAATGGTTTGTTCTGTTCTAATAATGTTCATTTAAATTACATTAGTTACTATATTGTTGCAAAAATCACATCTGCTATTCTCAATTTACAACAAATATAGATATTAATTTTTGTTCATTTACCAAATTCCTAAATTGCATATCTATAATCTGGTTTAGTATGTTTGTTCATTTTTGTTCTACTCTTTTTGTTTTTTATTAGTTACATTATCAAATGTTTTCTCCATTTATATAAATGAGGCAATGCATATATTGTAAACATAACATCATTTGAGATTTCATCATGTACAAATTCCAATAAATAAATGAATGAATGAATACACGCATGAATAAATAAATAAATAAACTTCAATTTGGTATCAGTTAAAGATTAGAACGTGCCTAAATTGTGTACCAAATTGAGACTACGTAAATCGAATAAATTCCAAAATATTAATTTTTCTCGAAATTTTAACGGAAACTTTGGAAGACTATATATCTTCTCAGAGATGTAAGTTGTTGTTAAGGTAAGTTAATTTAAATTGTCAACAAGTGGTTATAAAAGAGCAACCCATACCAATGTAGAATGAAATAAACATAACAAATATAAAGGTGTTTCGAAAAGATTGGGACAACGTTTAGCCGTAGATATTTGACATCAAAACAAGTCGATTTAACTAAAAAGTAGTGGTCTATCTCTTTTCGTTTTCAAGATACAGGGTGGCAAAGTAAAAAAATTGTATTCGTAATTTGTCTCTATCTTGGAGACTATTATACGTATCTACTTCAAAGTTGGTAACGATATGTTTTTGAGGTCGCTAATTACAATGGTGATATTGCCGATGCCATATTTTATATATGGCGCTAGTTACAGGACATTTACGTGACACTTTAAGCCCTAACTTTTTTGAGGTTAGGTTTTGGACATCATCTTCCACTATAATCGAAACGCAATTTAGTTTCCTAAAGAAAAGGTGTACTTATTTAAACGCGATAAAATGCACCCTTACAGTTAAGAAGTTTCACTATGTCTATTACGGTTCTAATCTGAAAATCTGCGCTGAAATCGAACTAGTGTATTTTCGTCTTGTTCAATATCTTCTTCTACAGCGCTACAACTTTCTCTAAATTTTAACTCCAATCAGTCTAGAAAAAAAAAATAGAAGATTCCAATGAAATGGTTGCAGAAGTGAACCGACATTTTTCGTGTCCTATGCAACGTTAATTTACGTTATTTCTTTTATATTGTCATGGAGAATGGTTGGAAATAATTCCAACTGATGGCAAAGAGCTTTGCCTAATTTGAACAATCCATGTGTCATAAAAAGCCTATAGATATGTTGTGAATAAGAAGACTAGTTATTTTTACAATGTTATAAATAATAACTGTCTGAAAATTATAACCATCTCCATTATATTTCTGTTTGAATATCAGTTTCAATGCAAAATAAACAAAAACATGATAAAAGCGTTTCTCTTCAGTGTCCAGTGGATTGATTTTTTTTCTAATGTTATTTTTTTTCTTACTGGCAAGAATACTAATAGAACTGATTTCGAAAATTTCGAATTAAAAACAATAAATATATATGAAAATAATGCTTACTTACCATTAACAATAACTATAAGATAAACAGTAATTACAAAATAAAAAACCGCTGCCCAAGGAATCACTACTTCCACATCCAGATTTTCTATCCAAGTCACTCACAACGAAAAAATTTTGTATGTGGAAATAATTGCTTATGGAACTTTAATAAGATAATATTTGAAATCCTCTACCCCAAAAACCTATAAAACGATACCCCACATCGGTAGTGGGGTGGGGGTGGTGGGGGTGGATGAAGTAAAAAAATATTTTGAGGTTTCTGGTTCTTGTACACACACTAAATCACATTTTTTTTTCATCCCCTTTAATAATGGGGTGGGGGTGGTAATGGGGGTGGCTAATGCCAAATTTTTTTCGACACCTTAGCTTCTCTTATATATACTAAATACCAATTTTATGGACTCTTACCTGCTTGATTTACCTATTTACCCCAAATTTACCCCAATTTACCCCCAACCCTTCGACGGAACAAGATGAAAATATAATCTAGTTCTAGATCTCGTTAAAGTACATACGTGTACCAAATTTCAAGTCAATGTCTCAAACGGTTCCAGAGTAAACGTGCGCACAAAAAAAGTTACAGACAGACCGACAGACAGATCGACAGACCGACAGACAGACAGACATTTTTTTTTGCTCAAACTTAAAATCTCGAAGTTTCATGACATTCTAAGCCTATTTGAACAATAAAATTTTTTTTTAAATTTTTTGTCGTTACTATACTTCTTCCACTGGATATGGAAGTAAAATGATATAAAAAAACCGCTGCCCAAGGAATCACTACTTCCACATCCAGATTATCTATCCAAGTCACTCACAACGAAAAAACTTTGTATGTGAAAATAATTGTTTATGGAACTTTAATAATATAATATTTGAAATCCTCCACCCTAAAAACCCATAAAACGATACCCCACATCGGTAGTGGGGTGGGGGTGGTGGTAGGGGGGTGGTAGTGGGGGTTGATGAAGTAAAAAAATATTTTGAGGTTTCTGGTTCCTGTACATATACTAAATCACAATTTTTTTTATCCCCTTTGATAAGGAGGTGGGGGTGGTAATGGGGGTGGCTAATGCCAAAAATTTTTTTGAGACCTTAGCTTCTCTTGTATATACTAAATACCAATTTCATGAACTCTTACCTGCTTGATTTACCCATTTATCCCAAATTTACCCCAATTTACCCCCCAACCCTTCGACGGAACAAGATGAAAATATAATCTAGTTCTAGATCTCGTTAAGGTACATATGTGTACCAAATTTCAAGTCAATATCTTAAACGGTTCCAGAATAAACGTGCGCACAAAAAAAGTTACAGACAGACCGACAGACCGACAGACAGACAGACCGACAGACAGACAGAAATTTTTTTTCGCTCAAACTTAAAATCTTGACGTTTCATGACATTTTAAGCCTATTTGGACAATAAAAATTTTTAAAAATTTTTTTGTCGTTATTATACTTCCACTGGACGTGGAAGTAAAATATATCAAAAGTTTTGTTGTACAAATTTACTAAAATTAAGAATTATAAAATATGGGCAATAACAATGATTTACATATTATAAACTTCGTAAATATATAGGGTAGAAACAACCCATGAAAGAGAATCTTGTGTTGGGTATTAATAGTTTAATAGAGGTGTATACCGTCATGCGGTAAAATGGTGAAACTGTTTTCACTCTTTATTGGGAGAATATAAATTTTGGTTACCTGATATACCCACTAGGCGCATAAAATAGGACATTGCTTTTCGTTAACCCAAATTGAGACCTATGTTTAAGCCAAAATAATAATAATTCACGGATTCCTACTACTATGTACCTACCTACTACTAAATATTATATGTGATATGTTCTACTTGAACCCTTTACGATTAAAATGGAATAAAGTACGGGTATGCTATTTATATCAAATTATTCTGAGATGCGGTAATTTGTCCATCATTTATTTTATATTATTATATTACTACATGGAAAGGAAACGACAACGACAAATATCTGTGACAACTATAGACTGATAGCATTAATGGCACATGTCAGTAAAGTAGCGCTGTTTATTCTTTAATGTCCTACAAGTCTGTTATTTTACAATAACCACCCTATTTTGAGATACATTAAATGAAAAATAACGCCCTAGGGCGTTATGAATATCTAAAACGCCCTATGGCATTATAAAATTATAATACAACCCAAAACAAGTAAATTATGATAGCGTTATTGACAAACAAAATGCGTTGCTATGCAACGGCGGCGTTTACAAACAATTTTGATTTTTACTCTCTTTTAAATCAAATCGTTCTGAACATAATAGATGTCAAATTAATAAATTAAATGTTGAAGGCACCACGGGTGTTATAGGATAATGACGCCCTCGGTCGACGTACATTCCCTCGGGCCAGAGGCCCTCGGGATTGTACACTGCCGACCTCGGTACGTTATTATCCTTATAACACCCTTGGTACTTTAATAACTATAATTCAGACTTCAGCATCATCTATCATGACAAATATTTCCTTAAAAAGTAGTTTTGGTTATAGGACATGGAACAAATACTGAATATACTATCAGTTCTCGAGATACCAATATAACTTTATTTCATAGATTACCGTAAAACTTTTGACAATATAAATATGACAAACTGTGGACCGTACCATTGGAGATTTAGACATCTGATCTTCATGATTCGCACAATATATGAAGAAATGTTTGTTTTTATGAAAATTGACTACACCAATTCCTTCAAACGTAAAGTTGGCAAAGGAGTCAAATAGGGCTATGCTCTGTCACCAATATTCATTAACATTTATAAATAGGGAACACGTGATGCGATGTATATAGAGCGGAGCAGTTATAGGTGAAAGCAATATTTCTAATTTGAGATTTGCAGACGACACCACTTTAGTTACAGCATGAAGATGAGCTCATCATCTGCTCGGTAGTCTACAAACAAGTGTAATGTGAGATTGTATACAAAAAGTTCAGTCGTTTTAGGATAGTGAACTGAGTAATAAAATATGAGTAAGACAAGAAATATGCCTCTATTATAAATTAGGAGCTTGATACTAACCGATTAACGTTATCTCTTGTAAGTGGAAGCAAATAAGAAGACATATCCTGTTTTACTCTGTTTTGTTGCTAATTTCGCCACTCAAAAATGACTGAATTTTAGAATCCCCTATTGATACTGGTAACTGCAAATACAAGATTTTATGGAATATGCAGCGAGCACGATTGGTCACTTGAAGAAAATTTTGCGTGATACAAATATCGCGAAATGGAAAAAGGCCAGGCTTTCTAGTGCACTAGGTTTCTTCATCTTTCTAGATCAACATGATAAACAATTTGATTCTTCGAGAAATCCAAGACGACTTTCCTGGATCATATTCTGTTGTTATTTAAACATTAAAAAAATTTTCAGATTTCTTTTACCTAACTTGTATGTTAGCATATGCAGGTTAAACGTACATATAGCGTACCACATATTAACACCAAATTCAAGGCTCTCTGGGGAGGGCGGGTACACATTTAAAAAAATGCTGGCGTACATCTATTACCCACCGGCATTTTCAGTGCCGAGGCTAGGGATAGAACCCAGTAAACAATAAACAATGTGACCAGGGGTGCTGGCTATACACTCTAGACGATTAAGCTATTTTTCGAATAGGAAAATAATATACACAAAAGCTAAATAATTTTATCACTGCGTGTTAGTAAACGAGAGAGTAAATTTTTTTTTAAATCTGGTACATATGGGTACTCCAAGCAAGCGGGGCCCGGTTTACGAACGGATATACAAGCAACGTGGGTTTAAGAAGGGTATCACTGGCTGCAAGGAGAATCTGTTTATTGACAGATGTGTCACACAGGACTTTGTGCAGTATAAGCGGAACCTTTCTATAATCTGGATCGATTACCGCAAGGTATGTCACATGACATCTCACGAGCTAATTGTTTACTTTCTCAAATCTCTTGCGGTGCCCGGTCCCGTAATGAGATGTATAAACCACTCATGCCGCTCTGGAGGACTCGCTTTACTATAACATCTGGTACTGTCCGAGTCCAAACAGAGTCGGTTATGCTTAAGAGGGATGTGTTTCAGGGAGACGCCCTTAGTTCCCTTCAATTTTGCATCTCGTTACTGCCCTTATCCGTTGAACTTCGCAGAACCCGTGGTTACAATTGAGGTACCCCCGAAGATAGGAGGCATAAGGTCACCAATCTATTAAACTTCTCTAGCGAGAAGGATAAACATCAATTTCTCAGGGTGGTACATGAGTTCACTCAGGCTGTCGATATGGAGTTCGGATTGAACAAATGTACACTGATTCATCTCAAGAGAGGACGATGCGGTGATTATGGAGAGGATGCGCAGCTTGTAGATAGAATCATCTTGCAACATCTAGATGACAAAAAGTTATACACGTACTTAGATGTTGAGCAACGCTCCACCCAAGAAGTGTCAACAGTAAAAAACGCGCTCTTCGTGACAAATATCAGCACCTCCTCCGCCAGACCTGGTCTTCTGAGCTGTCGATGAAGAATAAGGTGTCTGCAACTAATAAGTTGGCCGTTCCGATTCTCCTTTGCGGTAGTGAAATGATGATACATTTCAATAGAAGCTTGCATCCAGAATCGTCCATTTCGTAGTTATGTCTCTTACGACAGAAGGCAGAAAGGGAGGCTGTGGACTCTCTGAAGTTTGAAGTATCTACATAGCTGGTCTGCTCTGGATGGAGCCTGCAAAATCATCAATAGTTCGGATCCCCTTCTCTGCATAGTTCGCGATCATGAAAATTCAGCAACAGGAGCGTTCTTATTTAAGACAGCACAAAGAGCAGCCGATGAATTTGATCTTGACACTGCGTGTGTAAACCCGAGGTCTATCACCGAGCCGGAAACCGCTCATCTAAAAGCCCGTACAAAAGCAGCAAAGCGACGTAAATTTCTGCAGCTGCATAAAGGTAAGCCCTTGCATGGAGTCTTTTACAAGAACATTGAAGACATGGGGCTTTTCTGAGAAGCATTGCTTTGCTAAGGCCAGCTGGACTGAAGTCTGAGATCGAAGAGTTCATTATGGCTTGACACGCTCTTTAACACGCTCAGAAAAAAATATTTTAATCTTAGCATAAGCATATCATAATCAAAAAACCCGCTGCCCACGGAATCACTACTTCCACATCCAGATTTTCTATCCAAGTCTCTCACAACGAAAAAATTTTGTATGTGGAAATAATTGTTTATGGAACTTTAATAATATAATATTTGAAATCCTCTACCCCAGAAACCCATAAAACGATAGCCCACGTCGGTAGTGGGGTGGGGGTAGATGAAATAAAAAAATATTTTGAGGTTTTTAGTTCTTGTACACAGTACACACACTAAATCATAATCTTTGCTCATCCCTTTTAATAATGGAAGGATGGGTGAGGGTGGTAATGGGGGTGGCTAATGCCAAAACATTTTTTGAAACCTTAGCTTCTCTTGTATATACTAAATACCAATTTTATCGACTCTTACCTGCTTCATTTACCTATTTACTCCCATTTACCCCAATTCGACGGAACAAGATGAAAATATAAAGTCAATATCTTAAATGATTCTAGAGTAAACGTGCGCACAAAAAAGTTACAGACAGGATCGACAGACAGACAGACAGAATTTTTTTTTCACTCAAACTTAAAATCTCGACGTTTCATGACATTCTAAGCCTATTTGAACAATAAAAATTTGGAATTTTTTTTTTGTCGTCCAGTAGAAGTAATTTGATACAAATTATTTCCTCAACAGAACAAAACTGCAGGATGTCTCGCAAAAATCTGAAAGGTGAAACGAAGAATCACCCTAACCGCTGCCCAAGGAATCACTACTTCCATATCCGGATTTTCTATCCAAGTCACACAACGAAAAAATTTTGTATTTGGAAATAAATTGTTTATGGAACTTTAATAATACAATATTTGAAATCCTCTACCCCAAAAACCCATAAAACGATACCCCACATCGGTATCCCACATCGGGGGTGGATAAAGTAAAAAAATGTTTTGAGGTTTCTGGTTCTTGTACACACACTAAATCACATTTTTTTTTCATCCCCTTTAATAATGGGTTGGGGGTGGTAATGGGGGTGGCTAATGCCAAAATTTTTTTTGAGACTTTAGCTTCTTTTGTCTATATTAAATAACAATTTTATGAGCTCTTACCTGCTTGATTTACCTATTTACTCCAAATTTATCCCAATTTACCCCCCAACCCTTCGACGGAACAAGATGAAAATATAATCTAGTTCTAGATCTCGTTAAAGTACATATGTGTTCCAAATTTCAAGTCAATATCTCAAACGGTTCCAGAGTAAACGTAAGCACAAAAAAGTTACAGACCGACCGACAGACAGAAATTTTTTTTTCGCTCAAAGTTGAAATCTCGACGTTTCATGACATTTTAAGCCTATTTGAACAATAAAAATTATTAAAAATTTTTTTTGTCATTACTATACTTCCACTCGATGGGGAAGTAAAATAAAAAATGATACATTTTCTTTAAGGACCTTCTACTGATAATACCGATTTCCAAATTAGAAATTACAGAATACAATCCCAAGATGCTAGAAGAAAAATATGATAATTTTAGCATCAGCGTATCATAATTCAAAAAATATAAAGGACATTTTATTTCTTTAAGGACCTTCTACTGATATTATCGATTCCAAAAAATTAGAGATTATAGAATACTATCCCAAGATATTACAAAAAAAATGACAATTGTAAGATCAGCGTATCATAATTTAAAAAAATATATATATTTTTTTCAAGTACAGATACCCATATGATCGCTTTATAAAAATGATATGTGGTAAAAAATCGTAGATTCTAAAAAAAAAAGAAATTTGGTAGTTCTGCCAAAACTTTATAAGAGTTAAAAGAAATCCAGAAAGAAAGAAAAGATCTGAAATTTGGCAAAATTGTAAGTGATATTCATAACAATACAAGCAAGAAAAACAAAATGAGCACAATCCGACTATGGCCTTTGGAAGTAATATTACTTCTCCATAGAACTAGCAAACAAAGTCTTTACCACGAAGACTTGTTCAAATTGATAGAGGATAAGAGTTTTCGGTCTTCAAGGGTGGGAATCATTACTTATTAGTGATCATAATCATAATAGTCACAAAACCTACCATCGTAAATCTTGTCGCTTATTATTAATCCTCAAGGGGTTAAGTATATTAATCGCTTTGTCCTCTTATCATGTAATAAGATTTTAAAAAGTGCACTAATCGCCCGGCGACATGTGGCTCGAAAGCAACTGAATAATACTGAAGTACCACAATGTTATTATTAGGTGGCCCATCTTTTTCGAAATCGAAATTTTTTATTTCTCACCCCTGTAAATGGTTCCATTTGAAGAAAAAACAGTCCCCTCAAAATATTATTGAGGCAAATTGAAGGCAAGGGGTGCCGCAGAATGCATTATTATGCAATAATAAAAGTAAATGGAATTATTTACATTATTTGGTTGATGCATTGTTTTTTTTCTTTAATCAGCAACATTTATCTTTAGAATGACTAATCAAGTCATACAAATAGCAAAGACATTATCTGTTGTGACTATGACATGTGTCATACTACTGTAAATTCATAGTCTAAGAAAACTAGACTAGAAGTTTTTGAAATAAAACTCTCTTTTTATCTTTGTGTATTTTATTATGAAACGTTTTTTTCATACATAGTACCAAATATTATCCTGAATCATTATCCTATCTACATATAGTAATAAAAACAATATTTTTTGCACTAGGCCAAAGCATGCGACAGGGTTTCTTTTTTTACATTTGGAAACTGTGATTTATAATCACTTACAACTTGGAGTAAAAACTGTTTTTGGTCTTAATTTTTTGTTAAAATGTCATTATAGTCAGTAATAAGTTTAATTCCTCTCTCAGCGGCATCATTTACAACTTTAATTTTGTTTACAATATTGAAACATCGGGTATAACTTTCATTTTCCCTCCATGTTGGATCATTTTCCAAAAATTCCATAGACAAACCTAATTTTTGAAAAAACTGTTTAGTGTTCTCGCATATGAAGTCCTGAATTTCCTCGTTTTCAACGTCAGTAATGTTACTAATCATAAGTCGTTTAATACCCTCTTGATTTGGTGCTTTCCTATTCAAAGCTTTAACCATTTCTCTTTTAGTGGTAACTGAAATATCGTCATCAAAGAAAGATAAGCCAACATTTACTGAATTAAGGTACCACAAATGGTTCACTATTTTCCTACTTGCGGCTTGAGATATTTCTTTGTCAATATTTTGATAATTAATGAGTTCTTTACAAAAGTCTAAGTCATGAAGCGGTGCTTTACTAGCAAATGACGCTGTAAACCAGGCCTTTACATAAACAATAAAGAGACATATATCTTCAATACCTATTTTTTCTTTTTTAGTTAGTTGGAACTGATCTTGGAAAAAAAATATTTTTAGACATCCAACGTGCATGATGAAATGCCCCTGGTTGATAGAATGTCGTGTGAGTGGGCTCTTCTTCAACAAAAAGTTTAGAAAGCATTAAAAATTCTTTATAATCATCACGAGGCTGTTGCAAAGTTAAAGCTGCATTTAGAAACTTTACAATTTCGGCTTTAACTGGTTGTAAAATGTGTTTAATTTTTGATACTTGAAATCCAGTTTTTAGTTTATTTTGATCTATTTTAGGCCAAAATTCCCTAAAACGTTTAAATAGTGGCACATTTGGACCAGATGAGGAAGGCATTTTTGTGTCAAACACACTTCTCAAAACCACTTCAAAAATATGATGTCTTTCTAATTTTTGTTGCAATAGTGTGGCTGCCCCATTTATATAACCCATATTTGATGCTGTTGTATCACAACACAAAGCTATTACCTTTTCGTCCAAATTCCATTCACAAAGCACATCATAAACTGCTTCAGTCTGTTCTCTTCCAGTTGAATTGGGCAAAGCTGGTACTCCAAGTAGTTGTTCAATATCTCCACTAGTAACTAAGATAACAATTCTATCCATATTTCCCATTCCAGTGAGATAAGGTAAAAGTTTTCCATCCCAATGGATGACTGGGGCCGGCAATTCAGAATTACCGAAGGCAGTTTTTAATATTTCAGCTCTTTCTTCACGGATGCGTTGTCTAGAGCGCTGAAGTGTGGTTCTGCCGATGGACAAAGATGTGGTGTCATGTCCTAGTGCTTCTGCTACTGCCGTCAAAATATGGACTCCATACCTGTCGCTTATTTTGCAAGCATCAAATGCAGCGGCTATTTTTGGTGTGATGATGTTACATGTTCCATATAATCTCCTCTTTTTTGGCTGTGACGGGCCAGGCTGGTCTTGTAACAACTCTTCTTGGGCTTCGATTATTTCATCTTCATTTTCGTTGGAGTCGGCTGAATTACTACTTGATGATGGACAGGTGACTGTTTCCTCTAATCTAGCTTTTTCTTGTTGATTTCGTTGCATTCGTTCGGATAATTTCTGTAATTTCTCCTCAGCTGATTTTTCTTGAGAAGCAAGTTGGTAATCAATACCATGCATAAATCCAGGACGTCCCTTTTTTCTTTGGTTAATTAAAAACTGCTTATCTTCATCTATTTTCATCAACTCCAATGCATTTGCATGAGAAATGTCAAAAAGATCGTCCAATTTTTCAACGAATTTTTTTTCTTTACTCCCGCACTGGCCCTTTTAGCCGATTTTTGTAAGTTCCTCCACTCTGCATAAAGTTTATCTAGTTGTTTAACACAATGAAAATCCTGACGTGTCGGAATGCGAGCTTTATCCCAAAAAACTGACACCTCTTTTATTGTTAATTTAGCACTTTCATGTACACCTAGCTTCACTTCACGAATGTTATAAAAGAGCACTTGTAATACTTGTCTATTAGACGGCAATTTATTGCCAATGATTTGTGACGAATAGTGTCCAACTAAGTAAATGAAAGTATCCTTTCGTAAGGATCTAACATCAGCCATCGTTAAATGTTTTTTCAAAAAGGAACGTATGCTAGAACTTATAATGTCACCACTGTAAAACACAATTGCAAACTGACATAAAAACCTACCGTAGGTGCATTATATTTCCAAACTTCCAAAACAAATAATTTCTAGGAAATAATTACACCGATAAAACATTATGAGAAAAGAGGTAGATATTTGTATTTTAAGTAAAATTTAAGTGTATTACCGTAATAAAATCTTATCTACAAATTTCTACCTGAATGCGGCACGGGTTACCGTTCACCGAATTATCTAAAACTTTAACATAAATTATTCCTAGTATAATAGTATATTTTCGTGGGGTGAGACTTAAAAAATACGCAAACAAAATTCACCCCCTATAGAGATGGGCCACTCTAGTTATTATGTTAAAGTTTTAAAGTTGAATCACTTTCGGAGTCTGATTTAAATGAGCTGGGTAAGCAATAATACGATCCAACAGACTTTTTTAGTGTTAAAAAAACCCTGACATGCTGGCGAAAAACTAAGGTCAGACTCGTGTTCAGCGGCTCAAAATACAAGGGATATGTAAGGTTAGTACCCCAACACAGACAACTCTTTTTTTTTTGTGTTATTGTCTACCAAAATTATTGAAAATATAAAAGATACTAATAAAATCATCGTTAGGTATTTATAAAGGTAACCACAGTCGGTGAAAAATTAAAATTATGAACATATTATTACCATCACCCACTAAACTTTTCAGTTCAAAGTCTAAATTGCCATATTTTTCTTAGAAATATTTTAATTACTTTGTGCTAGACAATTGATTTGAGTATGAATCGTTTAGCACAAAGTGTAATGCATCCTTTATGGGATGTATCCATCCATGACATGTTTGGTATGCAGATCTTATAGTTCTTATGTACAATCAGAGATGTGGTTGCCTTATTCTTGATTGAATAATTAACTTTTCTCGTACGATTTTGTGTGGTGGTGTACCAATTGAATTTATGGAACCTTCATAAGGTTCATCAAGTCTGTTTATATCACAGAAGTTAACAAGATAATTGAATACAACTAATTATAAATAAGATTGATAGTGCATCCAATGCAGAAACATTGGAGTAAGTCAGAATTTGAATATTTTTTGGTCTATTGCAGGGCTCCTGCCCTACGCCGTTTTTAAGAGTTATAAGAAGGCCCTGAGAGTAGAATAAATCGTGACACGTTGAAGAAAAACGACTGGCGCCCTCAACAAATAAAGGTAAACAAAGTGTTGTCCTTTAGGCGTGCGGTAGTGAGTTCTTCGACGGCATCATCTGCCAGTATCAAGCTATAAATCTTAGTTGCACATAATTATTTAATTCTTTAACACACGTCTCATCACGTGTTCTCTATAGATGGATATGACTGGTGATCAGAACATAGTCCTATCTGACGCTTTTGCCAACTTTACATTTGTCGTAGTTAGTGTTGTCGACTTTCACCAAAGCAGAGATTTTTTCATAAAACCGCCGAATAATAAAGACCAAACTTCTGGTTGCTTTCATTTGCAATAGAAATCTACAGCTTTTCTCATTCCACATTGCCAATAGCGATTATTATTGTAAGAGGCTATGATTGTTATTTGTTTTAAAAAGCTTCAAAATTAGTTATTATAATCTGATAGTGTTATTCACTCCACCAGCAGCGTCAAAATAGCATTTCATAACCTACGTACATCATACGTATTTATTTTATATGTAAATTTCAAACGATAAATTTGATACCTAAGAAAAATACCACAAAGAATTAAAAGATAAACGACAGTATATAAACCACCTAAAATGAAAGAAATATGCAGACTGTCAAATGTGGAAAGAGGTTTTAAATGGAAATTACGGCAATAAGACCTTGTTGCTCCGTAAAATACACGAATACCGTGGCTGTATTTTTTAATATATGAATAAATCTAGTTATAAATTTTGATTTCAAAAATGCTTCTTACTTATCAATTTATTTGTCTATCAAATCCGTTGAATTGCTCAGGTTTAAGTCGTAAAAACGTGGGGAGACATCATAAAATGAAACTGAGGACTGCGTGTCATATTTAAATGTTAATGGGCTAAAATAATAAATAAGACTTGAAAGTCAAATAGCACTCATTATTTTAAGGTAAAAAATTCTTTAAGACTCAAAGTTAAATGTCAGTATTTTTCTTACTTCTACTAATAATAAATTTAAAGATGCCATAAATAATCATTGTATGAAAGTCATTTATATCAGTTAGGGAAGTTTTCGTGAATACATTTTGAATAAAATTTAATTACAACTAATGTCTTTTTAATTCTATACTTGCAATAAAATATGCAATATAAATTCCTGCATGTGGAATATTCCAGATAGAATTAATACCACATAAATAATTTCATATCAGTGAAGAGAATTGCATAAACAAAAAAGATATTTTAACTATGAATGTATTAGTTTTATTTTAGTATCAGTTATGTTATGTATCTACACAGAGTGTCTAAAATCCACTGGCGTATGGTGTACTGGCGGTACTTTATATTAAAACCTCCCACTCTTATGGAAATTATGACAGCGCAACAGCATACAATTGGAGTAGACGCGGGGATAAAAGGACAACAACGACGACAGAGGAAATGAGAAAGGGGACGGGTTGGCCAGAGAAGTCGCAAAAGCTACATAAAAAGTGTTTTGTATGTATATTTTTTTTACATATAAAATTCTGGATGCAATATGAAACCCTTGCGATTTATTAAACGGGCAATACAGAGATTCAAATACGAACTGTATTAAACATTATATCTCAGGTGATTTTTTATATAATTGTTGCATAAGGATAAAGAACATTAAAGCAAAAAGGACACCAAAAGTCAATAGAGACCACATAATCCTATACGGAAAATTGGAAATAAAAGAACAAAACAACACGCAGAACCTGAAATATTGCGATGAAATAGAAAAACAACTGACAGGAGAAGAATTAGACTGGACATTTTTGGTTTAACAAATAAAAGCTGCAAGAAAAACGTTAAAATGGGACAGATCATCTATGAGTTCGACAAGAAAGAAAAAAAAATAAAAGTACGAACAGCTAAAAAAGATGAACACCACAGACAAACATCTTCCGAAATGGAATAAACCGTCAGAAACATTGAAAGAAAAAAGAGAAGATACATATCACTGCAACATTGGACCAAGAAGATGAAGGAAGAAGGGAATGCAACAAAAGAACGAACAGAACTAATAAAAGAAACGAAAGACTCACTCCCCTTGACAAGCCACCATCAAAAGACCAACTGCTAGAATTAATAGCTAAAGCTAAGAGAAGCATCGCACCTGGAGTAGACAAAGTAAATAATGAACTGATTCACAATGGACCGGAAAGGCTAAAGGAGCAAACCCTAGAAATAAAATCATCACTAGACTAGTGAAAATACACCTCTGTCTACGGAATGGAATCATATAAGTACCTCTTCTCAAAATCAACTCTCCACATAGTATAGCTGATTACAGAAAAATGACACTCTGCAGTATCGGATACAATTACTACGCACAATTCCTGCTCGAGCAACTAGAAAAGTAAATTGGAAGACTAACAGAAAACATTCATCAAAAGCAGATCAACGGACGACCATATGTATACCCCAAGAAGAATCCTAGAAGAAAAATAGAGAGAAGGAACAAAACTACATATAATCGTTATAGATTTCCAGAAGGCATTCGGTACCAAGAGTCATGGGGCCGTAGTCAACACCCTATATAACAAAGGATTACCGCACTATCCAACAAACAAGATAATGAAGGCCTGCCTTCACGAAAGTACTGCCATACAATGGTTCTGACAAATGACGGAAACCAAGCAATGGCCCCTATCCCCCCGATTATTTACCACGGTCCTAGACCAAGTGATACAAAGTACAATATGGGAAACAAAAAATTTTAATGAAGACAGAAATACTTAGAACCCCAATCGTACTAGAAGACACCAATAATCTCCTAATCGTCGCAGAAGAAGAGCAACATATTCTCAACTTGAAAACATGAAACCGCATCTGAACATATTTGGACTGAAAACTTCAAGAAAAGCTTAATAATGGAGCAAGACCCGTCAACAAAAGAGGTCACACCAGCGGAGAAGAATACAAAATAGGCGAATACTTTCTAAGAACAACGAACAAATTGAAAATAGGAACCTTGAATAGGAATATTCAATAGGAATATTGAAATACCTAGGAACATAACTGACGAACCAACTGAAATGGAGAGAAACTGTAAAGTAGACAATTAAAACGGCCTACAGAGTCACAAGGTCAATCATACCGTTCATCTAGAAAAACGAACATCATGGGACCCAACGAAAGCCAATAGAAAAAGTCTGAGAAGATCTGAAATGGATATCGTCCAACTGCTAGCAAAAACAACAAGACGGAAACAGTGACATAAAACATCAACATTACTGGGAGGGAAGACAATTACAAAAATGATAGAAATGTAGGCAATGAAGTACTGGGAACATGCCTAAAGAAGGGACCCAACACATCTACTGAAGAAAGCACTAATATTGAACAGCAAATACTAAAAATAGGGAGACCATGCTACACAAAAACTAGGAAAGGACCAAGCATAGTGGGAACCCAAGTAGCACATACGCTGTAAAACGGCTGTCACAATGTTCTAACAGTTAAGACCACAGCTATACAGCTATTATAGCAAACCACAATGAGAGTATAATAGAGTTATTAAAGAGTTGTCAATAGTAAAGTGGTTCAACATTTTTTTGACTCGTAAAATACTTTCACTATTTACCTGTAGCTATTTAACTTAAATATAAGAAACATTACAGCTGTTTAGCTGTGCAAACTAAATCACCGAAATGTTGGTTTTTGCGGTTTTGCTAAACGTTTTATTAAATCTAAACAATTTGCCTGTAGATATCGATAAATACTTGCATAGTATACATTTACTACTGCATATTATGTGCCTATATAGATTCTAGCCATGAAGCCAATCGTAAGAAGTTAGACATGATGTCTACGTGTTTTATCTATAATTTAATTTGCATCATAGAGACCACTCTGTGCTAAAATTATATGCGGCTGTAATTTTTTCGTTAAATGTGGATGAAAGACCCTTTAGAATACACACGCCTCAATATTTTCTTATTATTAGGGAATTAATTGATAATCTATATAATTAGGAACATCTAGTTTTTCCAAGAACTAGTTTTAAATCACGAAATTATCACACATTTCTCATTCTGTGGATTATTATGGAAGGGAATAAATGCACAAAATTAAAATCTTATTCTTTGATTTCCAATATGGCTATCCACTCATAAATAAAAAAATAAATGTGACCGCTAACAAAATTCCTATTTCGGCACGTTTGCGACTGCGTAGATGCATTACATATCTATTTTAATCACATGACATCAATAGGCAAATTTTTGCAGTTACCACAACCGTCTGAAGATTACCTGATGACGTTCAGACACATAATTGTAATTATACTTGTTAAATTAGGTTGCCCAAATCATCATCACAAGTTAAAGAACAATGAGAAGACCACATTTGTTTTGATGCTATATTTTAAGAAACAACCACAACGACTTTGTCTAAATTTTCTGTGGCAGAGTACACGAATATCACGAATCTCATTTTTATTTTTTGTCATTTTACAAATTTGCGTTCATTGAGCAGACCTAGAACTGCCATAAGTTACATCAATGCAGTATTTTTCATGATGTGTCACATCTTCAGAATCATCAGATAGCACTTGGGGATGCGATATTTCACATGAAATAGACTATGGATTTGGGCAGCTTTAACACCGGCAAAGCGTTTTTTTATTTTTCGATAATATGGTGTGTTGTATTTCAGTATCTTCAGCTTTTTTAATCCAGCAATATACGTGTAGTTTTTAGCCATGATAAATAAAAAATTAAAAAATATAGTGTACTATCTAATTGGGTTGAGGTTAGGAACATCAGAGAATATCAAATATTGAACTGTAATTGGGAACAAATAACTTTAGTTATTATTTAGCATTTTATAGTTGATATTTATAACTACACATCAATACAATTTAGTTCCGTTGCCTATTAGCTGCTCTTCTTAGTTATAATATGTACTTTAGAGCAGTTAACTGAGAGTAAGCTGTGGCTATTATAGAATATTTTATTTAGCTGTAAAATAATGTTTGCAACCAAACTGTGTTACTTTGGAAAGAAAAACAAGGAAAAAAAACGAATACCACAAAGAAATCGCAACGATATATACGCTATCAGAATCAGAAACCGAGAAACCAGAAGACTCAGAAGAAGAAGATCCATAGAAGCAGAAACACAAAAAGAAGAGAATAAACACTTCATGCCACGACACAATGCGACAACGCATTTCACTTTCACATATACCTACACTGCCCATCCCACTCTCCTATACCATGCGTCATGTGGCTCTCGCTACTGATAACAAGCATGACTCAAATCCAACCCAGCGTGGACGTAAGCCGGACCAGCGATATACCTTGGGAGTGGCAGCAATGCCTGTCGCAAGCTGGCAAATTAATCAATCAACCAATCAAACAATTGTTGCATATTCTGTCTCTAGGTACAAATCATATCACGACGATTGGATATTATATTATTATAGAACGCATATTTGTAAAATATATAAATATATAATCACAGGAAATAACATTTCAGAAAATTTCTATACAATCACAAACATACTAAAAATTAAGAAAAAATTTAAATGATTTATATCTTTTTCTACTTCCTCATGTAAATTTGCTGTTTTCTGTACAGTCTGTAGAATGGATAGGTAGGATATTCCAGTTCTAGGATGCATATGAAATGAAACCAACCAATCACAGTTCGTGTATTAAGTACATAGACAACTATTCGTTTTAAAATCAAATTAGTGCGTAAGCTGTCAAAGTAACTGTCAGTGTGTATTTTTGTAATATATTAATGTTTAATAAATTTTGTAGTTTTTTTAAGCTGGTCGTAGAAAAAGTAAACTGTACAACTCGAGTAGATTATCTATATCGCACTCAAAAGATTTGAAAATTTGATATCATATCCATTCTTTACAACTGATTATTTTTTATTTATTTGTTTTTATATTTTTTTTTCTTTAAAATGCTAAGAATCCTATCATGCAATTCAATATTTCGTCAGTATTAGCTAGAAGAGTAGTTGTTTTGATTGGTTCTCCAATAATGAGTGTTTTGAAGTATTTACCTAACTAGTATATTAGCGTGCCCAGATTAGGGCAACATTATACAGAAAGTGGGTATTTCCATAATAAATAAGAAAGTGTGTAAGTTGTGATTTGCATAATACCTAAATAATATTGTCTAATCTTATCCACTCTTGTTGCACAAACTACTATTTTCACTCACTGATTAATTTTGTTCAATATGGTTCTTTCTTTTGTTAAGATTAACCTACTGTCCAAATTTAAATACGATCGAATTTTTCGTTCTTCAGTTATCGTGCTTACAACAAACGTGACCGACGAACGGACAGACGGACGAACATTTTGAAAGTTGTTCAGAATCCAATCACTAACACAATGATAAGGATTTTTTTCTCTACGAGAGATTTTTACGGTTTTAGAAATGTGCAGATCAAATGCAATATACGTTTTTCTACTCCCTTATCTAAATTTGCTGTTTTTTGTAGTCTGTAGAATGGATAAGTAGGCAATTCCAGTTAACTGAACGGATACAATTCATATCAGTTCTAGGATGGATATGAAATGAAACCGACCAAAGTAACTGTCAGTGTGTATGTATGTATTTGTGTAATATATTAATGTTTAATAAATTTTGTAGTTTTTTAAGCTGATCGTAGAAAAAGTATACTGTACAACTCGAGTGGATTATCCATATCGCACTCAAAAGATTTGAAGCACTCCGCCTACGGCGTCGTGCTCAAACTTCTTTATCGTGCGATATGGATATCTTATCCACTCTTGTTGCACAAACTACTATTTTCTACTCCCTTATGTAAATTTGCTGTTTTCTGTACAGTCTGTAAAATGGATAAGTAGGTAATTCCAGTTAACAGAACTTATATATTTCATATCAGTTCTAGAATGGATATGAAATGAAGCCGACCAATCACAGTTCGTGTATTAAGTACATAGGCAACTATTCGTTTTAAAATCAAATAAGTGCGTAAGCTGTCAAAGTAACTGCCTGTGTACTGTCAGTGTGTATTTGTGTAATATATTAATGTTAATAAATTTTGTAGTTTTTTAAGCTGGTCGTAGGAAAAGTATGCTGTTCAACTCGAGTGGATTATCCTTATCGCCTTGCATATCGCATTCAAAAGATTTGAAGCACTCCGCCTTCGGCGTCGTGCTCAAACTTCTTTATCGTGCGATATGGATATCACATCCACTATTGTTGCACAAACTACTATTATGCAATCCAAACTACGTGACTTGTAACATGGCGTTGTGGACAAACATCCGGCAAACGTTTGTTTTCATTCGTTAAACGTTTGTTAACGAGTTTGTTTTTCGGTTGCCTTGGCTACGTTTCCGCGAGTTAATTAAAATAAATCCCGTGTTTGCCCACAACAAAATAATTTGACAGGATGTTGGATTGCCTAATTTTGTATTTACGAGGTGTGTAATAATATGACATAAGAAGTTACGAAAAGTGTCTAAAACCCATACTTTTCAGTTTAGCGACTTCTTTATGTATCTGACGACAAAAATTAATTTAGAATGATTTGAGTTGGATTACGTAGTGGATATACCATCCTTCGGAGGGGATGTAAAGCAGGCGGTCCCTTGTCTATTAAATGTTAGGCAAGTAAAAGATCCCTACTCTTCTTAAGGGAAGAGGTTCGGCAAAATTTCCAGGTTGGGGGTAGCTCGTCTCCTGGCGTCGGTGGCGGAAATAGGCCGACGTTAAACAGTTAAAAAAAAATTATTTGAGTTACACTACGTAGCGAGAAGTGTAACTTAAACTGTGGTTAATACATCAGAAGTTATGATATTTCAAATTAGTCTATAAATCGACGTTTTTATCAATTTTACATACTTCACTAAAAATCGTTTCTACTTCCAGGAGAATTATGTCTAAAAGAAGTTTTTTTCTCTCCATATTAGTTATTTCAACAATCTTGGTTCCCTTCTCCTGTGCGCCATCTGGATAACTATCAAAAACGACGACGCTAATCTAATAATTATTTTGTAAATATTTAACATACTCCCCGGTAATTTCAATAAAAGTATCTTCCATACTCTACGGAACTCGATGAAGTAAAAATTCACTGCCGAATATACAGTTATTGCATTTTGAGAGCATATGTTTTCCAAAATTGGAGTGTAACAATCATAAAAGTTCGACTTTGTCGTCTTATATGAACCAATATCGCCACATATTGATATTGGGTGATGGTTCTGGTCTGGTGCAATTGATATCGAAACAATTCTTTCAATAGTATCTGCAGTGGGAGGTAAGTCGTTAAGATTTACCTCCCATTGCAGATGCTGTTAAATACCAAAAATAACTTGAATTTTATCAACTTCAACGTTGCAATGGAAATGAACTAGATTCTTCTGAAGTGGGGCAACAAGGAATCAGTATGCCACATAACTAAAAATGCAATACTGCCTATGACACAGAAGCCAGCGCCAAAATTTTTAGTTGCCACAATTTCCTGCCAATACATGAAAGGCTGCCTGAACAATTATGAATGCTGAAAAATACGCTTTTTATGCCCTTTTTTGCTGAGAATGAGAAGGCATTACACCAACTCGCCCAAAATCAATATTATCATACGACGAAAATGAGACAGATGCAGAATATTGAAGATTGTACTTAAATTTGCTTTTAAAGTCTTCAGAAGAAAAACATTAAAAAAATGTATTCAATCATTTTCCCGAATTTATTTTTTACAATTAAAAAAAATATTACATTGTATTATAAATATTAAAATATGTTTCTTTCTTTTCGAATATTACGATGAAATGCGGAAGAGATTAGATCATTTTTTAATTTGTATGTTTTGCGAGATTGTTGAAATTAATTTGAAGTTAAAAACTTATTTGTACTTTTGTTTCTTCCATTCTTCTACAATGAGGTAGATATTATTTTTAGGGAAGCATGTGAAGCATAGACAAAAATATCCATTTTTAAAGTAATTTGAAATATCATAGCTTCCTTCCTTCCTGTAGAAAATATTTCTTTAGCTCATTGTTTTATTTATTTTTTGTACTTCAAATCCTCGTTCAAATCATTCTATATGCATTACTGTCAATTAATGCGTAAAAAAAAAAGTTGTCCAGTGAGAACTAAAAACAAATGTGTTTTTAGTCACATTATTAATTATAGGTACTATATTTTATACCATATTTGAACCTCTCGTTCCATTTATTGCAAAAAGTTCATTTTACAGCCGCCTTATGCAGAATTTTACGTGTAACAGAAATGCATATGCACATTTTTTATGTAGCTTTTACCGTTCGTGCTATATAATCGAGAAATTAATAGTTTGCCAAATTACCTGATTTTAATTAAGTCACTACAGTTTGAACCAGATAAGTTCAGACTTATCTGTCGTAGAAAGTTTATATTTAGCACATTTTCTCGTCATATGGTATACATTAAGTCATTTTATATTCGTTTTTGTCGCCTGTTGCATAGAAAATTAAAAAATATGGGTTTTCAGACATTTCTATCACTTCTAGCATAATATTTGACCATTCTATTGATTGTAGATGATTAATTTTACACTCGTTTTAAGCAGAATGTTATATTTTGTATACATAATAAAAAAGTATTTAATAGTAGCTATTATACCAATACTTAAACGAATAAAATAGTATCTAATATTTCGCTTTCATGTACATTTTTGGCTCCATTGCCTACCAGAGTGTACAAATTTCAAAAATTTTGCATCCTTAATCTTTCCATACATTTCAAAATTTGGCGAATGCGCTGGTAATAAAAGGATTGCTGCTTAATATAATACAGAATTTAAAAATAATCAAATATAAAAAATTATCTGAAAGAAAATTTTGTTTTTTTCCAAATTGCAAATTTTTAAAATTTTTATAATTTTGTGATTAGACTTCTAAGAACATTCCACACTTACGTAAATTGTTATCTTTTATAATAATAAATATACCAATAGTAACCTTTTTGGAATACTAACACTAACAGATCTGTAAGTTTAGAATTGGATAATGTCCTTATTTATTTTTTTAAATTTAACAAAATCAAACATTTAATGAAAAAGTGATATATTTTTTTAATGGACATAAATTTATCTAACAATGTTTGAATCTGCAATATGAAATTAAAAATAAAATGATTCATATGTGTTTCAGGTATTATTATAATATACTATGCTATACCGGGTGACCCATTTAAGTTGACAACAAAATATCGCGAGAACAATGCATTTTTGGGAAAAATGCTTCAAATAAAAGTTGAACTGTTTGAAGGGGCACATGACGTGGATAACTTAATTGTGAACCTCAGCCTCAGCTAGTTAGGGCTCAAATAAATCTTTTAAACGGAAACACTTATTTTGAATCATGTCGCCTCATTTCTTACAAAAAAATAAACAACTTTCTTTCTTAGGTAGTTTTCAGTAATCATGTTCCTTAAGGTCTTAAATGCAATTTTTACAGATTAGCACTATCAAAGAGTGAAGAATTTTCATGTCCAATTTTCTTTCCAATAAATTTAACCTTATATTAATATTAATGAATTAAGTGTTCAATAAGATATTAAACAGAAGTTATACAAAAAAAGTATTACATCTGATGTAGAAAATGATGGCCGTTAATTTGAATGACGGAAAAGTGCATTTAAGACAACACCAGATTTACTGAAAAATGCCTAAGAGAGAAATATGTTTATTGTTTAGCAAGGAATAAGCTTATGCAATAAAAAAATAGTTATTTTCAGTTAAAAAATCGAGTTGGACCCAAAATAGGACTTGGGCCCAAAATTTAAGTTGTCCATCTAATGGGCCCCTTCACATCGCACAACTTTTATTTCGATCATTTTTCACGAAAATGCGTTCTTAAAATATTTCGTTGTGTCAACTTAAATGGGACACCCGGTGTACTACTATAAGGATATGTGCACTTACTAGTGCAAACGCAAGTTTCTTCAGATTTTGATAATTTTTTGACAAGTATATGATACGATATTTCTAAAGTGGAATAGACACATGGTTACCATTATCTGGCACAAAAATTTTTATTAAAAATTTATTTAAATAAATTTTATTCTTGTATATTAATAATAATATATAAATTATATGTTTCATTGAAGAGGCACGAGGTTATCTTAAACATGCACAAAAACATAAAAATTAACTATTTCCTATAAATGGAATTGATAACAACTTACTTGTCTTCTACATGAACTAAACTACATCTATAACTGAATATACATATTTGTCAAGAAAAATCCAAACACCTTTCACAATTTTCAAAATAAAACACTGTCCGTTAAAATGTCTCTTTATGAGCGCTCGATCGTGAGCGAGTCGCGGTAGATTTATTTTCAAAACACCTCTAGTCTGTTATACGCCCGGTGTAAATCTACAAGTTCAACACGGAGGCTCCTGCTCTGTAGAACGTCGCGACGCTTTTACGCAAGCGTCGCCCGTATTTCCAGCCACCGTTCTCTACCCTGTGATTCTGTACTCTTAGAAATTTCGACCTGGTGCGTAAAAAGTTAAGTTCACGTTAAATTTACTAAACTAAATTTGAAATTCTTTAAAAGTTAATGTTCAGGAATGCACAAACACTAATTATGTATCTTCGCTGTTAAGCGCATTAAAATTGCTAGGTGCAGAAATAATTCTGGATTATTGTTATTACAAACTTATTTTAACTATGTTACAAAGTCTTATATATGGTACCCGGAAATATACAGGATATTCATTTTTCAGGAGTAGGGCATTAATAATAAATTGCATACAAACGGTTAAACCCAATAGAGTCGAAATTATAAACACCGAAAATATTTTTTAAGCATTGAGCAAAGAATTAAAAAATTAAGTCAGTTTTCTAGAAAAGTAAATGGGACATGGGTCATAAAACTGCAATATCAGTTTAAAGTTTAAATGTTTAATAATGACCTCACTAAGCGTAAACTAAGTAAGTCACCAAATATTTAATAATAACTCCCGATTCCTGATTTAGTATTTTCGTTAGTATGTTTCTTTTAAAACATTTTTAAATCACACAAATCTCTTATGGACAAAAATTTCGTAGATGGTAGGTCAGATAATTTATGTCTTATATAAATTCTTCTGTGACATCTATGTGAAATGAAGCTATTGTAAAATATCAGATTGGTTAATACCGACAATTCTATATTATAAAGTATATTTTGGCGACCTATTTAACTTTTCGCTTAGTGACGTCATAAAAGTTTAGCTTATTTTTTTCAGTTTGAATGAAAACAGAATAAAGAAAGAAAAAGCACAGGTTTGCTATTTTATATCTAGTTTTCGATTTTCAAATTAAAAAAAAAAATTAAAAAATTAGTCGGTTTTAAAGAAAAACCGCTGCCCAAGGAATCACTACTCCCACATCCAGATTCTCTATCTAAGCCACTCACAACGAAAAAACTTTGTATGTGGAAATAATTGTTTATGGAACTTTAATAATATAATATTTGAAATCCTCTACCCCAAAAACCCATAAAACGATACCCCACTAATTGAATCTTCTGTTTTTTTACATGCATGTATCTACTCACACACTAGATGTAAATTTATGAATGATTCTTAAATTCTTTTTTGAATTTATTTTTTCCTGTTCTATGAAAGCAAGCAGTGTTACTCTGTTATGTACATATGCACATGTGTGGTTACACTTTTTGCGGAAATATTACATTTTATCTATACTATATACGGCAATATAATGGCTATATCTGCTTGTCCGCGTGAATTGATGAGCGCTTCAGTAATACTAGTAAGACGAAATGGGTTGGGAAATTTTTTAAGATGGATGTAGACCCGGCGGAAATTGTTTGTCATGACAAGTATAACAAAACCCTAAAATCTTGATTTCCAGAAAGGGGTGGAACCGTGTTTTTTTGGCAGAAAAGGGATTTTTTGGACATTTTAAAAGTCAAATTTGCAGTTTTAATTTTATTTTGACCACTTAAACAATTAATTAAGGAACGAATACCAAAATTTGTTCTACGGCAGGTAAACTCCAAGGGAAAAATATAATTTTTCGTGAAAAATGTTTCGTTTCACGAAAAATTATATTTTTCCCTTGGACTTTACCTGCCGCTACCCTAGAACAAATTTTGGTATTCCAAAGCACTTTAGACGAATGTCTTAAAATGCTTAAAAAACTGAACATCGACTCAAAAATTCGCGAAAATCTCATGGTATACTCAGAATGCTGTCTTGAATCTAAATATGTAAAAATATACAGGGTGTTCCAGTTAAAAATCGAAAGTTGCGGTCATTTACGAGTAAGTCGGAAATGGACTCATACCGTTTTTTCTGTGAAAAAAATACATTTTTACAGGTAGTTTATGCACCCAAATTTCAAATGGATATGTTAAAAAATAAAGGAAATATAGGGGGGAGCCACTAGCCTGTGGCATCCGGTGTAGATCAAGTGCAAATGACTAAAAAACGACCGAATGCAGAAAAAAAGTGAATCTTGACTTATATCATGTAATAGTATATTACGTAATGAGTAATGTAAGAAGCATATTACCATGAGTGCGTAATTGCTTTTCAACTCGAATTATGTACTATACTTTACCTTCATATTTATTTAGTTATTTAGTAAAATCTGGATTTAGTTTACTAGTCAACAATATTATTCAACAAATATTATGTCAGTTTTGACAGCGTTTGAAAATTAAGTAGGCGCATTTGTTTTTTTAAACCCCGCTTCAGCGATATAAGCCACCTATGATTGCGTGTTCCGTGCGATTTGTTTACAGTGCGATTTGTTTACAGTGCGTTTTGTTTACAATATGTAAAATTCAACTTACATAGATGGCAGGTAGTGTGTTTCTTACTATTTACAGTAGTGATCATAGGTAAAATAACATAAAATAATCTACTAGTCGGGGAGCCCTCCCTAGCTGTACGTGCACCGATCTTTGGGGACAGTGTTTTTCATAAAGATTAAAGCCTAAGGAACAATTTAAGACGTCCTAAAAAAAACTGGCTGTACTTTCAAAATGGCGGCCATATGTTAAAAAAAACTGTTGCCAATATTGTTATTGTCATTTAACACAAAAACTAAAAAAGATGGACAAAAACTTTTTTTACAAAAAACAACGTGCATAAAATTTTCTACAATTTAGTTCCTATACAATATTTTGATAGGAGTTACCATTTTCCAGATAAATGAGTCCAAAATTAAGAAAATATAGAAATTCATATATCGGTAAATCACTTAGAGGAAATAACTGTGACAATTATTGTAAGGCGTATAATATAACTTTATATTATTAACATAACAAAAATAAAATAAACTGAAAAAAATTAATAATAATAATAATATTGTAATTTGCAAACATTTGTCTCAAAAACGGTAACAACGATATCTGGAAAATGGTAACTCCTATTCAAATATTGTATAGGAACAAAATTATAGAAAATTATATGCACTTTGTTTTTAATGCAGAAAGTTCTTCTCCATATTTTTTAGTTTTTGGGTTAAATGATAAAAACAATAATTGCATTTTTTCATTTTTTTTAAACGGACGCCATTTTGAAACTACAGCGTTTTTTTTAGGACATGTCTTAAATTTTTCCTTGTGCTTTAATCTTTATGAAAACATTGTCCCCAAGGATGGGGGGGTGCACGAACAGTTAGGGTGTGCTTCCGTAGTATTACGTATTATATTGAATCTTATATTTTATCTTAAGAGCTGAATCATTTATCTGGAAAATGATAACTCCTATCCAAATATTGTATAGGAACAAAATTGTAGAAAATTTTATTCACTTTGTTTTTTATGCAGAAAGTATTTCTTCATCATTTTTAGTTTTTGTGTTAAATGACAAAAACCATATTTGCAAATTTTTTTTTTAAACGGACGCCATTTTGAAAGTGCAGCCAATTTTTTTTTTTTTTAGGACATGTCTTAAATTGTTCCTTAGGCTTTAATCTTTATGAAAAACATTGTCCCCAAGGATCGGGGGGGGGGGGGGGGGGGTGCACGGACACTTAGGGTGGGCTCCCGTAGTATACCTTTTGCCACAAAGCAAAATTTGATCCGACTTTTAGGTCCGGAGATATTTCAATTTGAAAATTTCAGAAAATTTGACTGAAGCTGCAATTTTAGGCAAACTATTCAATATTTTTGGATGAAATCTGGTAAACAATCTTTGTGCGATGAAGACTACTTCCGTTCTAAATTTCAGCCAAATCGGTTGAGATCTGATCAAGATAGTCGAAATTTAATTTTTTCAATTATTTTCGTGTATATATATATATATATATATATATATATATATATATATATATATATATATATATATATATATATATATATATATATATATATATATGTATAGACGGTATATTGTGTAGCCCGATATATAGACAGGTCGTTCATAAGCCCGGCATTTCCCGAGTGTATAAATTAACAAATTTATTAAATATGGCGATTGTTATGAATCTTTCCTAATAGGAAGCCACTGGGGGTAGCTAATTATTATTTTTCTTTCAATTATATAAACATGGCATATTTCAGAGCCCGGATATATTTACTGATCCTTTCAAAGCCCGCTGTACATAAGAATATAGCTAGCGTTCGTTCTCCGTCCCAGCGATGTTGCCAATATAATCGGGCCTCAGTAGGTTATATTTTTATAATATATATTTCTTTGATGCATGCATCGTCACGAAGCACAATATAATAGGAGTACTTGCTATATTGCGCCACTACCATTACTGTTTACAGTAGAGACGCTAATGGAGGGCCAGCTATTAAAGGAAATATATTCATTCTTTGGACGCCAAAATAATATAACAGTTACGTTTTTTATTATTCATTGTTACGAATTTGAAGATATATTAGAAGAACCTAATAAAATATTAGGTTATTTTTTTATGCAGATAGACATTAATTATTAATAACTCATAATGTAATTACTCCGTGGTAGGCCTATAAGTATTTAAATATTTTGAATTTGTCCTCATTTTTTGTTTTCCACTTTTAAAGTATTGCCTTATTAACAGTAAAATAAAAAGATGCAAAGGGGTAGAAATTAAATTACGTTTATTTACCTAACATAGATATATAAAACGAATTGTTTTAATAGTACAGTAACATCAGGTATAATAGTAAAAGAATCCCTTGATGCAATTTTTCTTTTGAAAATATACTTATTTTGAAAAAATGATTGCCTCTTTGAAGTATTTATAAGTTTTTATTTAATTTTATTTCACTGTTACTATAATACTTATAGGCTTAATTTTGAAAAAGTTATTACAATGACCTTTACTACGTACCAGCTGTCCCAAGTTAACATCAATTGAAAGTTGCATTATATGAAATAAGTTTTCAGATTCAGTTTGTCCCACTGAGCAAAGGAATATCTTTAAAAATTAAAAAATATATATTTTTTTAAATTGCGCAGAACTCTTAAAGTGTGCAGATAAACGTATAGGGACAAAAAAGTGTCTTCTTTACAAGAGCTTTCAAACAAACAAAAAAAAAAAGAAAATAGAAATTGAATCATTAGGAGCTGAGATAAAAAAACATTCATTGTGGCTAATGGCAGCCATATTTAATGGTCGCCATTTTGGTGTTGCACGGATTTTAAAGTGGCTCCCTATCTGGAAAGTTACCTTTTGGCATCAACTATGACCACAGAAAGTGGCACATCCCAATCAAAAAGTGCAGATTTTTGGCTTATATAGCCATGTACCCGACGTACTATAAAGCACAAAGTTCCCTTTTAAGTATGGCAAGCAAAAATTTAATATTTTCTTTTATTGATTATATGTTATATGCTTGCACTAATAAAAATAATAATTATTATTATAGTACAGTACCTAGAGGTAAAAATATGCAAAACTTCGGAATAATGTCATATTGAATGGATTTCGTTCATTTTGGAAGTATAAGCTTCACAGAAAAGTTTCTATATTGTGCGGGGGCTTGCTAATTTATAGGGGGTAGATGCCACCCCCTCTCTGGGGGTGGCACTTAAAGAATATATATATATATATATATATATTTATTGGAGCTGAAGTAGAATCAAATTTTTAGAAGAAAAGGTTCTATGCAATTTTTCTCACAAATTGATAGTTTTCAAGTTATAACAACTTCAAAATTGCGATTTTAGCTTAAAAAAAAAAGGTTTCCAAACGGCTTTCGTCAGGTATCTCGAAAAGTATTACTTTATCGAAAAAATGTTACAAACCTATTACATAAAGTACAAACTGGGAATTAATTATATTTTTTGTTTATTGATGTAGGATTAATAATTTCGATATTAGATATTTAAGTTTACATTTGGCATCCAAGTATTCATAAGATAATTATTTAGAGTGAGAGTAAAATATCTCAGAAACTGTGACACATACGTCAAGGTAGAATAATAGGTCATTAATTAAGCTTTCAACTGTTTTTTTATTTGTTTCTATAGCATAAAAAACAAAGAAGTTATGACCGAAGCAATGTGCGTCTACACATTTTTTTTTAAACAACGTCGCCATTTTGTTACTGTAATTAGCCAGTAATTAAAAAAAGGAATTTCAAACACTGCTTCTCATTAATATATAGCATGACGTAGATGTCAAATTTTTTGGTTTGTATAGAGCACTTGCTTTAGAAAAAAATACAGTTTAAACTATAAAGGTATTTTCGATAAAACGATATTTTGTTTTCCTTTTCCAAATAGGTATCTCAATAAATATTAGTTTTATTGAAAAATGGGTAGAGACCAAAAATAAGGCTCATAAACTGATGAATTTAGCTTGTTTATTTATTTACATAGATTTAATAGTTTCGGAGATATGAAAGTTTACAAATGGCGTCCGAACGTTTATAAGTCGTAAAATGCAGTTTAAATGTTAAATATCTCAGAAATTGAGACACCTACGTCACGCATACTAAGAAATGAAATTAAAGACAATTAATTGCGCTTTCAAATTATTTTTTACTCGTTCTTGTAGCATAAGAAGTAAAGAAGTTATGATGTAAAAATGAGCGTATTTATATTTTTTTATATAAAAAGGACGCCATTTTGTTACTCTAATTAGCCAGTAATTTAAATAAATTATCTCAAATACAGTTTTTCGTTAGGGTGTAGCATTACCTAGATGTTCAATTTTTTTTGCTCATTTAAAGCACTTGCTTTAGAAAAAAATGCATTTTAAACTTTAAAGGTAATTTCGAAACACTTGGAAACCAAATATAAACTTAAATATCTCCGAAATTATTAATCCTACATCAATAAACAAAAAATATAATTATTTCCCAGTTTGTACTTTCTGTAATTGGTCTGTAACATTTTTTCGATAAAGTAATACTTTTCGAGATACTTGACGAAAGCCGTTTGGAAATACCTTTTTTTTAAGCTAAAATCGCAATTTTGAAGTCGTTAACTTAAAAACTATCAATTTATGTGAAAATTTGCATAGAACCTTTTCTTCTTAAAGTTTGATTCTACTTCAGCTCCAATAAATATATGTATATGTATATTTTTTAAGTGCCACCCCCTTAGAGGGGGTGGCATTCACCCTCTATAAATTAGCAAGCCCCCGCACAATATAGAAACTTTTCTGTCAAGCATTTACTATTATACCTCCAAAAATGAACTAAATCCGTTCAATATGACATTATTCCGAAGTTAAAACCTCTAGTTACTGTACTATTAGTGCAAGCATATAAAATACTTGTGCCCGACATTAATTAGTCTTCGCAGGTCATACTCTTAAAAATGAATTTGTGTGATATTCTTTTCTTTTCTTTCTTTTCGGGTTCAAAAGTTACTAACAATAATTTGCAACAAAATATGCTTTTTCGTCAATATTTTGAAAATTAAGCATGATAGGGCAAAACATACGTAACTTTTCGGTAGAGCATAAAATTCTCTCGTATAATGGTTATAATAAAAAACGGTACATATGATAGTTAAATTATCGTTATAAAAGGTAATATAATATTTATATTTTATTTTATATAATTGTTTATAATTATATAAAAATTTTGTTTAATAGTTTTCTCAATCTAATATAATACTGCGTACAGTCATAATATGCTTTCTTAATGTATATGGGGAAGTTAGTTTAAGGCTGACCTCTTCCTTTTATGTGTAGATTCTTTTGTGCACCTTTTTTTCTTACATTCTTCTACCTACATTCAACTTAAATCTGGTTTCTTTCTTGCACAGAGCAATAAAACAATTAAAGCGTCTCAAATGCCAAAAGAACTCTTGCCAATGGTATACAAAAGCTACACAACGCCTGTTTAAAGCAAGATAGAGTTATATTACCGTATTTAGCCATAGATCTAACTAAAAAATTATTAGTCCTAAATTACTATGACGAAAATAAAATGTATAAATGAAGTATAAAGAATTATTTTAGAATTTGTTAAAATTAAATAATCAAAACATTAGAATACATTACAACAAATTAACTGAGCAGTTGGAAATTTTAAATAAAATGAAAGTCATTGTTTATAAGAAATGCTTTAGTACAGAAAAAATAATTTTTTAATTCCGTAAAAATACATGGCGAAAACTGCAGTCCTAGAGATAATGACGTATACTTCACGAAAATAATTATTTGTAGATGGTACAAATTTTTTTCTTTATTTTTTGAATAGACACGTGGTATTTTTAACTTCAATATTTTATAAACAACTCGAAAAATAAAGCAATAAAGGATATAGTTTCACTCACTTTCGTTACAGATTTATGCATTATTACACTATATGTCTTAAATTATACAGAGACAGTAATTTTTAATGGTTTTTATTTTCTTGTTAGTTAACAAATTATCAGAAAGTTTTTTGTCTATTTTTATTCAATGCTTAGATTTAGTTCAGAACTTCTTATTGCACTTGTTACCACACCAAAACCAAAAACAAACTAAAATAATAAAATCGCGGCAGAAAGAATTCCTTAATCACCTTTTTTGATGCTGTCATAAAGTTGTTTAGGGCAAACGCTCTGCTCTTTTCCCACTAATATTTTCGTTAGTGTTTTCTAACTGTGATTAAAATTTACCTTTTTTATCTAAATATGTAGGTATATTATTTGCCTACATATAATAAAACAAGAATAGCAGTAGGCTATGTTTTGATTCTAACATGTGTTAAATAAAATGGACATTTCGGACAGAACGCTTTGGTTATACAGACAATAGTTATTTTTATACCAAGGCCGCGAAATCCCTTTTTACGTACTGAGAGAAAAATTATCGCCGAGGCCGCTTGCGGCCGAGGCAAGATAATCTCGAGGGAGCAAAAAAATTTCGCGGCCATGGTATAAACACTATTTTTTGTGCAACCTTAAATTATAGTTAGTATAGATGGTGAAAATAACACCACCGTTTATGATATATTTTGCTAAATAAACGCGGTGGCCTTAACGTCAAAGTGTTTCTATGGAAACGGTATATTTTGAATGTATACTTGACAGTCTGTTTAATAAAATATAACAATTTTTGTTTGTCATATTTCAGAAATGTCAATTTCAATTGCACAAAAAATTAGTGTTTTGAATCTAGTTTTTGTCAATTTCCACGGCATACTTGATACTAGTATTTTCTCGATTTTTAAATTATTATTCACAAGAGAATTTTCATGTTTATGTATACGGTTGTTTTTGTTATTTTTTTCTATCTAAAAAAAATATAAACACATTCGGCGATTGTTAATAACAAATTGTTTATTAAATAAACAAATAAATTCACAACAAAAAAAATTTATTTTTTCCACCTTTTGGATAATTGCAAATAATAAATTTAGGAATAATTTTTTTTCTTAATAACATGTTTCAATAATGAAAAAAGACAAAAGTGATTATAAACAATTAAAAACAATTTTTAAGAATTTTTTTTAATCATAATATTCTATAACAAATAAAATGGCAGAAAAATATTTTTCAAAAATACGTAATTTATCTATTTGTTTATATTTGTTTAAACAAATAGCAATAAAAATTTTAAGATTATGTAATCTTATAGTATTTTTAAATATAAGAACAGTAAGAGTAATTAAAATTAATAAAAAAAAATTTTTTCCAACGGGATATTGTTCCTTTAAGTGTTTAAATAATAACATAATTTTTATGAATTTTAAAATTAATATTTAATAAAAAATATTTTTACTTATTCCGGACGGTTTCAGAGCATCGTAACGCCTTAGTGTTCGCTGCGCGGCGCTCTATTTTCAACATTAAATTAAAATTATTCATAATCTCGTTAATAATAGATGTAGAGTTTCGGGAGTCGGGACTTTTTTATTGGGAATTTCTTCCTCTTTAAGAATCATTCTTTCTTTAAAATTTTTAATAGTTTTCGAGTTATTTGCAAAAAACGGAACTCGTTATTTTTTCAATTTTCATTAGTTTATGACTTTTGCAATTGTTTATGTGCGGGTTTGAAACTTTTGCACATTTTTCTAGACGTCATTCCGAATCCAATGCAATCAAGGTAGGTGTATGACGTCAGATGCACCAAGACCGACTACAAATATAAATTCAAATTACCATCATAAAAATATATGTGTTCATTAATAAAAAAACCGCTGCCTAAAAAATCACTACTTCCACATCTAGATTTTCCTGCCCAAGCCTTTTATAGCAAAAAAATGTCGATACTATATTTGCAATCCACTGTGTAAAAATAATTGTTCATAGAACTTTGATAATATAATATTTGAAATGGTCTATCCCAAAAACCCATAAAACGATGTGCAACATGGTAGTGGAGGTAGTAGAGGAGGAAGCTGTTGGCAAAAAATTTAGAGGCTCTTGTACACATAAATCACAATTTTATTTTTTTATTCCCTTTAATAATGTGGTAGAGGTGGTGGCGAGTGCCAAAAAAGTATTCAGGCCTTTTGTTCCTTTATACACACTAAATCACAATTTTAACTTTTTATTCCCTTCCATAATCACCTTCAATAATTTGAGAAAAAAATTTTTTTACGATTACTATACTTCAAATCCACTACGTGGATGTGTAAGTAATAAGTATTCCGCAGTTATGAAGTTGTTCTCTTTTGCACATCCAAATAGAATAAAACGATTCAAGTTAGCCCATCAAAATTGTGTTTTTTTAGAGACCATGTAGGCTTAACAGGGAACCAAGACAGATCACGTCATGCAGTTAGGTGCACCATACAGTAAAGGGAACCTGACTTAAAAAACCGCTGCGTAAAGAATCACTATTTCAACATCCAAGTCTCTTACAAAGAAAAAAGGTTGATACTGTATTTGCAGTCCATTATGTGGAAATAACTGATCATAGAATTTTAATAATATAATATTTGCAATCGTCTACCACAAAA
Source organism: Rutpela maculata (assembly GCA_936432065.2). Lineage (NCBI taxonomy): Eukaryota > Metazoa > Arthropoda > Insecta > Coleoptera > Cerambycidae > Rutpela > Rutpela maculata. Next base: position 166,425,412 of record OW386286.2, read on the forward strand.
GCCCATAAAACAATATGCCATATCGACAGTGGGGATGGTAGTGGGGGGTATAGCTGATGCAAAAAAAAATTAAGGCCTTTGGTACTTATACACACACAAAAGCACAATTTTATTTTTTTCGTCCTTTAATAATGGGGTAGGGATGGTAATGGGGGTGATAATGAAAGTGGCTGATGTCAAAAAAATTTTGAGTAGGTACTTGGCTTCTCGTACATACACTAAATCCTAATTTTATAAACGCTCACTTGCTTGCTTTGCCTATTTATCCCCCTTATGGGGGATAAATAGGCGGAATAAGATCAAAACACAATCTATTTCCAGATCTCGTTATAATACATAGGTGTCCCAAATTTTGAGTTTTGAGGTTTTTTTTCTCTCTGTATATGGCTTTACAAGCTCAGTGTTTTGGCCACGAACATATTAAAAAGCTAATATATAATATTTTAGGTAAGATATAATCGACAAAGAATGCGATAATAGATAAAGATTTTATTTTGACAGATTATTGTAATTAATATATGAAAAAAAAATGTGACTACACTTACACACAACTGAAACGTCATCCATACTCAGGGATAAAGCAAAAAAATATTTTGAGGTTTCTGGTTCTTTTACACACACTAAATCACATTTTTTTTCTTTCCTTTAATAATGGGGTGGGGGTGGTAATGGGGTGGCTAATGCCAAAATTTTTTTTGAGACCTTAGCTTCTCTTGTCTATACTAAATATCAATTTTATGAACTCTTACCTGCTTGATTTACTCCAAATTTACCCCAATTTACCCCCCAACCCTTCAACGGAACAAGATGAAAATATAATCTAGTTCTAGATCTCGTTAAAGTACATATGTGTACCAAATTTCAAGTCAATATCTTAAACGGTTCCAGAGTAATCGTGCGCACAAAAAAAAATTACAAAGAGATTTTTTTTGCTCAAACTTAAAATATCGACCTTTCAGGCATTCTAAGCCTGTTTATAAAAACATTTTTTTACCTTTATTATACGTTCACTCCACTATGTGGATGTGGAAATAGTACCAGCTTATAGTGATTATGGACAATGCATATCTATCCTTATAATATGTAAAACATCATTCTGCATACTAATAATAATTGTTTAATGACCGATATTTCTCCATGAAAATTTTAGTACCAAAATTATAATAATTAAGTATAGTATTATTGAATACTGAATGCAAAAAAACACAATCCTAATTTAGGGACATTTATTTGAATTTCTGTATTACACTTCAAAACACATTTTAAGATGTTTAAGATGCTAACAACTATTCTTCTTTCATAACACTGTATCATGTATTTCATAATTCTTAGTAGGCATATGAATTTTTGAATTCGAATTGTTCGAATATAATACAATACTTGTGAGGTTAAAAAATGGATTCAAATAAAGAGCTTTCATTCATCGATTGTGACTTCATGAAGAAAGTATTTAAGAGGAAATAAGAATCGAACGTTATCGAGCCATTGCAACGATGCCAAATATCGGGCTATATAACGTGCGATAGATATCAGCTGTATAAGAGTCTTGGATATACAGGAACAGCGCCGCCTGACTCAGTAGTGCTGAACTAAAAGTGTATCTCGGAACATGAAAATATGACTTTTTGAAGCCCACCCCAAAATTTTGTAGGAAGGAAGCTAACGTGATTTGTGGCCATTTAGTGATGATATACACGGGGGTACGTTGATGAGCCCGACCCCGGGCTTCACTGCGTCAAATCGGGCTGCACTACAACCGCTCAGTGTATGAAACGGGCCTGTATATGACCATGCATATCTCTCTCTATATATATATATATATATATACATATATGTATATATATATAGAGATATGCATGGTCATATACAGGCCCGTTTCATACAGTGAGCGGTTGTAGTGCAGCCCGATTTGACGTTGTGCAGCCCGGGGTCGGGCTCATCAGCGTACCCCTGTGTATATCATCACTAAATGGCCACAAATCACGTTAGCTTCCTTCCTACAAAATTTTGGGGTGGGCTTCAAAAAGTCATATTTTCATGTTCCGAGATACACTTTTAGTTCAGCACTACTGAGTCAGGCGGCGCTGTTCCTGTATATCCAAGACTCTTATACAGCTGATATCTATCGCACGTTATATAGCCCGATATTTGGCATCGTTGCAATGGCTCGATAAGGTTCGATTCTTATTTCCTCTTAAATACTTTCTTCATGAAGTCACAATCGATGAATGAAAGCTCTTTATTTGAATCAATTTTTTAACCTCACAAGTATTGTATCATATTCGAACAATTTTTCTAAATTCAAAAATTCATATGCCTACTAAGAATTGTGAAATACATGGTACAGTGTTATGAAAGAAGAATAGTTGTTAGCATCTTAAACGTCTTAAAATGTGTTTTGAAGTGTAATACAGAAATTCAAATAAATGTCCCTAAATTAGGATTGTTTTTTTGCATTCAGTATTTAATAATACTATACTTAATTATTATAATTTTGGTACTAAAATTTTCATGGAGAAATATCGGTCATTAAACAATAATTATTATTATGCAGAATGATGTTTTACATATCATAAGGATAGATAGGCATTGTCCATAATCACTATAAGCTGGTACTACTTCCACATCCACATAGTGGAGTGAACGTATAATAAAGGTAAAAAAAATGTTTTTTTAAACAGGCTTAGAATGCCACGAAAGGTCAATATATTAAGTTCGAGCAAAAAAAATCTCTCTGTAATTTTTTTTGTGCGCACGATTACTCTGGAACCGTTTATGATGTTAACTCAAAATTTGGGACACCTGTGTATTATAACGAGATCTGGAAATAGATTATGTTTTGATCTTATTCCGTTGAAGTTTGGGATGAGGGGACAAATAGGCAAAGCAAGCAAGTGAGAGTTTATAAAATTGGGATTTAGTGTATGTACGAGAAGCCAAGTACCTACTCAAATTTTTTTTGACATCAGCCACTTCCACTATCACCCCCATTACCACCCCTACCTCATTATTAAAGGACGAAAAAAAATAAAATTGTTATTTTGTGTGTGTATAAGTACCAAAGGCCTAAATTTTTTTTTGCATCAGCTATACTCCCCACTACCATCCCCACTGTCGATATGGCATATTGTTTTATGGGCTTTTGTGGTAGACGATTGCAAATATTATATTATTAAAGTTCTATGATCAGTTATTTCCACATAATGGACTGCAAATACAGTATCAACCTTTTTTTCTTTGTAAGAGACTTGGATGTTGAAATAGTGATTCTTTACGCAGCGGTTTTTTAAGTCAGGTTCCTAACTGCATGACGTGATCTGTCTTGGTTCCCTGTTAAGCCTACATGGTCTCTAAAAAAGCACAATTTTGATGGGCTAACATGAATCGTTTTATTCTATTTGGACGTGCAAAAGAGAACAACGTCATAACTGCGGAATACTTATTACTTACACATCCACATAGTGGATTTGAAGTATAGTAATCGTAAAAAAAAAAAAATTCTCAAATTATTGAAGGTGATTATGGAAGGGAATAAAAAGATAAAATTATGATTTAGTGTGTATAAAGGAACAAAAGGCCTGAATACTTTTTTGGCACTCGCCACCACCTCTACCACATTATTAAAGGGAATAAAAAAATAAAATTATGATTTATGTGTACAAGAGCCTCTAAATTTTTTGCCAACAGCTTCCCCCTCTACTACCTCCACTACCATGTTGCACATCGTTTTATGGGTTTTTGGATAGACCATTTCAAATATTATATTATCAAAGTTCTATGAACAATTATTTTTACACAGTGGATTGCAAATATAGTATCGACATGTTTTTGCTATAAAAGGCTTGGGCAGGAAAATCTAGATGTGGAAGTAGTGATTTTTTAGGCAGCGGTTTTTTTTATTAATGAACACATATATTTTTATAATGGTTATTTGAATTTATATTTGTAGTCGGTCTCCCTGCATGGTGCATCTGACGTCATGCACCTACCTTGTTTGCATTGGATTCTGAATGACGTCTAGAAAAATGTGCAAAAGTTTCAAACCCGCACATAAACAAGTTATAAACTAATGAAAATTGAAAAAAATAACGAGTTCCGTTTTTTGCAAATAACTCGAAAACTATTAGAAACTTTAAAGAAAGAAAGATTCTTAAAGAGGAAGAAATTCCCAATAAAAAAGTCCCGACTCCCTAAACTCTACATCTATTATTAACGAGATTATTAATAATTTTAATTTAATGTTGAAAATAGTGCTCCGCGCAGCGAACGCTAAGGCGTTACGATGCTCTGAAACCGTCCGGAACAAGTAAAAATATTTTTTGTTATTAAATATTAATTTTAAAATTCATAAAAATTATGTTATTATTTAAACACTTAAAGGAACAATATCCCGTTGGAAAAAATTTTTTTTTATTAATTTTAATTACTCTTACTGTTTTTATATTCAAAAATACTATAAGATTACATAAACTTAAAATTTTTATTGCTATTTGTTAAAAAAATTTTATAAACAATTAGATAAATTACGTGTTTTTGAAAAATATTTTTCTGCTTTTTCATTTGTTATAGAATATTATGATTAAAAAAAATTCTTAAAAATTGTTTTTAATTGTTTATAATCACTTTTGTCTTTTTTCATTATTTAAACATGTTATTAAGAAAAAATTTTATTCCTAAATTTATTATTTGCAATTATCCAAAAGGTGGAAAAAAGCATTTTTTTTTGTTGTGAATTTATTTGTTTATTTAATAAACAATTTGTTATTAACAATCGCCGAATGTGTTTATATTTATTTTAGATAGAAAGAAATATCAAAAACAACCGTATACATAAACATGAAAATTCTTTTGTGAATAATAATTTAAAAATCGAGAAAAGTATGCCGTGGAAATGGACAAAAACTAGATTCAAAACATTAATTTTGTCTATATAACCAAAGCGTTCTGTTCGAAATGTCCATTTTATTTAACACGTGTTAGAATCAAAACATAGCCTACTGCTATTCTTGTTTTATTATATGTAGGCAAATAATACACCTACATATTTAGATAAAAAAGGTATATTTTAATCACAGTTAGAAAACACTAACGAAAATATTAGTGGGAAAAGAGCAGAGCGTTTGCCCTAAACAACTTTATGACAGCATCAAAAAAGGTGATTAAGGAATTCTTTCTTCCGCGATTTTATTATTTTAGTTTGTAACAAGTGCAATAAGAAGTCCTGAACTAAATCTAAGCATTGAATAAAAATAAACAAAAAAACTTTCTGATAATTTGTTAACTAGCAAGAAAATAAAAACCATTAAAAATTACTGTCTCTGTATAATTTAAGAAATATAGTGTAATAATGCATAAATCTGTAACGAAAGTGAGTGGAACTATATCTTTTATTGCTTTATTTTTCGAGTTGTTTATAAAATATTGAAGTTAAAAATATCACGTGTCTATTCAAAAAATAAAGAAAAAAATTTGTACCATCTACAAATAATTCTTTTCGTAAAGTATACGTCATTACCTCTAGGACTGCAGTTTTCGCCATGTATTTGTACGGAATTGAAAATTATTTTTTCTGTACTAAAGCATTTCTTATAAACAATGACTTTCATTTTATTTTAAATTTCCAACTGCTCAGTTAATTTGTTGTAATGTATTCTAATGTTTTGATTATTTAATTTTAACAAATTCTAAAATAATTCTTTATACTTCATTTATACATTTTATTTTCGTCATAGTAATTTAGGACTAATAATTTTTTAGTTAGATTTATGGCTAAATACTGTAATATAACTCTATCTTGCTTTAAACAGGCGTTGTGTAGCTTTTGTATACCATTGGCAACAGTTCTTTTGGCATTTGAGACGCTTTAATTGTTTTATTGCTCTGTGCAAGAAAGTAACTGTCGCCAGATTTAAGTTGAATGTAGGTAGAAGAATGTAAGAAAAAAGGTGCACAAAAGAGTTTACACACAAAAGGAAGAGGTCAGCCTTAACTAGCTTCCCCATATACATTAAGAAAACATATTATGACTGTACGCAGTATTACATTAGATTGAGAAATCTATTAAACAAAATTTTTATATAATAATAAACAATTATATAAAATAAAATATAAATATTATATTACCTTTAATAACGATAATTTAACTATCAAATGTACCGTTTTTTATTATAACCATTATACGAGAGAATTTTATGCTCTACCGAAAAGTTACGTATATTGTTTTGCCCTATCATGCATAATTTTCAAAATATTGACGAAAAAGCATATTTTGTTGCAATTATTGTTAGCAACTTTTGAACCCGAAAAGAAAGGAAAGAAAAGAATATCACACAAATTCCTTTTTAAGAGTATGACCTGCGAAGACTAATTAATGTCGGGCACAAGTATTTTATATGCTTGCACTAATAGTACAGTAACTAGAGGTTTTAACTTCGGAATAATGTCATATTGAACGGATTTAGTTCATTTTTAGAGACATAGAAACAAACTTTAAGAAGAAAAGGTTCTATGCAAATTTTCACATGAATTGATAGTTTTTAAGTTATAACGACTTCAAAATTGCGATTTTAGCTTAAAAAAAAGGTATTTCCAAACGGCTTTCGTCAAGTATCTCGAAAAGTATTACTTTTTCGAAAACATGTTACAGACCAATTACAGAAAGTACAAACTGGGAAATAATTATATTTTTTGTTTATTGATGTAGGATTAATAATTTCGGAGATATTTAAGTTTATATTTGGTATCCAAATTTCGAAATTACCTTTAAAGTTTAAAATGCATTTTTTTCTAAAGCAAGTGCTTTAAATGAGCAAAAAAAATTGAACATCTAGGTAATGCTACACCCTAACGAAAAACTGTATTTGAGATAATTTATTTAAATTACTGGCTAATTAGAGTAACAAAATGGCGTCCTTTTTATATAAAAAAATATAAATACGCTCATTTTTACATCATAACTTCTTTACTTCTTATGCTACAAGAACGAGTAAAAAATAATTTGAAAGCGCAATTAATTGTCTTTAATTTCATTTCTTAGTATGCGTGACGTAGGTGTCTCAATTTCTGAGATATTTAACATTTAAACTGCATTTTACGACTTATAAACGTTCGGACGCCATTTGTAAACTTTCATATCTCCGAAACTATTAAATCTATGTAAATAAATAAACAAGCTAAATTCATCAGTTTATGAGCTTTATTTTTTCAATAAAACTAATATTTATTGAGATACCTATTTGGAAAAGGAAAACAAAATATCGTTTTATCGAAAATACCTTTATAGTTTAAACTGTATTTTTTTCTAAAGCAAGTGCTGTATACAAACCAAATCATCATCTACGTCATGCTATATATTAATGAGAAACAGTGTAGTCCAATTAAATAAGTCGGCAAATCAGAATTTTGAGCTAAATACTTGAATTTTTGATATAACTTACTTTGATGTATTAGAACACGATTAAAGAAAGAAATTTTTTTCTGAACCCCCGGGAAGGGGTGAAAAAAAATACAATAAAGTGTTTTTTCAAAATTACTCAAAATGTGTAAAGGCTAGTAAAAAAAATTTCAAACAAAAATTGTAAAGCATGAAATTTTATATAAAAATGATCTCTAGACTTTTTTTGGTATTACTAAAATTAACGGAGTTGGGCTGGTTAGAAATTAAGGGATGATATGTACAACTTTAAAAAATCATAGCGTGCTGAAAAGGTAATAAATTAAAAAAAAAAATTTCTATTTACTCAGAAAAATATAAACGTTCGTTTCAGAGAAATGGATTTTTTTTTAAATTGTTAATAAAAAAGTTATAAAAATTTAAATTTTTTTATTTTCAATTAAAACTACTTTGAACGGTGAAACGAATTTTTTTTTATACCATTCTGTTCATTATTTAATATATTGAACATTTGCTTTTAAAAATTTTTTTTACCCTTCATTTTCAAGAAGGTATGAATTTATTTACTTGCTTAGTTTTTTTCCAAACGTAAGACACTGCTCTTGTGACGTCATGATAACTGAAAAGAAATAAAGAATGCATACGACAAAGATAAAATTGTTTCGTAGCTGCTGCGTTGCCTACAAGACGCGCATGCGTCACATCTATAGGGCATCTGCACGTGACGTCACAGCTAACCTCAAAAATATGTGTTTCTTAAGATTTAAGAGTATTACGCAGCTATTATTAAAATTTCTGCCTGGTTCCCGTATTTTCAACTAAAATCTAGTTCAGTGTAATGTTTATGAAGTTCTAAACACTTTGTCCTAATAAAATAGGTCTCTTTTTGTAGGTTGGAAATCTAACCTGTAATTAGCAGTCTATTTCTATTAATCAAGAATATTGAAAAATTATTTACGTGAATTTTTAAATATTTGCTTGGAGCCAATACCGGCTCCAAGCTAAAAATGCGTACACAAACATTAGAAATGAGAATAAACTTGAAAAACTTAAAATTTAAGGTTATGTTAGGTACATGATGCACATGCAGACTAGTTTACAAGTTCAAGGCCGTGTCAGTGCTTCATAAAGCTCGTAAAAATATTAGTGAGGGCTCATTGAATTCGGAATGACGTCTAGAAAAAGTGTAAAAGTTTCACACCCGCACATAAACAGTTGCAAAAGTCATAAACAAATGAAGATTGAAAATATAACGAGTTTCGTCTTTTGCAAATAACTCGAAAACTATTAATATTTAAGAAAATTGAAAGAACGATTCTTAAAGAGGAGTGAATCAGCGCTCTGCGCGGCGAACACTAAGCCGTTACGATGCTCTGAAATCGGCCGTAATAAGTAAAAATATTTTTTTATATTATTAAATATTAATTTAAAATTTTTTAAAAATTATGGTATTATTTAGAAACTTAACGGAACAATGTCACGTTGAAAAAAAATTGTTTCACCGATTTTTCATAAAATGAGCCTATTGTTAATTAACAAATTTTTTAGAGTTTACGTTTATATTTCAAGTCGGATAATTGTTAAACAAAAGCCACTAAAATTATTTCGCTTTGTGGAGCACTTATGTCAACTATACTTTATGGGATTACGACATTGCGATGTTTTTAATTTTTAATCACAATATTTTTAGGCTATTGTCTATGTCCAAAAAAAGGGGGTTGAAAGGAACTAAAACGTTAAAGGGTTTTTATTGTTTCTTATGTTCAATTGACCCCAAAATATGAGAAAACCGTTGAGTGCTACCATTTAAAGGGGTGCGTTTGTGAGATCGAATGAAAAAGGTCCACTTTTCACATTTTTGAGTTTTACTGGAAAACTATGCATTTTTCCTATAAACACGTCAATAGAAAAGTTGTAGAGAACTAAATTTCCAATCGAAATGGTACCTTCAGAAGTCAATTTTTTTTTACAAAAATACGCCCAGAAAACAAAACAAAAAGAAACGGAAAAATGCATTTTTTTTTAAATTTAAGCCTGTAACTTTTTTTCGGGTACTTACATTTAGGCATAGATATCACAGCCCCACAAAAAAAAGTTCAAAGCACCACCCCCACGGGGTTGAGAGACGCCACCCCTATAAAAAAAACTATGGAAATGAAACAAATAAGCAACAGTATAGCTTTTTCGTTACATCTTGAATTACGGTAGTTTACATCCATTCTGGGGGTGTTACTTAATAACATTTATAGGACATGAGTTTCAAACCCTTAGTGTACAACGCGATTTTTGCCAATCATAGCATCCGTGAAAATGTAAATCCGGTTAGTTTCTCTCTGTTTTTCCAGCATCCTACAGATATAGCGGTAGTATCTCGAAACCCCGTGGGGGTGGTTTTCAAGCACATCGTCGAATATAGTTTAGTTTCTTCTCTCTTCCACACAACGCAGGTGTTTCGAATTTTTATAGAAGTCACTGTAACTTTTTATAGTTAAATCTTACAGGGTTTTCACATCCTCTGAGGGTTGACAGTGTAGGATGTTGATGGTACGTAAGTTTCTGGTTCTATTTTAGAGTACTACGCAATTTCAGCCAATTATAGCATCCATGAAAATAGAAATCCTGTTGGATTTTACGTTTTTTCTTGTTTTTCTCGTGTCCTTTGAACTTAAAGGTGGTTGTCCTCAACCCTATAGGGGCAGTTTATGAAGATTACGTTAGACCTGATGTAGTTTCTTAACACTTTAACAAAACTTAGATATTTCGAGATTTTTCAGCGGTCATTGTTGTTTTGGATCGATTTTTTTATATATGGGGGTTAGTTTTCGCCCCTCCCTGGGGGTGTGTTTCATATCTATTGTATGTACGCTGCTGTATAACCTTAATTTGTATAATTCGATTGATTAAGAAGTAACAACTATTCTGGTAGCTTAATCTTCCTTCTGGGGGTGTAAGATTTTTTTTAACCCCGGATTCGGATTCAGCGACCGAAAATACATAAGGATACATGGGTCTGGTTCGCTACTTTGAACTTTTATTTTTTTTTTGTGGGGCTGTGTATTCTGCATAAAAAAAAGCTGACGTTTTACCCGTTAATAATCATTTTAACGGTAAAACGCCAGTTTTTTTATGCAGCAATGTCTATGCCTAAATGTACCCGAAAAAAGTTACAGGCTAAAATTTAAAAAATTAAAAATTGCATTTTTTCGTTTTTTTTGTTTTGTTTTCTGGGCGTATTTTTGTAAAAAAAAAAAATTTGACTTCTGAAGGTGCCATTTCGATTGGAAATTTAATTCTCAACAACTTTTCTATTGACGTGTTTATAGGAAAAATGCATAGTTTTCGAGCAAAACTCAAAACAACAATAGGCTCATTTTATGAAAAATCGGTGAAACAATTTGTTTCCAACGGGATATTGTTCCTTTAAGCGTCTAAATAATACCATAATTTTTTAAAATTTTTAAATTAATATTTAATAACATAAAAAATATTTTGACTTATTACGGCCGGTTTCAGAGCATCATAACGGCTTAGTGTTCGCCGCGCAGAGCTCCATTTTCTACATTAATAGACGTAGAGTTTCGGGAGTTCTTACTTTTTTATTTCAAATTCATTCCTCTTTAAAAATGTTTCTTTAAATTTTCTTAAAAATTAATAGTTTTCGAGTTATTTGCAAAAACGAAACTCGTTATTTTTTCAATCTTCATTTGTTTATAACTTTTGCAATTGTTTATATGCGGGGTTTGAAACTTTTGCACATTTTTCTAGGTGTCATTCCGAATCCAATGAGCCCTCACTCATATTTTCACGAGCTATATTAAGCATTAACACGGCTTTGAACTTGTGAACTAGTTTATATATCCCAATGCAGCGGTGGTGTGTTTTGGTGAACAAATGCTCCTAAAAATTGTTAACAAATTTGTTTTTAATAATTCTTATTTTAACTTTTTATAAGATTAATTTAATATAGAATGGATCATACATTTTGTTTTAAGAATGAATTATTTTCTTCTAATTGTTATTATCCATCCATCCAAAAAATGGTTCAATTATTATTATTATATAATTTATCCAATTTTATTATTATTTAGATTAGGAATAGAATAATATCAATGATCTATTTTAATGGAAATGTATCGATCATGTTTTTTTAAATGTCATTTTGTTTTCATTCAAAATTGAAATTAATGATCCAAAAAAAAAATTTGTTGATTCATATATTTCTGTATACACAATTTTTAAAATATGTATACAATTATAATAATTTTTATAATAATTTCTTATGGTCTTAAAAAATAATAAATTAAAATAGTTGAAATTTTGTAATTTAAAAAAAAAGTAATGTAAATATTTGTAATTGTCAATTTTTTTGAAATTAAGAAGAAAAATTATTTCAGTTGTTAATGTGGAAAAAAAATAATTTTCATTATTGCAAATATTCATTTTTGCAAATAATTTTTACTTCTACATTACGAATTAGTTTATTAATTTAATCTAAAATGCATAAAAAAACCCATTTTTTGCAACCTTGGTTCAAATACGCGAATTTCGACTAATTTAAAACGATGTTTCAAACAATTATTTCCAATGCTCCAATAATTCGTCTGCAAAATTTTCTCGCAAAAAAAATTATATTGTGTACTTTATTTTTAATTTATATCAATAATGTCAAACAAATAATTCTAAATTTAGTAGAAATCAGCAAGTATTAACAGTAATAATAATTTCTTTCATTACAATTCAAAGATTAATTTAAAAAATATTTAGATCACGTAAACAAAATTCCACGTGTCTAATACCTATAACCAAAATGTACATAAAACGAAGCGTGTATAAGTATGTAGATTTCGCAAAACACTCTTATTATACTTGACCACAATTAAAATTTTTTTTAACAATTTGTAGGAGCATTTCTTCACCAAACCATTCACAACCGCTGCATTGAGATATCGGGCATCTGCATCATAACATAACCTTAAATTTTAAGTTTTTCAAGTTTATTCTCATTTTTAATGTTTGTATACGCATTTTTAGCTTGGAGCCGGTACTAGCTCTAAGCAAATATTTAAAAATTCGTGTAAATAATTTTTAAATATTGTTGATTAATATAAATAGACTGCTAATTACAGGTTAGATTTCCAACCTACAAAAAGAGTCCTATTTTATTGGGACAAAGTATTTAGAACTTCATAAACATTACCCTGAACTAGATTTTAGTTGAAAATACGGGAACCACGCAGAAATTTCAATAACAGTTGCGTAATACTCTTAAATCTTAAGAAACACATATTTTTGAGGTTAGTTGTGACGTAACGCGCGGATGCTGTTACTGCCGTCTTAAGGTGAAAAGCCGCATCTAGATATTTGTCATAAATGAGATCCTACTAATATATGAGCACCCAAGAGTTCTGCAGTTAAAAATATTATTAAAAAATTATAAAGTACAAAAACATAAGTGGATAAAAAGCAGCTACATGATTTCCTTAATTAATATTTACTAGTTGGGAAAAAAACAAACGCCTTTGTTACTTTCCTCGCCAACGTACAATTTGCAGATGGGCTATTCTCCTTGTGACTTATGACGGCAGTATAGATGTGACGTATACGCGTCTTGTAGGCAACGTAGCAGCTACGAAACCATTTTATCTTTGTCGTACGCATTCTTTATTTCTTTTCAGTTATCGTGACGTCACAAGAGCAGTGTCTTACGTTTGGAAAAAAATTAAACAGTTAAATAAATTCATACCTGCTCGAAAATGATGGGTAAAAAAAAATTTCAAAAGCAAATGTTCAATATATTAAATGATGAACAGAATGATGTAAAAAAAATTCGTTTCACCCTTCAAAGTGGTTTTAATTGAAAATAAAAAAATTAAAATTTTTATAACTTTTTTATTAACAGTTTAAAAAAAAAATCCATTTCTCTGAAACAAATGTTTATATTTTTCTGAGTAAATAGAAGAAAAAAATTTTTAAATTCATTAACTTTTCAGCACGCTATGATTTTTTAAAGTTGTACATATCATCCCTTAATTTCTAACCAGCCTAACTCTGTTAATTTTAGTAATACCAAAAAAAGTCTAGAGATCATTTTTATATAGAATTTCATGCTTTACAATTTTTGTTTGAAACTTTTTTACTAGCTTTTACACATTTTGAGTAATTTTGAAAAAACACTTTATTTTTTTTGAACCCCCTTCCCGGGGGTTCAGAAAAAAATTTCTTTCATTACTCGTGTTCTAATACATCAAAGTAACTTATATCAAAAATTCAAGTATTTACCTCAAAATTTTGATTTGTCGACTTATTTAATTGGACTATGTGTTTGAAATTCCTTTTTTTAATTACTGGCTAATTACAGTAACAAAATGGCGACGTTGTTTGAAAAAAAATGTGTAGACGCACATTGCTTCGGTCATAACTTCTTTGTTTTTTATGCTATAGAGACAAATAAAAAAAACTGTTTTAAAGCTTAATTAATAACCTATTATTCTACCTACTAGCATCCTTGACGCATGTGTCACAGTTTCTGAGATATTTAACTCTCACTCTAAATAATTATCTTATGAATACTTGGATGCCAAATGTAAACTTAAATATCTCCGAAATTATTAATCCTACATCAATAAACAATAAATATAATTAATTCCCAGTTTGTACTTTATGTAATTGGTCTGTAACATTTTTTCGATAAAGTAATACTTTTCGAGATACCTGACGAAAACCGTTTGGAAACCTTTTTTTTTTAAGCTAAAATCGCAATTTTGAAGTTGTTATAACTTAAAAACTATCAATTTGTGTGAAAAATTGCATAGAACCTTTTCTTCTTAAAATTTGATTCTACTTCAGCTCCAATAAATATATATATATATATATATTTTTTAAGTGCCACCCCCTTAGAAGGGGTGGCATCTACCCCCTATAAATTAGCAAGCCCCCGCACAATATAGAAACTTTTCTGTGAAGCTTATACTTCCAAAATGAACGAAATCCATTCAATATGACATTATTCCGAAATTTTGCATATTTTTACCTCTAGGTACTGTACTATAATAATAATTATTATTTTTATTAGTGCAAGCATATAACATATAATCAATAAAAGAAAATATTAAATTTTTGCTTGCCATACTTAAAAGGGAACTTTGTGCTTTATAGTACGTTGGGTACATGGCTACATAAGCCAAAAATATGCACTTTTTGATTGGGATGTGCCACTTTCTGTGGTCATAGTTGATGCCAAAAGGTAACTTTCCAGATAGGGAGCCACTTTAAAATCCGTGCAACACCAAAATGGCGACCATTAAAGATGGCTTCCATTAGCCACAATGAATGTTTTTTTATCTCAGCTCCTAATGGTTCGATTTCTATTTTCTTTTTTTTTTTTTTTGTTTGAAAGCTCTTGTAAAGAAGACACTTTTTTGCCCCTATACGTTTATCTGTACACTTTAAGGGTTCTGCGCAATTTAAAAATATATATATTTTTTAATTTTTAAAGATATTTCTTTGCACAGTGGGACAAACTGAATCTGAAAACTTATTTCATATAATGCAACTTTCAATTGATGTTAACTTGGGACAGCTGGTACGTAGTAAAGGTCATTGTAATAACTTTTTCAAAATTAAGCCTATAAGTATTATAGTGACAGTGAAATAAAATTAAATAAAAACTTATAAATACTTCAAAGAGAACTTCATGCTTTGTTATTATTTGATGGCAATCATTTTTTGCTCATATTTGACCCATATACTCGGAAACACAAAGGTCACTTGCTGTCTCAAAATAAGTACATTTTCAAAAGAAAAATTGCATCAAGGGATTCTTTTACTATTATACCTGATGTTACTGTACTATTAAAACAATTCGTTTCATATATCTATGTTAGGTAAATAAACGTAATTTAATTTCTACCCCTTTGCATCTTTTTATTTTACTGTTAATAAGGCAATACTTTAAAAGTGGAAAACAAAAAATTAGGACAAATTCAAAATATTTAAATACTTATAGGCCTACCACGGAGTAATTACATTATCAGTTATTAATAATTAATGTCTATTTGCATTTTTTTAGGTTCTTCTGATATATCTTCAAATTCGTAATAAAGAATAATAAAAAACGTAACTGTTATATTATTTTGGCGTTCAAAGAATGAATATATTTCCTTTAATAGCTGGCCCTCCATTAGCGTCTCTACTGTAAACAGTAATTGTAGTGGCGCAGTATAGCAAGTACTATTATATTGTGCTTCGTGACGATGCATGCATCAAAGAAATATATATTATAAAAATATAACCTACTGAGGCCCGATTACATTGGCAACATCGCTGGGACGGAGAACGAACGCTAGCTATATTCTTATATACAGCGGGCTTTGAAAGGATCAGTAAATATATCCGGGCTCTGAAATATGCCATGTTTATATAATTGAAAGAAAAATAATAATTAGCTACCCCTAGTGGCTTCCTATTAGAAAAGATTCATAACAATCGCCATATTTAATAAATTTGTTAATTTATACACTCGGGAAATGCCGGGCTTATGAACGACCTGTCGATATATCGGGCTACGCAACATACCGTCTATACCTATATATATATATATATATATATATATATATATATATCTCAGGAGGGGGGGTGGTCTGATCTTCATCAAATTTAAACTGGGGGTTCCTTTAATATTAGGAATAAAAGGATACCATTTTCGTTCCTTAGCTAATTGTTTAAGTGGTCAAAATAAAATTAAAACTGCAAATTTGACTCTTAAAATGTCCAAAAAATCCCTTTTCGGCCAAAAAAACACGGTTCCATCCCTTTCTGGAAATCAAGATTTGTTATACTCGTTATAACAAGCAATTTCCGCCGGGTCTGCATCCATCTTAAAAAATTTCCCAACCTCGCTATTTTCTTGACTAAATCGACTCCACTAGATAGACAGGGACTAACCTCTAACCCACAAGAAAATGAATGCGGAAAATTCGAAATACTATTTGGTGGCAACTCACCACTTTACAATTTCATTAGACTGCGAATAGTTCTTGTAAATCTGTTTATGTTGATTTTTATTTTTATTTTTATTACAAATAAATGGATTTTTTGTTCATTTGACCCGTATGTATATTTTTTTAATATTTGATGAAATCTTCTCAAACTGTTAGTTGCGTCTGGGCAGTGGTTCTACATTAATTTCAGAAATCCTGATTGACAATAAGGTGAGCAAAAATAGGAAACAAAATCTTTTTAGTCGAAAATATTCGAGATTATGGCGAAGTCGCCATTGTTAATTTAATGTCATAAAAATTTTATTTTGTGATAAAAAATAGAAGTAGCTGATAACGAATCTGATGTCAAAAGTTGAGAATTCAAAATGACGAAAACAATATGGCCTCGATAAATGCAATATTTTTTGTAGACATTTATAAAATTTGATTTCTCTGGTAACGAATCTAATGCTAAAGCTTAAAAAGTCACAGCTACAGATATTTTAGTGCTCAGAAGCTAAACTAGAGGAAGCATTATACTCTTCGCCGATTTACTGAGCTTTTTATATAATTGTTACACATTCTATAGGATAATAGGATACTCTTCG
Organism: Rutpela maculata; assembly: GCA_936432065.2. Classification (NCBI taxonomy): domain Eukaryota; kingdom Metazoa; phylum Arthropoda; class Insecta; order Coleoptera; family Cerambycidae; genus Rutpela; species Rutpela maculata. The sequence goes on from OW386286.2 coordinate 166,442,391, forward strand.
CATTTTGAACATTCTAAATTTTGTGATACCAACTTTGTTGTGAAAAAAAAAATATATGAAAAAAAAAAAATCACGATGTGAGGGACCCTTGGATTGCGAGACGAAACTCTTGCCACTACACCACCATTTCTTATTACTAAAATTGTTAATGAGTGTAATATATACCATTAGAAAATTTATTGTGATTATTAGGAAACACACATTAGTAAAATGTATTAAAAAAAACAGTGATAGGAAATAACATTTCGCAAGGTTTCTATTTATTACAAACCATAAAAAAATGTAAAAAATATTTTTTTAAATTTTAAATTACTAATAACTTTTTTATTTACCAATCTATTTTGTTGAAAACAATAGAGTTCTTCCTCTAGCTAACACTAAGTTACTCTCCAAATTTTAATACAATCGGATTTTTCTTTCTTGAGTTATCGTGCTTACAAGAAACGTGACGGACGGACAGACGGACGGACAGACGGACGGACAGACGGACGGACGGACGGACGGACAGACGGACGGACAGACGGACGGACAGACGGACGGACAGACGGACGAACAGACGGACAGACAGACGGACAGACGGACGGACGGACATTTTGAAAGTTGTTCAGAATTCGTTCACTAACATAACGATATAAAAAATTTTTCCCTACGAGCGATATTTACTGATTTAGAAATGTGCCGATCAAATACAATATACTCTTCGTTTTTGCGAAGAGTATAATAATGAGGCCACTAAAAAGGGTGTATTTTTTAAAATTTAGTTGCCTTCAAAAAATGCCGGTAAAAATTATCAAATAAAATTTCATCGTGGTCGTCGCCCAGTTAATTGAACCTTATGATCCAATATAAATGTCGAGGTCGGTTTAAAAATTAGCAAATTAATAACGAATTCAAATGTAGTTTTAACCGATTTCAATATTTACTAGGTAATAAGGTTCAATTAATTGGGCGATGACGACAGTGAAATTTTATTTCATAATTTTTAGATAGGTTTTATGTTTATACAGGGTGTTCCTTAATGACGTGCTAATATTTCAGGGTGTGATTTCTTCATATGTCCGCAATGGGCTCAATTTTTTGCTACAGTGTTGTTTTTTTATTGTTATTTTTTAATGTCTCAGAAAGTACTTTAGATATTATTTTCAATTTTGGTATGTGCCAACCAACCACACACCACATAAACCACATGGGGCAGTTAGAAAAGTTATTTTATTGCTCCACAAGTGACGTCCCTGCAAACATGTCCTCTGATATTTTTTACCAAAAATGTGGTACGCTACTGACATTTTTCCATGTGGATATTTTTTTCTGATTATCCTGATGAAATCAACATGAAAACGGTCTCTTGCGTTTTTCTCGTTCTTGATTAATACAATTGAATTCAAATTGAAACTAATTATTATTAGCATTGGTAACGATAAATTTTGTTTTATAAAAATTGTTGTTTAATAGGCTTGCTTCCGCCTGTCATCGCATCGAATTGTGCACTCGTTCAGATATTTCCGGCATATTCCGTATTGTTTCACACGAGGCAACTATTCGCTCTCTTGAATATTCTAAAATGTAAATGGGAATTTTATACACCAGGGTTTTAAGATGACCCCACAGAAATAAATCCAAACTATTAAGATCGACCATTACTGCTGACCATTACTGAGGCCCTCCGCGACTTATCCAACGATTTGAATTAGCCACATGTAAATGATCGCGTGAAATGAACTGGAGCTCTATCGTGCATGTACCACATTTGATTCCTTAATACCATTGGTACATCTTCAAGCAATACAGGTAGCTCTTCTTAGAGAAAATGCAGGTAAGGTTATCTATTGAGGCGTCTTGGTGGAAAAAAAGGCTTATAAGATTATTGCCAATAATTCTTACCCATACATTAACAGAAAATTGTTCTTGGAAATGGGTTTCGGTTATGGTATGGGGGTTTTTGTCCATGATTATTATGAAAATTTTGAATAGCATTCCTAGAAAAATTTGCTTCGTCTGTGAACATAATTTGTGACTTAAACTGCGGATTTACTGCAACATTCTGAAGGTACTATTGACAGAAGTTCACACTCTGTGGAAAATCCCTGAGAAATAATGCCTATGCTCTTAGAATATGGTACGAATGCAACAAAAAAATCAACAAAAATTCACCAAACAATTTGATAACATAATATTCAGAGCTCTAGTAATCTTCCTCGTACTCATCTCAGGATGTTCGTCGATTTCCTGCAACACCGCTTCCTCAATTTCGGGTGTTCTGACTTCTGACAGTTCGAGGTCTACCTTCCGAAGTACCTTTTTAGAAACTACCAGTTTCACAAAGAGGGCGAAGAATAGTCGAAAAGAATCGGCTATCTGGCAAGGCACAATTGGGATATCTTTCCTGATACATACTTCTGGCTTTTGTTGCATTACCATCTGCGAGACCATATACGTTATGCATTGTCGCCATTTTCGCATTAGTATCATTCAAAATATTTAGTTTTTATTCGAATAAAAACAGCGAAAAAATAAAATAAATGAGATGGTTTTGAACACCAACTTACTTTATGTCAATAAATATTGTTTTGAAAATGATGTTTGCAAAAACGTCATTTATTCCAGGTTAACTAGATTTATGTGTTCAAAAGTTACACAGCCCCACAAAAAAAAAAATAAAAGTTCTGTACCAGAGACGTGAATACATAGATTTCGTGTATTTTTTTTATGCTGAATCCGAATCCAAAAATATGGGTTACACAGGTAGTTTTTTAGTAAAACGCGGAAACATCCCCTAAAATAGAGTGATACGGTAAAGCTTTATAATGAAATGCAACAATTTGTAAATACTTTGAGAAAACATTTTAAAATAAGATTTTGGGCATTAGAAAGAAATATATGCAAATTGAATCCATACCCACCCCTACGAGGGGGTTAATTCCACCCTCAGGATGAAATAACGAATGTTATAATGCAAAATACAATGTCTCTTAGTTTGTAATTCCAAATATACAAATGTAGGTTGACAGACATTATACCTAAAAAATATAATATAATCTTATTTTTAAGGGGCTTGAACCCACCTCTGCAGACCTAGGTATTTCTTACCTCTTTGAGTCACATATTTTTCTAGTCAATGGTTTGGTCTAAATTTTGTTACCGCAGGTTTTTGGGGTCGCTGATTACGAATCTGAAGTCCGAATCTGAAAATTCCTGAATAAAAGATGGCGGATCCAATATGGCGGATGTAAAAATCGGAAAAGTATTCAAAATTTGAAGATTATGGCTGAAACTTGTTACTCGGGGTTTTTGGAGTCGCTGATCACGATTCTGGGGTCTTAATTCGCAAATTCTTAAATCCAAAATGGCGAACCCATTATGACGGATTAAAAAGTACTATAGAAATTGGTATTTATCACCCAAAGAAATACGTTATGAATGTTTAAATAAATTGAGACATTTGAGTAAAAATAGGCAAATGTCTAACAATGAGAAACAAGGAATATAAATTCGATTTGCAGTGAGCTGTCTCGCTTGAATGTGAAAGTGAGGACGAATGAAATAGGGACGATTTGGAACCAAATATATAAAACTGATCATGTAAGTGATTCCATCTTAAATACATATAGACTGCAACTTAGATCGAGCATTAAGTTTACAATTTTAAAACTTGATGGAAAAGCTATAAGTTTTGTTTTTTCAGTTTTCCCTTCCATATTTTTTGCAACCAGGACACCTCCACGTGGTGACGGTGGGCAACAGATTGTTGTGGCAAAGCTCCTGGCTTAACAAAATATGCCGTCATGGCAAAAATAGGTAATTCATTTACGATGCAGGGTATCGGAAGCCCAGTATCGGCGGCTGGTCAGGGTGAGAAAGCGGGCCCTCAGGCGTCATCATCCAGCGACCGCAGCTTTTCAGTAGTGGGTAACTTGGCTACTGTTGAGTATAATACTACAAGAAAGCTCACTCGAATTGACCATATATCGTCAGTATCTTACCATGCCTGTAATGAAGCAAAAGACTCTTTGCTATATTTATATCAAATATGTGGGACAGAAAAACAGAAGAGTTTTTACTGACAATTTAAAAGGTATTTATAAAAAGTATTATAATTTGCAAGAAGATATTAATGTTATATATGTACCTAACATATTATGTAATTTTAGCAGCGTTGGAATAAAAATAACTGTATTGAGAACTTAAAAGTAACTACACCTGTCAAGTGGAGTAGTTCTAACAGCAAAGAGGACTGTTACTTTTGTATGACTGATGGAGGAAATTATAATTTCAAAGCAAATATAAAGTATGCTAAGATTTCCTCTGTAATTCCCGCAAAATTTTGTGAAAAAAAAGAAGATAAAAGAATCAGAGAATTTTGAAAATGAACTTGAAAAAATGACAGATGAAACTGCAGAAGAAGCTCAAGTAAGAAGAATGGATATTAAAGAAATAGAAAGTGAGGAAATGGATGTTGATGAAGCAGAAGAAAAAGAATATGAGAGTGAAAATGATGATCAATGTAAAGAGGAGTGAAAGATGCAGAATACGATAGTGGTGAAGAGGAAGATGCCGAATACCATAGTGAGGATGGCGAATCAGATAGTGAAGAGGAAGAGTCTGAAAGTGAGGAGGGTGAAGATTATAATCTTCTCTGATTCTTTTATCTTCTTTTTTCACAAAATTTTGCGGGGATTACAGAGGAAACCTTAGCATATTTTATATTTGCTTTGAAATTATAATTTCCTCTATCAGTCATACAGAAGTAACAGTCCTCTTTACTGTTAGGACTACTCCACTTAACAGGTGTAATTATTTTTAAGTTCTCAATACAGTTATTTTTATTCCAACGCTGCAGCATAACTCTGCAAAGATTACATAATATGTTAGGTGCATATATAACATTAATATCTTCATGCAAATTATAACACTTACAAATACCTTTTAAATTTTCAGTAAAAACTCTTCTGTTTTTCTGTCCCACATATTTGCCACAAATATAGCAATAAGAGTCTTTTTCTGCATTACAGGCATGGTAAGATAGTGACGATTTATGATCAATTCGAGTGAGGCATACACGTAGCTTTTTTGTAGCATTATACTCAACAGTAGCCAAGTTACCCACTACTGAATAGCTGCGATCGCTGGATGACAACGCCTGAGGGCCCGCTTTCTCACCCTGACCAGCCGCCGATACTGGGCTTCCGATACCCTCGTCGTAAATGCCTTACCTATTTTTGCCATGCCGGCATATTTTGTTAACCCAGGAGCGTTGCCAAGAGAATCTGTTGCCCACCGTCACCACGTGGAGGTGTCCTGGTTGCAAAAATATGGAAGGGAAAACTGAAAAAACAAAACTTATAGCTTTTCCATCAAGTTTTAAAATTGTGAACTAAATGCTCTATCTAAGTTGCAGTCTATATGTATTTAAGATGGAATCACTTGCATGATCATATTTGGCTCCAAATCGTCCCTATTTCATTCGTCCTCACTTTCACATTTAAGTGAAACAGCTCACTGCAAATCAAATTTATATTCCTTGTTTCTCATTTTTAGACATTTGCCTATTTTTACTCAAATGCCTCAATTTTTTTAAACAATCATAGCGTATTTCTTTGGGTGGTAAATATCAATTTCTATGGTACTTTTTAATCTGCCATAATGGGTCCGCTATTTTGGATTTAAGAATCGTGGTCAGCGACTCCAAAAACCCCCGAGTAACGAGTTTTAGCCATAATCTTGAAATTTTGAATACTTTTCTGTTTTTTACATCCGCCATATTGAATCCGCCATATTGAATCCGCCATCTTTTATTCAGGAGTTTTCGTATTCTAACTTCAGATTCGTAATCAGCGACCCCAAAAACCCGCGGTAACAAAATTTAGACCAAACCAATGAATAGAAAAATACGTGACTCAAAGGGGTAAGAAATACTGTCTGTCAACCTACATTTGTATATTTGGAATTACAAACTACGAGGCTATGGCTTTTCAGATTGTTTTGCACAATAACATTCGTTATTTGATCTTGATGGTGGAATTAATCCCCTCGTAGGGGTGGGTATGGATTTAATTTGTATATATTTCTTTCTAATGCTCAAAATCTTATTTTAAAATGTTTTCTCAAAGTATTTACAAATTGTTGCATTTCATTATAAAGCTTTACCGTGTCACTCTATTTTAGGGGATGTTTCTGCGTTTTACTAAAAAACTCCCTGGGTAATCCATATTTTTGGCTGCGGATTCGGATTCAGCATAAAAAAATACACAAAATCTATGTATTCACGTCTCTGGTACAGAACTTTTATTTTTTTTGTGGGTCTGTGTTATTAGTCAATACTACTAAATGAAGCAGTTTGAATTTAATTATTTTAATCAAGAACTGACGAGAAAAACGCAAGAGACCGTATTCATGTAGGGAAAATGTCAGTGGCGTACCACTTTCTTGGTAAAAAATATCAGAGGACATGTTTGCAGGGACGCCACTGGTGGAGCGATGAAATAACTTTTCTAACTAAAATGTGTGATTTTGTATGCTATTAACACATACCAAAATTGAAAATAATATCTGAAGTACTTTCTGGGATATTAAAAAATAAGATTTAAAAAAAAAATCAACACCCTGGAGCAACACATTTAAGCCGTTGCGGACATATTCATATGAACTTTTCTTCATAAATTGACCTAAGTAATTACACCCTGAAATATTAGCACGTCATTAACGAGTACCTTGTATATTGTGTTACACTCATGTTAACGTAAAACAATTTTCTATCGTCCAATATATTAGATTCTTTATACGAAATGTCACTGGGATGGATGTTATCTTTAAGAAGGATTATTCTGGAATTTGTTCTGAACGATTTCCAAAGAACAGTGGTCAGTGGACAGGTCTTTGATACTGCATCTCAACATATAATACCCTATAATAAATGACTTTCTACCAAACAATGATAAAGCATTTTTGTTATCTTCATCTAAAATGTTTTTTAATTGTAGAATCTATATCACATACAGGGTAATATTTTTATTATATAAGTTATATTGCATAATGTAATTCCGAGCTAGATGATCATCTAAAATATTATACTAAAATATTTTATTTGTATTACTGGTAGTGTTACACTTTTATATGCAATTTAATGTTTACAAATTAAATTAAATGTCAATAAGGAATGGCAATGGTGAACAGTGGACCGAAAATTTCAAAATTTCAAAAATCTAATTTTTTTATAGGCCGATTAACAATCACATATGTAATGGGGGAAAAATAATTTCAAAAATAAATACTTTTACGGGTTGTTTTTCTAAAAAATTGTGTATTTCAGCTTCTTTCGGTTGGGCCATTTGAATAAGACCGAAACACTAATTAAAAATATATTTACCATCGGGTTTGCTTTTAGGTGTTATTAGTGTAGACATTGGGATATTAATTAATTTTTTCAGCTTAACGTGATCGAAACCCGCTTAACTAACTCATAAAAAAAATGAAAAAACATTTACCCCCAGGAGCCACTTTCTAAGAGTATATAAAATGAAACGAAATTAAATGAAATAAATAAATAAGTAATTAACTATAAAACCGAATTCTTTTCGAGACATTCCTTGAACAGGTCAAATTTTATTGATAATAATAAATAATAATTATAACTGCAAAGGATATTATAAAGATAAAAAGTTATTTAACAATTGATTCCGCATTCCCTTGTATCAAGTGAGCGATGCTGCCGGTGCTCGCATGTTGTAAAAAATCAAAAATTTCGAAAAGTGGTTGAATGGGGTTACAACTTTTTTGTATGTTATAAAGGAATGTCTAAGGTATTTTCTATATATTTTTTCAAGGTGCGATAACGTAAGGCTTTTTTTGTGGCCCTACGCAAATCTGAATCTACTATAAAAGTTTCGGATAAACACTCTATAATAAAACAACCTTCTTTCTGTTTTGAAATTCAAAACTTTCTTTAAGCAATATGCCAAAATAAAGTATATACCTCAAGTAAGCTGTTCCTGTAAAAGTTTACCTTTGAACTAAAACGTTTTAAACACAGTCTCTCTTTAAAAGTTCCTGATTAAATGAGCCGCAATTCCGGTGAAACGTTGCTGTGCAAAGAGTCATGTCTGCGAGCCCTTAAGAGGTAGAGAAATCGCCCAGTCGCCTTTGCATTTTTGGAAAAGTTACAGTGACCTTTCCTTTAACTGCCCCAAAATATCAAAGGGAAATTCAAAAGTTGAAAAAAAGCATTTTTTGGCCACTTTTTACAAAATTTGGCCCACTGTGGGGTAGTCCAATTTTTCTTTTCAAAATGCTATAAAAATACTAACTTTGAAGAAACCTAGGAGTCCCCAGCTGCAGATCGGGAGAAACATACTTAGAACAAAAAAAGATCGTTATGGCCGGAATTGTTTATTTTAATACACGCTAAATCAAAAAATATCAAGATGCCTTTTTTTAAGTCGATAAAATTTCCTTTAATGTGTTGTTTTTTGGCTGCTGTACAGTAAAAATTGACCAAGTTGCAACAACTTAAATTTTTTCTATAACGGGCGCAATTATGGTTTTTGGCGTTTTACTGGGAGAATACCTGTTAAACCAAAAAATATCAAGGAAACTTTTTGAAGTAAGTAGAATATACGTGAGCTGTAATTCTTTCTTTTACTTCCACATCCACGCGGTGGATTGATTGTTAGAATTTTTCTAAATATTCTTTTAAAGAATAAATGACCGATGCAAGTAAGTAATAAAAACAGAACCTAGGCACCAGAAATTTTTTATTATTTCATATAACAATTTTCGAATTTTTAGTAAAATAAAATTAAAATAATCCAATTTATTGTTTATTAGTAAGTGAGGAAGTGGCTCGGTGTAATCACAGATGAACAGGTGGTGAACCCAAATATTCACCCAAATATTGACGGTTGATCATTAATAAAATGAAAATGAAAGAGGAAAAAACTCAGAAGCTTATTTTTTTTTTCCACGAGTAACACAGTGACAGTGTGAAACTTCTGGTGTCACACTGGACGATAAACTAAACTGGTTTAGTCATATTGATCAGCTAAACCACAAACTTGCCAGTACAATATTTTTGCTCCGCCAGCTAAAAAGGCATTTGGGTTTAGAAACCTTGAAAATGAGCTATTTTTCACTGTTTCATTCACACATTAGTTATGGCATCACTTTATGGGGTAATTCTTGTCATACTATAAAAATATTTCATCTACAAAAGAAAGCGATTAGAATCATTGCCATTGCAGGCCTCTATTTATTTCACTGAGCATTATGTCGGTACCTTCTTTATATATATTTATCTTAGTTTACTGGATATTCACAAAAACTTTAATTAGTTCGGAAGGAATTTTAATTTTCATAATTACAGCCCTAGACAAACCGATTTACTAAGGCCAGCTAGGTATCGACTGACAAGATCGTCTAAAAATTCGCCACACCCCATTAAAATTATTGACTTATAACCATTTTAAGGGCAAATTAAAAAACTATTTTTAAACCACGGTTTTTATTCTACCGACGAGTTCGTGACATTTTTGACAAACCCCGAAAACTTTGCTGGTTTAGTGGCATCCATTTGACGTGGTACGCACTTTCTATTGCTCCTTAATTTTCTTGGTCTTGTTTGAACATGCAACAATAATGTTACACGGTCATTTATTTTTATTTGGTATTTCGTTACGTATTTCTCTGTTTTCTTTTATTTCTGTTTTGTATTGTATAGGGTACAATAACATAACATAATGTCTTGATGTTTTTATTTTTACTTTTGTTAATGTGTGTCCACTTATTAGTCCAGTCAACGAAAGAGTTGTAGAGAACATTTAGGAGGGGATAATTTTCCTCTTCACGAATGTGTTCGGAGGTAAACATACTAAAAGTCCTCACCCCTGTCCCCACCGCTTCAGGTGGGGAGGGGGATAGAAATGTTCCCTTTTCCGATTCTTCGCTTGAAACTCGGAAACCACGGAAAAAGGTAATCTATGCAAAATTAAACATAATTAAATTTCCTACAAGAATGTTTATATTCATTTTTTCCTATGTGTTACAGTTTACGAGATATTCTCCAACGAAAATCGATAATTAATAAAAAAAATCAATTATGTACCTTGAATATTTCAGTCAAAGCGGTTTACCGTGGTCTGCTAATAAATTACAATCACAAAACAATCTTTCTTTTACAACGTTCGATGTATTCACTAACATAATATTTTGTAATATATAGTGTGACTCACTTAAAATGAAGATACCATTATAACATTTTCATTTTGTTTCTGATTTGAATAAAATTTTACTCAAGTATAGAATAAATTAGGGTCTACTTATGACCAAGAAATCATTCACCTGCTATAAAGGCAAAGCCACCTGCGGTACCAAAATATGCGGAAAAAGATTCAAAATCATATTGATGGGTCTTGACGATTCCACGTAGCCACCACAAATTCCGGAAACTGAGGATCCCCTTTGCCAGATGAGCTTGTGTATGAGAAATCCCCAATCAATAATCAAATCAAATTTTGGTGTATGTACCTTTGTGGTTCCGATCGGGTGCATTTTTTAGAATTTTTAACATTCAAAATGTTTCTATTTTTTTTTCAGCATATTTTGGTACCGCAAGTGGCTTTGCCTTTGTAGCAGCCGAATATTTTTCTGGTGATAAGTAGATTCTAATTTGTTCTATACTTGAGTAAAACTTGATTCAAATCGGAAACAAAATAAAAAAGTATAAGTGTATCTTCATTTTAAATGAGTCACACTGTATATTTAAGGAAATGTATAGATTCCGACAAAATATTACGTTAGTAAATACGTCGAGTGTTGTAAAATAAAGATTGTTTTGTGACTGTGATTTATTAGCAGATCACGGTAAACCGCTTTGATAGAAATATTCAAGGTACATAATTGCTATTTTACTTCCACATCCAGTGGAAGTATAGTAACGACAAAAAATTTTTTAAAAATTTTTATTGTTCAAATAGGCTTAAAATATCATGAAACGTCGAGATTTCAAGTTTGAGCGAAAAAAAAAATTATGTCTGTCTGTCGGTCTGTCTGTCTGTCGGTCTGTCTGTAACTTTTTTTGTGCGCACGTTTACTCTGGAACCGTTTGAGATATTGAAATTTGGTAGACATATGTACTTTAACGGGATCTAGAACTAGATTATATTTTCATCTTGTTCCGTCGAAGGGTTGGGGGGTAAATTGGGGTAAATTTGGGGCAAATGGGTAAATCAAGCAGGTAAGAGTCCATAAAATTGGTATTTAGTATATAGAAAGCTAAGAAAAGCTAAGGTCTCAAAAAAATTTTTGGCATTAGCCACCCCCCATTACCAACCCCCACCCCCTTATTAAAGGGGATGAAAAAAAATATGATTTAGTGTATGTACAAGAACCAGAGACCTCAAAACATTTTTTTACTTCATCCACCCCCACTACCACCCTCCTATCACAACCCCCACCCCACTACCGATGTGGGGTATTGTTTTATGGGTTTTTGGGGTAGAGGATTTCAAATACTATATTATTAAATTTCCATAAACAATTATTTCCACATACAAAGTTTTTTCGTTGTGAGTGACTTGGATAGAGAATTGGATGTGGAAGTAGTGATTCCTTGGGCAGCGGGTTTTTTTTTTAATTATCGATTTTCGCTGACAAGTATCTCGTAAACCATAACACTTAGTCGGGAATCTAAAGGGCCGAATTCGATCATGGGGTATGAACTCGCAGGTATAAAATTAAAGAAATATGGATATTATCCAGAATTTTATGCCGAATTCGATTCCAGAGGGCGCGATGTCGGCCAAGATTGCGAAATTGTAAAAAAAGTAATAATTTCGAACAAAATTTGGAACTTTAATATTGCATTATCTTTCGTTTACATTGCATTTACGAGCTCATTTATAAAGATTTTTTGATAATTCTTATATCAATCGAAAGCTTAATGTTTGTAGTTTCATACAAGTGTAATAGAGAGACATTATTTTCATTATAAACCACATTATGAATTGTTTAAACAATATGTGCTTGGAAAGTGTAGTGTAATTTTCGGCATCGAAGTACTTTTGTTATTATTGCAGATAGATGTGTAGTTATGTGAGACGAAATACGTAGAATAGACCAATGAACATTTTCTATTAAAACAATTTTTTAATTCGCTGAATAATTTAGGAGATATGATTTTTTAAATGTAGGGCGCGCGGCCGTAGTCATAACTCATAATAATAAATATAAGCGTGGCCTCGGGTACGCGATTTTAGTCACGAATTGCTAAGCTATCCACCGTCACTTTTTCAGACAGATGTAGACAGTTTCTTTAGATATAGTATGCGTAAGGGCAATAAAGCTGATTTTTTTTCATTCCACATAGGAATGTTTAAAAGAAAATTGGACTGAATTGAAGGTATTACTTCCTGAGCCCGAACAAAAAACTGCTTATATAATTAATATGATGGCTTTTATTCAGCGTCATCAATTCAAAAATTGTACGTTTAAGGATCTATTCGAAAAGTGTGCAGATGTAATTATAGGTAGCAAAGTCGTTGAATGTGATTTGATCGTTTTAGTGGGGGATAGATATGAGTCTAATGTAAATTGCATCAAAGAAATGAATGCGACGCAGCAAATATACTGTGATGAGTCATGAATTTGAGGTGCAGGATAATATCAAAATTCCGAATTGGAAACTTTTCCTTGCAAATAACAACAAAGCTCGTTTATTGAAGTACATTTCCGAAAAATTCTACACAGATCATAGTAGTCTACCTACTAACTTTTCTGTTATGACGACAGGGATGGCCGAAGATAGTGCTAGTACAACGATTTCCTCCATGAAACAAAGTAAAATTGTAACAGACTTACACTTTTCAAATCACAACGGAGCAGACAGTAGAATATTTGCAATAGTTCAGTACCTATCAAATTTGAATTACAAAAAGGTAATAATACAAGCTACTGATACAGAAATTTTTGTGATGGCACTATACTATGCTACTAGAATAAACATAAATGAGTTGTGGATACATAGATTCGATGTGCATATACGTATTCACTGCATAATACAAAAACTGTCGACTACGCAAAATATATCAGAAATTTATTTGGGCAATTTTTTTCTATGTAAGTGGTCGCGATACGGTCAGTTTTCCTTTCAGAAAAGGAAGAATTTACGTATTCAAAACATGCCTCAAATATGCCAATGATCCTAAGTTACAGTTAATATTGAATTTCCCACTCGATAATTCATTTGATACTGCTGAATTTGAAAACTCTACACGATATTTCTTTAAAGTCTTATATGGTAGACCCTTTTTTCATTGGCAATTTGGACAATTTGCGAGCCCATTTATTTCACACTTGTAAATTGGATATTCGAAATTTGCCACCAACTGAAGACTCATTTCACCAGCACATTCTTAGAGCTGCCTACCAAATAATTATTTGGAAGACAGCAAGTTGCGTCAATCCAGTGCATCCCAACCCTAAGGATTTTGGTTGGGTTTCGAAGGACAATATATTAGTACCAAGACTTATGACAAAAAGTGTCCGTCCAAATGTAACAACTGGAAACATATTTTGTAAATGCAAACAATTCTAAAATTGCATTAGAAACTACAGTTGTACTAAGGCCGGTTTGGCGTGCATAATAGGTTGTTTTTGTGAAGGCCGATGTCAAAGGTGTTAGTTTAACTTTAACTTATTATTACATCAATACACTTAATTATAGCATTATAACATCAATCATATGTATAATGACTTACCTATCATACTCCAATTTTAGTTATATCATATGTATTATGTACATAGAATTTACTATACATACAACCATTATTTTGTCTAGACGAAAAATATTTTAATTTCATTGTAGTTGTTCTTAAATTAAATACAGATAATTTGTGCTGTTTGTAAGCATTATTTATGATCTGTACGAACTTTCATACGGAAGACGTTACAAAAATGTTGCTTATACCTTACAAAAAAATTAATAAAACAATGTACAGTGCTCGTCACAATAATCTTGCCAACCTACATTTTTCGAAATTCTCTACATTCCTCCTGGTGTATATTATTAGATTTTTTTTGTTTATTTTGTTAATTGTCCTCTGCTGTATAAGAATAAAATGTCAATTGTGTTGTGGTAAAGGATGGTGGATTTATATAACTGATAAATCAAATAAAACTTGCCATAGCTAGCAAAATTATTGTGACGAGCACTGCACGTAATAATAAATACTTTTGTTATAACAGCAGTGCCTCGAAATCATGTGTAAATAGCCGACAGACAAGACCACGCATTTAAAAAAAATCGCATCTCCTAAATTATTCAGCGAATTAAAAAATTGTTTTAATAAAAAATGTTCGTTGGTCTATTTTACGTATTTCGTCTCAAATAACTACACATCTATTTGCAATAATAACAAGACTACCTCGATGCCGAAAATTACACTACACTTTCCGAGCACATATTGTTTAAACAATTTATAGTGTTGTTTATAATGAAAATAATGTCTGTCTATTACACTTGTATGAAACTACAAACATTAAGGTTTCGATTGATATAAGAATTATTAATAAATCTTTATAAATAAGCTCGTAAATGCGATGTAAACGAAAAATAATGAAATATTTAAGTTCCCAATTTTTTTCGAAATTATTATTTTTTTTGCAATTTCGCAATCTTGGCCGACATCGCGCCCTCTGGAATCGGATTCGGCATAAAATTCTGGATGATATCCACATCTTTTTAATTTTATACCCGCGAGTTCAGGGTTCGGCATTTTAGACGCGTCTTTTTGGATGCTAGATTCCTTACTAACTGGGAAGAAACTGAATATAGACGTTCTTGTAAGAAATTTAATTATGTTTAATTTCGCATAGATTACTATTTTCCGTGTGAAGCATGGTTTCCGAGTTCCAAGCGAAGAATCGAAAAAAGGAACCTCCCCCCCCCCTGAAGCGGCGGGGTTAGGGGCGGGGACTTTTAGTATGTTTACCTCCTAACTACCCAACACATTCCTGAGGAGGAAAATTCTCCCCTCCTAAATGTTCTCTACAATCCCCTTTTGGGCATTCATTGATTGGACTATATTATTTTTTATATATTTTTAACTGACGTGCCATATATATATATATATATATATATATATATATATATATAATATATATATATATATATATATATATATATATATATATATATATATATATATATAATATATATATATATATATATATATATATATATATATATATATATATATATATATATATATATATGTATTGTATTTTAATTAGTGAAATTAATAATATGATATGATATGATATGGTATGATCTTGATGCTGAAGATTGCCGTTTAGAAAGAAAACGTAAAACACAGGCATTTTGCTTTTTCTATGTAAAGTAGCGTTTGGCGATCACCGTTTTGACACATATGACCTAATTTCAATAGGGAGTATTCTGCCATGATACTTTACATACATTCCAAATTCGAAATGGAACGGAAGTTATCAAGTTTTCAAGAAACGATCTACACACGTGCATGCACATTTGATTCCAAAACATGTTTTTCTACGACGATTTAAAAAAATTTCGTTCGGTTATAATATATGTATTTGATTAACCCTTTCGCGGCGGGAAACGGACAAATCAGCAAAAATTTTTCGTGATGATCAGCCGGGAACCGGATATCTACGCACGACAAGAGGTGCACTTAATTACTGGAAATATACGTATCTCCCTATTACACATTATTGGTTCGACCCTTTTCTTACTCTTCTCACCGTTAGTTCAATTTTTTTTTGCTATTTTATATATTTGTATTTTATATTTGGTAAATACAAGCTTCATTTGTATTATTAGCATTTTTTTTTATTGACATTTCCCCTAAATTCATTAATATGTTGAGTTTGGGAGCCGGGAAGTCCTTATAGTTCGCGGCTGTAAACGGACAAATCCGCAAGCGCAGTCCGCTGCCGTCTGTGCATCCTGGCGTGTTAAAACCGTTGCCGTCCTGAAAGGGTTAAGTTCGATAGGTACAATAATTCCATTATTAGTTTTAACATGTTACACGTTATTATTTTAAATAAACAATCGATTATTACCCCTTTCTATAACATGATATGATATATTTTTTTTATCATCAATAAATAAAACTGCAATTTTATCAATAATTTAATCGATAAAATAAATCAGTGAAGTTTGATGATGGCTCAGTGTATACTAATTTTAATTATTACATGATCGACACGCTTGAAAGCTTTGGGTGGGTGTCAATAACATCAATCTGTTCTTGGTTGTCAAATACATATTATACAAGATACATATTGAGAAAATACATATTGTAGTAGATAGGAAATTCTTCATGAAACTGTACCCATTAGTGTGGTGTTGATCGATTGCGTACATTTTATAGATGTAGTTCGCCTTGTTTGCTGACGTATATTAATAGTAAGCATCATTCGCCAATTAAAATTAAATTCAGCTCTGACGTCTTTCACTTTTTTCATTCCTATTATTAAATAAATTCAGATTTAAGTTAATGTAAAAATGTGATGCAGACTTCTTATTTATGGAGCAATTCATTATATAATTTTAGAGTAAAAAACAATTCACTAAGTAAGGTCGTGCAAAGAAAAATAAGGAAAAAAATCCAAAAGTCAAATAAAATTTTATTCATGAAGTGGAAGATAAACTTATTTTATATGACTGTTACCTACGGCAGACTTTCGGTGAGCATTTGTCTTATGCTCAGGAGAAAACAAAAACCTCCAGCCGACTATAAAGAATGAGATATAAACGAATGTAGCAACAAAGCCCTTATATAGCATTTCCGCATGGTTGGCCAAAAATTAGTATTTATAAGTATTCTAAATCATGTTAGTGGTACAATATGTATTTACTTACCTCAATGTAAGTTACAATTTTCTGAGAAATCTATAACAATAAACGTAATATTTCTTTATTCTCCATTTCCATACGTTATGTATTTAAGTAATATGAACAGCACAGAGATTTGAAAAAGGAAATACATTCGGTTCTCGAAACGTCAATATTATTTTTATTTATTTAATTCCCATTTATATGATTTGTCAAAAAACAACTGTTTCTTTCATATAAAGTTACTAATAGAGTCAATCTGGCATTTGACCTATGAATAATTCCTACAAGGAATTTCTTTTCGTAAAATGTAGGAGGATTGCCACAATAACGAATTAATGTTCTCCACAAAAATATCACTGCCGCTACGGACTTTTTTTTTAACTATTTAACGTCGGCCTATTTCCGCTACCAGGGCCTATCACCGACGCCAGGAGACGAGCTACCCCCAACCTGGAAATTTTGACGAACCTCTTCCCTTAAGAAGAGTAGGGATCTTTTACTTGCCTAACATTTAATAGACAAGGGACCGCCTGCTTTACATCACCTCCGAAGGATGGTATATCCACTACGTAATCCTCTTTTGTAATTACGTAACTTCCGCGTATACACTGATATACAAGCCGCTAGAAGGTGGGACGAGAACGCTGTATTTCCCAAGATGGGACCCCATCCAAGTACTAACCGCGCTCGACGTTGCTTCAACGGAATATCGACTGATATTCACATTGAAGTCGCCTCTACGCTCGCCCCCGCTACGGACTTCATATTGGAAAAATTACAGAAAATAGGTTTTCCCCAACATGTCCTTTCTTGTTAGTTCTATCCTCATATTAGGTATTACCAATATTGTATTTAATAAAGAGAACTACAGCTTTTATTTAAACTATTGTGCTAATATTTTACGATTTACAGAGGCCAGAAAAGTGAAAATTAATGCACCACTGCAGATTTTACAAATTCCTCAGTTCCCGTTGCTCATACATAATTATTGGACAATGTGTTTGTAATGACGTTAATAAAAAAGTTGAAAAAAACGATTGGAGTAGGAAATTATCGGAAGGGGTAGAACACGAGAATCAGAGTAGAGTGAGTAAGAGTGGGCTCTGTAGTAATTTGGAGATTTAAAGTGTTTAAAGTGATCAAAAAAGTTTTATACTTTGAGAAAAGCTAGATAAAACCAACGTACGTGAAATAGCAAGGTATATAACTAGTTAAATTTCTAGAAGGGGACAATAAAAGTAATTATTAAGTATTAATCTAAGTTATAATAATAGAACCAAAAACACAACTGCCTGCTCTCTATTCAAATAATCTGAAACAAAAAATGTATTAACAGAAAAAGTTCTAAAAAAAAAACAATTTACGTAAATAAAAGAAAACAGTCTGTTAGGGACACCACATACTGATAAAACACCGATATACCCAGTGCTCAAAATATATCTAGCATTATTTACGAGGAAAATATAATGTCAAATGAAGGCAACATATCAAACAAAGATATTTTCGAACTACTTCAAAGTGTACTGAAAAAAAGTGACAGCATAACAAATCAGATCCAGACAAACAAGGAGGAGCTCAAAGAGGAAATACGTAACATTAACATAGAAATAAAAAATTAATTAGAGGAACTGAAGTGTATAAACAATAAACTCACACAAGAAAATAAAATATTAAAGGGCCGGTTAGTAGCATGCGAGCGCAAATAAGAAAAATATAACTTAATTATATATGGTCTAAATGAAGAAGAAAACAAAGCGGACGAAATTACATTCTTACTGAATATTATTACCGATCAACTTGAAATAAATTGCCGTTTTATGGATATTAGAGACTACTACCATATTGGGCAGAGAACACAAGAAAAAACCATCCTGTAGCTGTGAAGTTTGTAAACTTCCAACTAAAACAAGAAATTTTAAATAATGCCAAGAAATTAAAGGGAACCGGAATATTTGTGTCAAACGATTACATCCCGGAAGACTATGGAGCAGCGGAAAATTGATTTGATTGATTGATTGATTTACCAGCGTGCGGTAGGCATTTCTGCCACTCCCAAGGATTATACAGCTGGGCCTGCTACGTCCACGCTGGGTTGGACTAAGGTCATGCTTGTTGCCAGCAGCGAGTGCCACATGGCGCATGGTAAAGGAATATGGGATGGGAGGTGTAGGTATTTGTGACATGCGTTACCGCATTGTGTCGTGAGGGAGCGTTTAAGCTCCCTTTCTTTTTGTATTTTTGGTTCTGGACTTCTGCCTCTTCTGGGTCTTCTTGTGATATATGTTGCCGCATTGTGTCGCTGCTGTTTGTGCTCCTATTTTTGTTTTTCTGCTTCTATAAATCTTCTTCTTCTTCTGGATCTTCTGATTCCTCCGTTTCTGATTCTGGTACTTCAATTTGTGCATTGTTCTGAGGGAGTATTCATCTATTTTTTGTTCCACTCCGCTGGTCTAACTCTCTTTTGTTGACGGCTCTCACTCCATTATTAGCTTTTCTTGAAGTTTGTTTTCAGTCCAGATGTGTCCTGCGCAGGCGCGTACGCAGGAATGTGTTCGAGGGGGGGGGCAACCAGGGGGAACCAAATAAATACATAACACAGTACACTGGACCTTAAAACCTCACTTTTCTTTTTGGCATATGCGTAAAAACGAATTTAAACTAGTATTTGATATGTAAAAACACATATGAAATGATTGCCACTATCCCAAAAATTCTCAACCGCGCCGCGCCTGGGGGGAGGGCAACCAGGGTGAACCAAATAAACACATAACACAGCACAGTGGAACTTAAAACCTCACTTTTTTTGGTATATGTTTAAAAACTAAGTTAAACTAATATTTGTTATGCAAAAACAGATATGAAATAATTGTCACTATCCCAAACTTCTTAAACCACGCGCCGCGCCTGGGGGGTAGTTGCCCCTTGCCCCCCTGCGTACGCACCTGGTCCTGCGGCAATTAAAAGATAATCGGCGTATGTGTATGTTTTCTTAGAAAATACCATTTTTCTGAAAGAAGCCGCACCACGCATACCTCCGTTGAAGTGCTTTGAGAATCTGAGAATTCAATTTTGACTACGTATTTTATGTTCCACTCCGCTGGTCCAACTCTCTTTTGTTGACGACTCTCAGCTCTCACTCTATTATTAGGCTTTTCTTGCAGTTTGTTTTCGGTCCAGATGTGTCCTGCGCAGGCGCGTAAGCGGGAATGTGTTCTGAGGGGGACCAAATAAACACATAACACAGCACAGTGGAACTTAAAACCTCACTTTTCTTTTTGGCATATGCGTAAAAACGAATTTAAACTAATATTTGGTATGTAAAAACACATAAGAAATGATTGCCACTATCCCAAAAATTCTTAACCGCGCCGCGCCTGGGGGAAGGGCAACCAGGGGGGAACCAAATAAACACATAACACAGCACAGTGGAACTTATAAACCTCACTTTTTTTGCATATGTTTAAAAACAAAGTTAAATAATATTTGGTATGCAAAAACAGATATGAAATAATTGTCACTATCCCAAACTTCTTAAACCACACCGGGCCTGGGGGGTAGTTGCCCCCCTTGCCCCCCTGCTTACGCACCTGGTCCTGCAGTGATTAGGAGATCATCGGCGTATGTGTATATTTTCTTAGAAAATACCATTTTTCTGAAAGAAGCCTGCACTACGCATACCTCCGTTGAAGTACTGTAAGAATCTGAGAATTCAATTTTGACGCCGTATATCAACAATGTCTCATTGATTATTTCGGGTTTAATCCAAATTAAATTCGTTTGAGTACTTTTAATAATTATAAAAAACCTCACTTGAAAATTTACGTAAGAAATTGTTCTGTCCCTACTTTAATATAAATTAAACCCGCAATAATCAAATGCATTACTTTTAAATTCGTTTGAGTATTTTTTATAATTATGAAAAAAAGAATTATTTGAGAGAAAGAAATATATGACCATATTTTACGATACGTTATTGATTATTTCGGATATAATTTAAATTAAATCATTTGAATATTATTATAATGATTGAAAACAATTTATTTGGCCATATTTTTACTGCTCTCATAAATTTTTCAACAGATATCGATTCTTCAAGGGTCTAGACCTAAACATTTCAATGGTTTTATGGGCAGACACTTGAAGTCATTAAGACACAAATAAACTAAGATGTACTTATCTCTTATACGCCTGAGTTTGGGTCGTGTTTGAGTCGTGTTTCTTTAAGCTCATTTCTTTATGCACCACACTGTCACTAAATAACTCTGTATTAGTTATTTCAAAATATTAATTATATTTCAACTTTGTTCTTTTGTTATAACACATCAATTTAATCCGGATTTCTTAAGCTACAATTCACCAAGCTTTGTCAAATATAACACAGTTTTACCGGGTTTTTGAACGTTTTTAAGTGGGAGGGTTTCAGACGCACAACCGATCACTCCGACCTATCCCACTGGACTCCTATGAGCCAGCGGAAAATTTTATACAAAAATTTCAAACTTGCCAAAGAACAAAATTTCACAGCTTTGATAAAGAACAACGTGCTGATAGTCGAAGGAGGAAAGTATACTTATGATGAACTAAGAAATAATCCAATTACTCTCCTATTAGAGAAACAAACATACGAGGAAGAAACTGACGTTGTAGCAGTACATCACAATAATAGACCTCAAGTTTATGTAAATGCCGATGAGCCTACATCACCACAACCCAGA
The DNA here is from genome assembly GCA_936432065.2 of Rutpela maculata. NCBI lineage: Eukaryota > Metazoa > Arthropoda > Insecta > Coleoptera > Cerambycidae > Rutpela > Rutpela maculata. The sequence goes on from OW386286.2 coordinate 166,463,970, forward strand.
GATGTAGAAGATAGAAACAAGAATATCAAGGACCTTATCAACACAGAACAAACTACGAAGAAAAGAAAAGAACAGCCGTCAGAAGCAGAAAATTCTGTTAAAAGGTCAAATAGACTGAAAAATAAGCCAAGCTAATTTAATTTTATTCTATTTTCTTCTTCTTTTCTTCATTTAAATAATTTTATGTATGTATTTTTTTTTAATATTTGTGTTTGTATTAGTATTTTCTTTTATTATTATTTTCTTAGAGTCAATGTTGTTGTGAATTACTATACATATGCATAAAGAATTTTGCCTATTTTTAGTTAAATACTTTTGTTCCTTTATATTATAAAACAAAAATAAAACTATAGAAAGAAATTGTAAAAAATATGGATCCCTAAATTGAACATTTCGAAATACCACGTATCAAGAAAGTGGTAGTCCGAGATGCAAATGAATGTAAAAATATCATTATTCAAAATAGCAATGAGGGAAGTCTATCACAACAATATACGTAGTATTTTGAAAAACATAGACGCATTTTTTGTTATGATAACTGAACTAAATCATGATTTTGATTGTATAATATTTTCTGAAACGTTTCAAAATGAAAATATGGATATGTAGGCAATTCAAGGATATGATATGTTGTACAGTGAGGGTGATAATAATAGGAATGATGGAGTGGTCGTCTATATAAAAAGTCACTATAATTACAAATATAATATAAATACAATAAACAACACAAAGTTAATTGATCTAAATATATGTTACAATAATAATAAGATCCTACATATTAGTGCAATATATAGTTTACCGTCTTCTTGTCCCCATACTTACTTACCTATCTCCACTTACCTGGTGTTGCTTGTCTCTCGCTGTGCAACACATCAACGTCATTCCCACAGTATTCCTACTGGCATTGGTGAACAGTAACTATGGTGAACAGTTCAAAAGGTAAATCATTTAATTCATTTTACAATAGTAATTAGCTACGTCACATTAATGCGCCTGAGCAGCGCAGAGTGACGCAGTGACCGAGTGTTGTGGTCGAAATGATCTTCAGTACTGTTATTAAATTTATTGATTTCGACTCCTGACAAGATAAATCGTATTTTAGTGAAAATATGTATCTTAACAATGAGAATCCGAAGATTCTGTAATTATTTTAATAAGTGGAATAAAAGTAATATTTAATATTTGCAGGGAAAATAAATAGGCTGCACAAATACTATCACTGGAATGTTATTTACGTACTCTAATATTATTGGATGGGATGGCACACATGTTCAAATTATATATATATTATATGGGTATATGTATTGTTAATTTTTAATTTTTCTACAATATTCGCTTATTAAATATAAATTGTTGTAATTTGTTTTAAACCACTTAATATTAGGGCATTTAAGATCCACGAGCGGAACTATCCATGCGGATCCTTCAATTTTATTTATTTATTTTTTCGGGTACATTGTAGTTTGTAAATTATGCATTGCATCTTGTTGCATAAATAAAATTATTATTATTACATTATTATTATTATCACGGGTTCCGTAATTTGTAGAATTAGGTCAAAAATGAAAAAGAAAACAATATATTTACCTTTTTTTACTTCAAAATAAGATGTTTTTACTCTTATGAATTTTTTCGAAAAATGCATATTTTTCGAGATATGGCCACTCGAAAATTCCTGAAAGTGGGGGAGCGGAAATGTAAAAGTTGAAAAAAAAAATCAGGTGAATGTATCGTCGAAATATAAGACATTTTTATATTTGCAACTTTTCTGTTAAGTGCCTTTTCACCGAATTATTCCGGAAAAACATGAAAAACTGCCCCTTTCTTTGAAATTGTAGCGTTTTAAAAACATGTAATTAAAAAATTTGAAAAAATCCAGACGTATGCGGCCATCTAAACATTTTTTGTCTTTTGGAATTTTTTTTGTAACTTGCTAATTTTCCGAGTTACAGGCAGTCAAAAAAAAAGAAATTCGGGAAAACTTTTTCACATTTTCAATTTAAAAATTATATTCAACCTTTAAAAATGGTATAACTATATAGTCATACCATTTTTAAAGGTTGAATATAATTTTTAAATTGAAAATGTGAAAAAGTTTTCCCGAATTTCTTTTTTTTTGACTGCCTGTAACTCGGAAAATTAGCAAGTTACAAAAAAATTCCGAGAGACCAAAAATGTTCAGAGGGCATCAATGCATACGTCTCAATATTTTCAAATTTTTAAATTACGTGTTTTTTAAAGTGCTACAATTTCAAAGAAAGAGATAGTTTTTTATGTTTTTCCGGAAAAACTCGGTGAAACGCACTTTACAGAAAAGTTACATTTTTAGGAATTTACGAGTGGCCATATCTCGAAAAATATGCATTTTTCGAAAAAATTCACAAGAGTAAAAACATCTTGTTTTGGACTAAAAAAAGGTAAATATTATGATTTTATTGATCTAATTTGATCTAGTTTTACAAGTTACGGAACCCGTGATAAAATGGGTGTTTTCTACCCCTTCCGATCATTTCCTACTGTAATCTTTTTTTTTTCAACTTTTTTATTAACATCACTGCACACATGCACACTGCAAACACATTGCACAAGGTTTCATCAAAATCCATTCATTAGCACTCAAATTAGAGATTTTGGTCATTTTAGCGTTCCGTTGACTGGACTATTAATAAAATTTCCTAAAAGTGATCAAACTATTTTCTTCCACTATTAGTGGAGGACTGTTACGGAAAAATAAAGCATTATTTGGAAACTGGCCAGGGCAGCACGGATTTGTTTGAAGTTTTTCTCTCTTTTTCCTAAGATTAAATACTAAAACCCCTACAATTTAGAAATTGCCGTTATTGCTCAAGAAACTGTAGGAAAATTCGAAAAAATCCATTAAAGCGAAAAAAAAATTAAAGTGCGAAAAACTTGATTTTTTTTAAATATACCAAAATAAATTGGTTTCAATATTTTTGTGGCTTCAAAAACTATAATATTTATTAGAAAAATGAGAAAGTTTTGAAAAAAATAGTGAAAATTGAAAATTTTTAAAGATAAAATTCATAAAAATTAAAAAAAAAGAATTAAAAACAAAATAATTTAAGTCTTGAAATATTTGATTCTTTTTGTACATATCATATATCTATTTAAATTATAACTATATTTTCAACAAAATCATAGTCTTAATCAATTAGGACAGTAGGTACACGTCTTCCGCTGCACTCTGTGCAGACTGAGATGCAGTGCAACCTGTTTTTTATTGTATTCGGAACTTTAACCGCAACCTATTTCGTCATTTGCAAAATATTAGTTTTAATATATTTTCAGGCACTGCTTGTTGATTCATCGGGTTTGGAAAAATAGGTAGTTTCCAGCCTCAATCATTAAATACAAAATCGATACCCAGCCATATTTACACCTGTAAGTGTACTTTCTTAGGGCGTTTTAGACCTGTGCCGGTTATGACAAATTCGCAGATTTACACTACTCTCTATAGCATTTGTAAAACATGTTTATTTAAATCACACGCAGGCTTAGGCGCGACATATAAAGATAGAATATATCTTGGAATGGAAACACCCTCACACTACCAGTCGATTCAAAAATTACATATAGGAATCCCAATACAGTATAGTATAGTGGATGGATTTGAATGAAACCTGTGATATCGTCTTTCTTTTTGCTCAAATATGAAAATTAGGAAAATTAAACATATCTAACTATTACAAGAATAACAATTTGTTATTATAAAAAATTGATCATTATTTTATTTTCCTTAAAAATTGTTTATTGAATTTTCCAGCCATCTCGCATATTAAAAGTTACAGCTGGAAAACTGCTTGTTACACCTGAAACTCATTGGTAAAACCGTTCTTCAATCGCATGGTTGACTTAAAATTTGAATTTTCTTTTTCGGTAACTTAAATTGCATGAAGAACTACTATAAAAAACATTACCACTAAAAATGTTATAAAAAAAGTGGGAAGAAAATGATAATGACAATGAAACACAGTACATCTACGATTACGTCTGGAACGTGAGAAATAGCAACATTGTTTTTTGTAAAAAAAATATATGATTTTAAAGGAAATTATCTCAGCTTCTAATGGTGTAATTTTCAATTTTTAAGTTTGCAAATACGTTTTATTTGCAATTGAAGTGGCACCTTTCGCAGTGGTGTGAACTTTAAGAAATTTACATTTTTGCTCTTCGATAATGATATTGGAAATACATTAAAAAAATAATTTGAATTACACAATTACACATCTATGAAAATTTGTCGAAAGATGCAGTATTTTTAAGTAAATTTGATAAATCTAAATAAATGTATGTTTTCTTTATTAGGAATCTTTTGAAAAAAGGCATTTTTCAAAGTAAATTTTTTTTGTTGTAGTCGCGATGAAAATTGAAATAATTTGAAGGTAAAAGTACTATAGTAAATTTAAAAAAAAAACAGTAATTTTAAAAAAATAATAATTTATGCCTCATAAATTAAAAATAATTATATTTTTCATACTATTTTCATAAAAATCTTTTATTTATTTAAGTAGCTATAAAAAATAATATATTAAAGTAATCTTTTCGCGGGGTATTTTGAACCTAATAATATGTGTTTTCATTCCCAACTGACAAATATTGATATTTCGATATTTTAACAATGTTATGGTCAAAAAGCAGCCAGAAATTACCAAAGCATTGCCAAAATAGCTGATTTAGTTCCAAATGGCCAATTTGAAATAGATTTTAATTTTATCGACAGAGACTACTGCAAATATTTCCATATCATTTAAATAAAATAGGAATTATTGATAATCCTCATTGTTTTTGGGGAGAAGTAGGCACATTACAGCATTTAATATTAGAATGTCATCAAAAGAGGAATTCAATAAATAGTTTACTCGATTTGTTGTACGAAATGAATATAAACAAGCCATTTAATCTAAAAAATTTATTAACGCTAAACAACGAAAAGGTTTTATTATGTATCTACAATTATATTAGGGTTGAAAAAATTGATATATAAGAAAATGAATAAGCACCATGTTTAGAATAGAAGTTAATCAAGTATCCTCTGTTTTTTTTCCTATGTGGTTCCCCATTCTTTCCGTGGTCTAGTCAGTAACGTCTTAAGTCGTCATGAAGGACCCCTTGACGCACTCATATCTTTCCTCGTTAACTTCCTCATAAAAAAAAAGAAAAAAAAACCCAAAAAAAAAACTAAAATGGAAAAAAAATATATACAAAAAAAAGTAGAATAAAATATAAAAAAAAAACCTATAATCAATTCAATAATAAGTACATGAAATATACATAAAAAAAATGTATGTGTGTATGTATATATTAAAATATAAATAAGAAATAGTTAGGCAGACATATTTTTAGAATTAAATTATAATTTTGTATAATGGGTATGGGAAATAGTCATATTAAATTTAATCCACAGTTGAGTATAAGTTAAAAAAAAATGATAATAATAATAATTTACAAAATTAACCGGCCTGAGGTGTGATAATGATTACCAAATACCACTTCCACATGGCGCTGAGCTAATGATTTATTAATAAATCAAAGCCAATATTGCGAATACTACTACTACTGCAAATATTCCATGATTACCGAATATCTCGACATTTTTATAAACAATTCATCATAACTTCGTTATTTTAAAAGATAATGAAACGAAGAGACAATCAAATGTACTTTAAAAAGTTATATTTGCATTTTTACCTTAAATGCATATGCGAAAAACGAGCGTGACTTGCGAGCATCTAAATAATGCCGAAATTTGCATACATTTTAAGCAATTATATCTCAGTCAATTTTTAAGTTACAGCAATTAACCTAGACCCACATTCAAGGTCTTTTTATCAGCTACAAGAAACTTCCTATAATTCTTTTTAATAAATAAAAAGCGGCAATTTTTGAATTGTAGGGGTTTTAGTTTAGTTTTGAATGTCCAACATTTAAAAAAAACGTAGAAACAACGGGGACAGAGATAATTGCAAAAATCTGCAGTGAAGCACAAATTTTCAACTTTTTGGCGGCTGTAAATTCATAAAGTAAATAAAGTAATGGAAAAAAATGTTTAAATAAAGTTGTAGCTTTTTTTGTTTCCTACAACATTAGCACTTTCTAATTTTATTGTAAAACTGACAGGAGATAAGGAGATAATCGAGAAAAACCTATTTTTACAATGAGGCAACGATGTTTTTGTGGTAAACACTAATTAATGATTGTGGCACCCTCCCTACATTATACGAACAAAAAATTTCTAGTAGGAATTATTCACCCCCATTTTTTTTTGCTCTACGGACCGTGATAAACAGGCATACAGGTTACTTCGCACCGTAACGCGCGGTTAGTAAACGTCAAGTCGTAGGAGATGTTTAACTGTTTTAACCTTTTAGAAATTGTTTCTTACTTTCGAACAAGTACAAGGAGTGAAGAAAGTATTGTAATCGACCCAAAATTCGACTTTTTGAAAAGAGTTTTTGAAAAATGTTGATTCTACATCACTCCCCGATAATAAAAGAGTGTTTCAGAAAAATGTCTGTGTGTACATATGTACGGCTGTCTGCATAACAGTCGCTTAAACTAACGCCGAAGCCAATCGACCGATCCCGTTTAAATTCGATATTTAGAGTTCACTCACAAATATTTCCAGATATTTTTTTCATTTTTCGCTTAACTCTAGAATTAAGACAAGTTTACTGATGCGAAAAAATTGAAAATCTCCATTTTATTAAAAACGACTTTAATTATTTTGCTCAAATTTTACACGTAAGTAGAGCATATCAAACCTAATAATATGTTATTTGTGGTTTTTCCGGGAAAATCCAGTTAACGATAGTTTATTGGAGTGGAAATATCGAAAATATCGATTTTCTCAAAAATGACTCGATACTGTTCAAATTTTGTACAATAATAGTACTTTACAAACTTTGTAACATTAAATTAGGTTCCGATCTTATATTTGTATATGCGAATGTAAATTTAAAAATGAGTGAGACTACGTTTGTTTTTTAAATGTTTGTTGTTGATACCTAAGGAAAAGGGTATTTATATTTGCTTCCTTACTTTTGTTGATAGCAAAGTGGATCGAGAAGGTAACTTGTTGTTTGTATATCGATGGTTAAATAAAAATACTCTGGAAACTTTCTTGTTTACTATGAGAATTATTTCATGGAATCATTATAATTCAGGTACATGGAGTTGCCATGTCTGGAGGGTTATAATAGTTTTTATTTTATGTAATTTTCCTTTGGTACTGGCAGGAGGGAATTTGGCTGTCTAACCTAAAACGATAAACAAAAACCCAAGTTAGTAATAGCTACCAGGGAGGGTTTAAATTGTATGACTTACTGTTGGTTTGAGCTAATCCTATTATTATTATTATTTAATCGCCTTATTTATTTTAATGTCCCGGCGGAGTTTAGCCAATGGCTATTCTACCACTCAACCAGGACGGACACACATGGACAACATCACAACACCCATTCCCTGCGACATTGCCATCTGCCGCAGCTGAGACTCGAACTCAGGAGAGGAGCCACTAGACCGTGTTGTCTCTCATACAACCGCAGTCTAGCCCACTGCTACCGTCTCGGCAACATGAGAAAAACGCCACTACACATCCATACCCTAGCCAGGATTCGAACCTGGGACCTCGTGGTCGCAAGCCTGACACCTTAAGCACTGCACCACCGAGCCGGTTTTCCTTGCTATTTTCTCTGGAATTTGGTTCCAACAAAGTGTGTAAACATATTTGGGAATGTTTGTTAGTGTAGGCAAATATACACATTTCAGAGTGTATTGGCTGGAAAAAGGATTTAGTTACACTTCTATTGGTTAAAACAAAACAATACTCTCTTACCTGTAGTTAAAAAGTTCTTATTTATTTATTTAAATAAGTAAGCCTGTAGTACTTTGGGTACATCAAAGAAAGCTGCACTTTTTGATTGGGATGTGCCACTTTCTGCAGTAATAGTTTATGTCAAAAGGTAACTTTTGAGATAGAGCGCCACTTGAAAATCAGTGCAGGTGACCAGAATGGCGGCCATTAAAGATGGTGCCATCGGCCATTCTATTTTTTTATGTCAGCTCATAATGGTCCGATTTCTATTTTCTTTTCTTTGTTTGAATGATCTTGTAAAGGGGACATTTTTTTGTTCCTATACATTTATCTCTACACCTTGAGGGTTCTGCGTAATTTTCAAAAACATGAAAATTTCACTTTTCTCACAAATTTCATTGATAAATAAGTTTTAATTGTGCTTAATATCCATTTTTCCCCACAAAAAAAGGTTTATGTATATAATGTTCCACATATGTCAATAGAGACTTGTTTTCATAAACAATAGTGATTTTAATTATTTTGAAAACATTTATTACATTAAGTAAAAAAAATTTTACAAACAAAAAACTACTAAATACTAAGAAATATTCATGTAAATAAACTGCTTCTGTAGGGCTTTTACGACTCTAGATCACTTACAATCGTCTTTCTTATCTTCCATTTCATCCCTGGAACTAAATAATATATTATTATTATTATATTATGGAATTGGATCAACAAAGCAATATGATCTTGAAATTGTGAAACGAATTTAAAAAAACCGCTGCCCAAGGAATCACTACTTCCACATCCAGATTCTCTATCCAAGTCACTCACAACGAAAAAACTTTGTATGTGAAAATAATTGTTTATGGAACTTTAATAATATAATATTTGAAATCCTCTACCCCAAAAACCCATAAAACGATACCCCACATCGGTAGTGGGGTGGGGGTGGTGATAGGGGGGGTGGTAGTGGGGGGGTGAATGAAGTAAAAAAATATTTTGAGGTTTCTGGTTCCTGTACATGCACTAAATCACATTTTTTTTTCATCCCCTTTAATAAGGAGGTGGGGGTGGTAATGGGGGTGGCTAATGCCAAAAATTTTTTTGAGACCTCAGCTTCTCTTGTATATACTAAATACCAATTTCATGGACTCTTACCTGCTTGATTTACCCATTTACCCCAAATTTACCCCAATTTACCCCCCAACCTTTCGACGGAACAAGATGAAAATATAATCTAGTTCTAGATCTCGTTAAAGTACATATGTGTACCAAATTTCAAGTCAATGTCTCAAACGGTTCCAGAGTAAACGTGCGCACAAAAAAAAGTTACAGACAGACAGACCGAAATTTTTTTTCGCTCAAACTTAAACTCTCGACGTTTTATGACATTTTAAGCCTATTTGGGCAATACAAATTTTTTTAAATTTTTTTGTCGTTACTATACTTCCACTGGACGTGGAAGTAATAACACAGGCACACAAACAAAAAAAAAAGTGAATTACCAGAAATATGACTATCATTTCCGGATAATATGGGGGCACCTGAAAACGAATTTCATAGTCCCGATGGCCAATTTCGCTCCAATTTTTCGGAAATCACCATACAGGGTGGTCCCAAAATCCCGCAACGGTATATTTATTCTTATCAGACAAAGCAAATCAAAAATATGATATTGGTTCCCTTAGTGAAATTTTACAAGCAATCGAATGCGCAAATCAGATTTTGGGTCAGGTGCCCCCCTGAGGATGAAACTCTGAAATTTCAAATGAATACCCTAATTGTACTAACGTAATATTTTGTCGAACTCCTCTATACATTTCCTTAAATATATAAGGAATAAAACCAGACTGCAACCAACAGCTATTCTCCGGACGACTAATGCCCCGTCGAGCGCTGGATTACAAATTGCAAGTCTGGCGCGTCAAGTGCAATAACTGTGTACTTCCACAAAACGCTAAAAGCTTCGATTCAAATAAACACCGGCACGAGAGCTCCTTTGAGTAGGAATAAGTCTTTCGGCTGGTGTTTATTTCAATCGAAGCTTTTAGCGTTTTGTGGCAGTACACAGTTATTGCACTTGACGTGGCAGTACACTGTTATTGCACTTGACGCGCCAGGCTTGCAATTTGTAATCCAGCGCTCGGCGGGGCATTAGTCCGAAGAATAGCTGTTGGTTGCAGTCTGGTTTTATTCCTTATATATTTAAGGAAATGTATAGAGGAGTTCGACAAAATATTACGTTAGTACATATTCTGCCCTCTAAAAGCATACCTATTAACTATGCCCATGTCAGGGCTACTGCTACTTCGATTGCTATAGACATCGGCCGCTAGATGGAGCCTACGATTTTTGTTGCATGTCGTAATTTTATAAATCTCGTCGTGTACCAAGAATGATCAAATGTCTCGTTACAGACATTCCATACCTACCTTGCACTGACGAGAGCCAACAGCTCAAAACTGCAGTCTGCAAGTGGTGTGGAGTGGCTGGCACGAGAGCTCCTTTGATCAGGAATAAGTCTTTCGGCTGGTGTTTATTTCAATCGAAGCTTTTAGCGTTTTGTGGCAGTAGACAGTTATTGCACTTGACGCGCCCGGCTTGCAATTTGTCCAGCGCTCGGCGGGGCATTAGTCCGGAGAATAGTTGTTGGTTGCAGTTTGATTTTATTCCTTATATATTTAAGGAAATGTATAGAAGAGTTCGACAAAATATTACGTTAGTACAATTAGGGTATTCATTTGAAATTTCAAAGTTGGGCCCTGTTTCACTCTGAGGGGGCCACCTGTCCCAAAATCTGATTTGCGCATTCGATTGTTTGTAAAATTTCACTAAGGGAACCAATATCATATTTTTAATTTGCTTTGTCTGATAAGAATAAATATACCGTTGCGGGATTTTGGGACCACCCTGTTGGTGATTTCCGAAAAATTGGAGCGAAATTGGCCATCGGGACTATGAAATTCGTTTTCAGGTGCCCCCATATTATCCGGAAATGATAGTCATATTTCTGGTAATTCGCTTTTTTTTTGTTTGCGTGCCTGTGTAATCAATCAAACGCATACCTTTTATTGTATTTATTGCTGCATTGTCGACCTCCCCCCCCCCCCCCAGTGCAGTTCGTGCAAAGTAACGTGCATGGAACCTTGGCTTTTGAGCAGGAGCATCGTGTACTGCATCCAGAGCAACTACATTTAATTAATTCTCTGCAGGCTGCCATAAGAGAAGGAAGAGAAGACCAGAACGGCGTCCACTCTCCATAAACCATGGTCCATCCCCATCCTTCTGGCCCTGGAATGTTGTTCATCACTGAGCATGCATGCACAACCCCCAATTTGCCATGAACAAAGACAAAGTTGCCTTAGAACCTCTTCTGTTGGGGGCAGACTTTGTAGACTGAGACTTTTTCTAACATGATTGACTGAGAAGTTTTCTGCGTCTTTGTAGTAAAGCAAAACAGTAAACTTCTCCAGAACTTGAAAGGTCTCGTCAGAAATAGACTGTTGTAGTATAGAGATAGCTTGGAGGGCTTCAGCAGCTTCAGGAAATGATTTCTACACTTTCCAGGCAGTCTGTTTCCCTTTATTTGCCAATGATGACGTTACATCTGATGCACTGAATGCATGGAATCCTCTCAGTGCAACAGCTTTATGTTCACCCATACTTTCAAACATGGCATTAATGCTCATTTATCTCTGACCCTTCCCAGTACCAAAGAAAATCCACTTTCTTGAAGTCCCGCAGTTTTAAGAACATGAAAGAAAGATATTGCCAAAACAATTACATCAGTAACTACAAATCATCAAATTACAAAGAAAACTCCGGAAAATAAAAAAAATATATATATTTTAAATTGCGCAGAACTCTTACGGTGTAGAGATAAATGTATAGGGACCAAAAGTGTCCTCTTTACAAGAACTTTCAAACAAAAAAAAAGAAAATAGAAATCGGACCATTAGGAGCTCAGATACAAAAACATTTAATGTGGCCTAATGGCGGTCATCTTTAATGGCCGCCATTTTGGTGTTCTGCATGGATTTTAAAGTGACTCCCTATCTGGAAAGTTACCTATTGGCATCAACTATGACCACAGAAAGTGGCACATCCCAATAAAAAAGTGCAGCTTTTTGTCTTATATAACCATGTACCCGATGTACTACTGATAGACCTTTTTATTTTTCCTTTTTGTCATATTTCAGTTTGAGGGAAAGTGTTACCAACATTGGTTTTGGAGGAAAATTTATGGCATTTGAATTATTAATCATAGTTTTATTTATTTTTACTGTAAATATGGTTCAATAATGGGTTTTACGCTTATTAGTATTTATTTTGAGGAATGTTTTAATCATTCTATGATTGGGACTATTTTCTGTGTACTTATAAAATTATGGGTAAATTACTTAATTGAATGTCAATCTGTGATTGATTGATTGGAGAAGAGGTGGTTAGAAATAAAAAGTCGGTTGGTTTCCAAAAGTTGATTCTATAACGCGTCGTTTAGCCGTTGAGACGAGATTTTTATAATAGCTTGAAAAGCAACCCAATATTAATTTTGTGGATTATACTTTAAAAATCTTAAGTTTAGAAGTCCCTAATTGGTATGTGCGGTGTAGGCAAGTCGTAAAGTCGTCATGTTGTAGAGTTGTGAATGTCCTATAACTTTTATTTGGAGGTTGTAAATTGTTTGTTGGATGTTTCATGGAAAGTCGCAGTTTTGGTTAAAGTCACGAGGTTGCCACGAATTTACGGTTTACTGGAATACTAGAACTGAGGCGAACATAATGATGCTGTTGGTATACGAGCATATTTCATCTGTAAAGTCTAGAGTTTCTGCAAGACGTTGGAGAATGGATACTACCCTCTCACTTCGCTACAGTCATAGCTGAATGAAAGATTTATATATTTTTTTATAATATTCTTCTATGATGTTTTTTTAAACTCACCATTTTATATGCATAAATAACTCTTCTTATTACTCAATTAGACCCATTTTGTTATAAATAAGATATGTGAGTAACTGCGCAGTTATATACTTATTTACAGGTATTTGTTGTAGATATATTTGCATATAAGGTATCTTATCTCATATTATTATGTTTCAACGCAACGATTGCTTAATTTAATCCAATTTATCCATTTTAATTTTAACTTGAAATTTTAGAGCGTTTTGACAGTAAATCGATCGTAAATCGACCGTAAATCGACTGGATTTTAAATAATAAACCTTTTGTATGACATTATATTTCTAACGTAAATATGTAACTGTACTTATTGTAATATATATATTTTTAAATTGATTCCTTTTTGTTTTGATTTAAAATATTTGAATAAACACGGCGTTTGGTAGTTTTTGCAATCAGTGTGTCTATCATAACTTAAGGGGGTTGGAATTTTAAAGGAAATTACCTGGCGCTCGACCTATTTATTGGTAAAATTTCAAAATCGTTAAAAAATAAACGGAACTCACCTCTGAGATTTCCTTACTAGAGCTAGCCGACCTTAAGATTTAAGAGCATTTTGTAATTTTAAGTCTACTTCTCCATTCATGTTTCATAAATTCAATTTAACCTGTAACAACTTAATAATAGAGGCTTTTCCAAAAAAAGACATAAGCAAAAAAGGACATAAGCTTAGTAATGCAAGCTTAGTAATGCAAAAAGTCCGAAACTCTCAATTTTCTCGGAGATGCCTTTACGAATTTGCTCAAGTTTATTACGTTAATATTGTGAACCTAACGATATATCAGTATTTGTTTTTCTCAGAAAATTAGTAATTTACTGATAAACACATATTTTTAAGTTGCGGGAGAAAGCAAGTTCAGTGTTGCCGTACCGTTTATTTCCGTTATCTCAGTGGTTTTTTTTATCGTTCTTTATAATAATGCGATTCGCAGTGTAATATTGCAATATTGACGATCAGACCAAAACATTTTAAGAAGTGAAATATTATGTTTTCCGCTTTCCGGCCGAAGCTACACTTCGCAAAGCTTGGCAGAATGTTTTAGGTCGTAAATATGCTTTTAACCCGGCAAATGCAAGAGTGTGCTTAAGGTATTTTAAAGAAAGTGACTACGCTCGTAATTTAAAATATTGCTTACCGAGATACACTACCAAAACTTGAGAGTTGATTGATACTGAAAACTTACCTAGAAAACCATCCTTCGTCATTTTGCTTCTATTTATAGTATTATTCATATGCATTTTTCACTCTTATTTATGTGTTTCATTTTAAGATTTATATGTAAAGTAAACGAGTATCGAACATTTTCATTATTATGTTCATTTACCTTAGACCCAATTTGAATAAAGTTGGCATTTATTTTACTGACCGTTGTGAGGCAGAGAGCTGAATGAAAATGGGAACATCCATTATCATATAAATATATCGTATATATGTATATGTATTGTTATATTTTTGGGTACAAAATACTACAACAGGTGCAGATCTCAAAGCCCGTGCTGTGGAAAAGACAAAATTTGTTATATAATGCTCCTTCTATACACACTATGCAGAATTTGGAATAATAATATAATTGATAAATTGGTTAATTTGGATTTTGGGCGCCAGGTGGATAAACCACCGAGTGAACAGACGAGTTCTCGTAACTGTCAAAATGTCCAGAGCATGATAAAACTCTCTCTCAGATAGCCAGTTCTGAAATAAAAAAATTACACTAGCAAACCAAATAACAGTTGTTGAGTTTAAAATTTATTAAATTTAATGTTCTGGGTTTTTCAAAGAATTAATATCAAATTTACAAACAGAAGAAACAATTATAAAATAAAGATATGAAAATTAATATATGGCGTATTATTATTCAATTTAAATTGCAACTGATCAGTGTGAAATTATACTTAAATCTATGTTACCTTTTATTTATTGTCGAATACTAGCCTTATTCTACCCCCCTTGAGCTCAACCGCACGCGAAATTGCTACGCCTATGTCTGGTTGAAAAAATAGGCTCCTGAAGTATTTCTTAGGAAGATGGTAGTTTGTTGTTTTGCTTCAACTGTGTTGATGAAAATCGAAGTTTTTGACGAATACGTTGATTATGGCACTTTGTTTTATTTGCACTACCGTTGCACTGGATTTAATTATTTATTTACCAAGGTAAGTACCTTTTAATAATGACTGAAGACAAAATTTACCGCTTTAGACTTCGGTATACAGTGAAAAATTCCTCAAATTATGGAATATAATGATATTTTCTCCTTTTGAAAGGTAGGATACTTATTTTTAAATGTTTACAACCGTATATTTTCGTTACTTTAATTATTTAATGCTGACACGAGAATCTCAATCGAATCAAAATTTTAACTTTGGACAAATTGGAGGTTATGCTACTTTTTTGGGACCAAAATTAATATCTTCTTACTGTACGGTGGCTGTTTTGAGACTAATCTTATCAAATCCGGCGTTATCATTCGTCGAATTTGACAGGATTGATAAAATAAACTTACTTGATTTTTGACTTTTAATGTCGATTTTCGAAATATGTTATTTTTTATACTTTTTACTTAATAAAGGCAAATTTGGAATTTTTAGGATCATTTTGATACCTGTTTTATGCATATTAGTGGAGTTTTGAGATTTGTCCATAAATATTCTACCTTTTAACATTTTGGCTTTATTACTAAATATAACTAAATAAAATTCACACAGAACGTGAAATAGACCTTAAACATTACTTCTACATACATATTACACATATACCTTGAATTAAAATACATTTTTAAACTGAACACATTTTCAGTAAACACACGTCCAGGGAGCCTCATCTAAGGGCTGTTACCCCACAAAAGTTTATCAAGACTAACTCTGGTACTGTCTACCTTCACTTGGATGTGGAAATTGGACTCATTTAAAAGTTTTATGAAAGATTCCACATCAAATTGTACTAGGTGTCCCAGAACTCACAATGTTTTACCAAATTGAAATCAGCAGCAATGTTCAAACTGTCAAATTCTAGATGCTCTTTCTCCCAAGGTAACCATTTTAAACTATTATAAATTTCAGATCATTACGATCAGTCCTTTTCAAGTTTTTAACACTTTTTATTTTCTCCCGAGGAGAGATATTTCATTTTATTTCTTTGTTGTTTTTATGCTAAATTTCACTCAAAATATTTAAATTAAAGGCGTTTTAATATATAAATATTATCATTTAAAAATCATATTTTACATAGTTTAAGTCATATTTTGTTAATTTATTTTATACATTTCGGGTCCACGATGTACCTTCGAGGGAATATTATCCTCATTCAGTTTCTATGAACAGAATACATGAATCTACCTTCCTGGAGCATCGCTATGGTCTCCTCATGGTCCCACTACAGTTTACTAAGGTATTTTTGCTTTTTACTTGAAATTTATCACACAGTGTGTACATTTTTTTAGTTCTACTTATACATAACAATTTTAATTGTGAATAATAACTTGTAAGCTCAACTGTGTGGTTTTATATGGCCCAGCTAAGTTAAATATTCAAGATCAGGTTATTTAACTTGTCTTATGCTAAAAGAGGCCTCTCTCATATCGAGATTTTATTCTCTCGTCTGCCATCTTAGTGGCAGAATTTAATTTTATCCAAAATGAATGAATAATACCTTAGAACATAACAGTATATTATTATAGATGGGGCACCCAAACATCTGGTATTTATTATCCGCCAACTGTATGAAGAAGACTCTGCTTTAGAGAAAGTAGACGACACTAACTCCAATAAATGTAAATTCAGCAAAAGCGTCAGACAGTTCTGGGTGGTATCATCAATCCTCTTTAACATCTATAGTGAACACGTGATGCGATGTGTGCTGGAGGACTGGCACGGTGGAATAGCTGTAAACGGAACCAAGATCTCTAATTTAAGATTTGCAGATGACGCCAACTTAGTTACAACAAGCGAGGATGAGCTCATACACCTGTTGAACAGGCTTCAGATAATAAGCTCTAATTATGGTCTAAGTGTAAATTGCAAAAAAATGAAAATTATGATTGTAACCCGAGCAAATGATAACCAACCAGGTACATTAAAGATAGCTGACTGTGAGGTAGTAAACAAGATGGTATAACTTGGAGCCCTTCCGAAGTACACTGGCAACTGCTTATATGAAATTAGGCAAATAATACAGATGGCAAAATCAGCAACCTGACAGCTGAACAAAATTTGGCGTAACAGAAATATCATGAGACGCACAGGCTTGCTAACACCCTAGTTTTCTTCATATTTTTTAATTTCTTTACCCCTTTGAGACATAGACTGTTAGAGAAACAGACAGACAGCATATTGATGCTCTCGTGTTGTAGGTCTGGAGACGCCCATTAAGAATTTCCTGGACTGCGCTCTGCACTAATACCTCGATTCTTTAAGAAATACTTCCCCAAAACAGACTCTTCAGCATCGTATTATCTCTAATTCTCACAGTTTTTGGCAACATCAACCGAAGAGAGAATAATATAGAACGGTTCATAGTGCAGGGAAAACCAAATGGCAAGAGGCACAGAAGACCCCCTCCAAAACGTTGGGTTGATATCATCAAAGAGCTGATGGAGAAGAGCTTTAATGTGACTGTGATAAATTAACCATCCTGGAGGCATCTGTTCCAGTATATCGATAGAGATGCAGGTGGTCCTCGTGGATATTCAGATTCCCCAGCAGTACAAATAGAACATTATGAAAATCTGCCATCTATCAAATTCAAACCTCTCGCAATTGTGATTTATCAAACATTGATTTCTATGAAGTAAGGTACCAATCACAAATATTCCTTTGAAAATTAGGATAAGAAAATTATTAAACAGATTTTTCAAATCGTGATCCTAAAAAATTGGCACATTCTAGATAGTTTACTATCACGAAACGTATTTTCCATCTCTAAAAAGAAACAGAAAACTCTAATCAAGGTCTGAATACTGTTATCGACTTTATTCTAAAAGCATATGCGCCAGTGTGGTTTTTCAAATCAGCCCATGGCATCACATCCTGTAAAAATGCCGCATTTTTGGCAAACAATCAAGTTGAGCCGATATTTGCCACAAGAACGAGGATTGTTAAAATCCCGTAATTCAGAGAAATTATTATTTTGTACATAATGAAAATTTGTTAATACCTATCTATGGTAGGTCACAATAAGATACATATTATAAGAGAGCTTAGACATATTCTGAATGTGAAAAGAATGGATAGTACATCAGTTCTGGCTTTTAATTTGCTAAAATTAAATTTTATGCTGAAGCTACATGGATTTAATAGAGTGGTAAAAATATGCCTACCTGCAATACTTTTTTTCTTAGGAAGGAAGGAAGGAAGTCTAGCTCGACAGCAATCCACACCGCATTTAATAGAACGGCGACGATAACTGCGTTTTCTTGTTATATTCAAACAGCCAAAAGATACATCAATTTAGTAACTGATGCTTCTTTATCAGTTATTGGTTCTGGCAAACGAGATGGATTTATTAAATCCACTTTTGAATCGCGCAAAGCCAAAGTTTGGGACATAAAAGGATTTCAACTGGTAGCGCTTTCTGTTAGGAGAGGAGGGTGAAAGGGGGAATTTGGACCCCCCCCCCCCCCTGTTGTCAGATTTGGTTTGCTTGATAATAAACATGATAACAGCGATGAACTGCTCTTGATAGAAGTCGACAGCAGATAGAAACTAGTGGAAGATTATACTCTTCGCCGATTTACTAAGCTTTTTATATAATTGTTACACATTCTATAGGATACTCTTCGCATTTTTCTTGTAAATAATGTTAGTTTTTGGACATTCTAAATTTTGTGATACCAACTTTGGTGTGAAAAAAAATATATGAAAAAAAAATCACGATGTGAGGGATCGAACCCAGGACCCTTGGATTGCTACAACAACAAAACAAATTTATTTGACATTTCTTGTTACAAGAATGCACCTCATCGGATCCCGGCCCGGAGCCAAGCAGACAACCACGGCGCGTAGCGTCGTGGAAAATGTGTGGTTGGACGAGGCGGGTCCGATTTGGTTTGACGATAATGCTTGTTGCAGCTAGGACACCTGTCCGCCTTAGGCAGACTTAAAACTAGGTTAAAATTAGGGAATGTGCTCGCACGAGCCTAAAACTAATGAATAAAAAACTTAAAACTAACACTTGCACTGCACTTACAAATTTTTGGTTGCTGATACGGGAAAACAGAATTAAACGAAAAAACCCGTTCGAGCAAATGACGTCCTTGTGGTCTGATCGCCGTCAAGGAAGGTAGAGTAGTTAAAAGGGTTGAATTTAAAAAGTTTGGATTTACAGGATGTTATCGGCCTAGAGGGAATTTAGAAAGACAAAAAGGGGACGAAAAGGTTAAAAGAACAAAATTGTACAAACATAAAGAAGGGGTTGGAAATTTAAAGGTGAGGAAAGATAAATAATAGAGTAGGGTTAGGTTTTCGTATAGGGAAGTGTGGCTAAGGAAGTTGCCGGAAGATAGGCAACGCCTGGTATGGTAGGGGGTGTCTTATATCGAAAAGTATTGCATTATGCTGTCTGATTCGAGTAATGTTGCGGGTTAGCGGACTAACGTCCAGCTTAAACTGATAGAATTTTTGCGATGATTCTCGGACGTAGTCCGCTAGTGGGGTTATGTCGTGGCAACGTGCATAGAGATTTCTGAGTACCTACCAGAGTCTGAAATGAGGCGCATAAATTTGTGTTCTAATACTCTCAACTTCCGCATTGTCGTGGCCGGGATGCTGCACCACACCGGCGCCGCGTATATGATGGCCGGCCTGATTACCATCGTGTACAGCAACTTTTTATTAGTCCTGTTGAGTCCGCTACCCCGTGCCAGGAGCGGGTACAGACTCCTGGACATGGAGTAGACCTTGCGTATCGTCTCGTTAATGTGTGTATTAAACGTCAGTCTTTTGTCTAGGTTCACCCCCAAATACTTCACGCACCGCTTAATTGGAATTTCTCTACCCCCGATCGAAAGTGGTGTTAGAATCCGGTTTTCTGTGAAGCGGCGCGTGAAGAGAATCGATTCCGACTTCTCGGCGTTGATCCGAATTTTTCACCTGTCGTAATACGCCGTGGCACGTGCCATGTGCGCTTTCAGCAGCATATTAGCCGCCTGCGCGTTATGCGAGTGCACGTACATGGCACGTTGGATTGCTAGATGAAACTCTTGCCGCTATACCACCATTTCTTATTACTAAAATCGTTAATGAGTGTAATATATACTATTAGTAAATTTATTGTAATTATTAGGAAACACACATTAGTAAAATGTATAAAAAAAAATAGTGATAGGAAATAACATTTCGCAAGATTTCTATTTATTACAAACCATAAAAAAATGTAAAAAATATTTTTTTAAATTTTAAATTACTGATAACTTTTTTATTTACCAATCTATTTTGTTAAAAAACAATAGGGTTCTTCCTCTAGCTAACACTAACTTACTCTCCAAATTTCAATACAATCGGATTTTTATTTCTTGGGTTATCGTGCTTACAAGAAACGTGACGGACAGACAAACGGACAGACAGACAAACGGACAGACGGACAGACGGACAGACAGACAGACGGACGAACGGACGGACATTTTGAAAGTTGTTCAGAATTCGTTCACTAACATAACGATATAAATTTTTTTTCTCTACGAGCGATATTTACTGATTTAGAAATGTGCCGATCAAATACAATATACTCTTCGTCTTTGCGAAGAGTATAATAATGCAGAAAATCAACGCTATTTCTTCAAAATTATCTCTCGCAGGGTTTGATATCGTTAAAGACAGAAAACTTTACTCAGTGTGCTAAATGATAAGAATTACATTAGTTACTTAATTATTTAATTCACATATAGCTGATTTTGATATTCAAATCAAAGATATGATAAATGGTACAATTTCAGATTTACCTAAATTTAAGAAGAAATTGTTCAAATGTAATAAAATTTTATATGGGTACTAATAGACCCCAAAGGCAATTTTTTTTTCACTATTACAAATACGAATTGAAAAGTTTATTTTTTCGGCCCACCCTACCGTACAGCAGCCGAATAATGTATGGAAGCACTATCTAGTTGAAAAATCGCTTTTCTTTTTTCTTCATCATTTAGTATCTGATGTGCCTTAAGTTGAACGACTACTCTACCTTTGTGGTAAACTTAACAGACTTTTATACGGGGCCAGTCGAAAAGTGAAAAATTTTAAAATTTTGCCATTGAATAACGAACACCCTATATGAGGTATCGAGCTAATATTTTATATAAAGGTATTTCAGTCAACTATGAATTGAATGCGCTATCCAATTTGTTGAGGAAAAATTGCCTAAAAGTCGATATCGAATTTTTGACCCAATTTAGAGAAACTTAGTAAGCCTTGAAAATATGAAAATTACAATTTTTAAAAAATAGTCAAATGTTCTCAATTTTTTTTTAATCAGGTAACGCTTTCCAAAATAACAGGGCTTTGCGGTATTAAATAGCACACACTGTCTAAATCAGTTATTGTCAAAATGACATCAACAAGGCTGCACGCAGTGCACGCTGTTAGATTTTATATCTATTTCAGGGTTACTAAGGATATTAAATATTGAAAACTTATATGACACATGGTTGTTTCCAGAGCTCGTACTTTGCAAGCATTTCAGGTGTAAGAATGATAATTTTCTTTCCCTGTCAATGTGATGACGTTAATACTTGGAGGAGTAAATACAATACGACACTGGTGACACAAAAACTGTTCAGTTGTGGTGGCACAATAATAAAAGCGATAATTACATAGTGAATATACCCTACTCCAGAGGGGATATAATGCAGTCGGTCCTTTGTCTATTAACTGTTAGACAGGTAAAAGATTCCTACTATTCGACAGAGAAGAGGTTCGACAATATTTCCAGGTGGGGGGTAGCTCGTCTTCTGGTGTTGATGGTAAGCTTTGGTAGCGGATATAGGCCGACGTTAAATAAATAAATAAAAATAGATAAAAGTTAATGTTGTTCCAAATGTTCAGACTTTAAACTTTGATGTTTTTTATCAAAGATCCAAAAACACTCCGAAAATGATCTTTCAACGTCCACAGATATAGTATATATACTTCTAATATTTTAAAAATGGCATGCGTTTGTTGGGTAATGAAAAGTCTACTTCTTTTTCCAGAAAAGGATCCACAATACGTGAGTGAAAATTTCATGATTTCTCATATTTTGAGCTGCTGTAATTTTAAAAGAGTTGACCTTGATTGTTTATGCAAATTTTTTTAAAAATTTAATAACATACTATATATTGATAATTACGGAAGCACAGAAGGGCCAAGACAATTTTATTTTGTGATATACCACGAATTCCATTCCAACTTATAACTCGTAATTACGACTTGTATCATGTAATAAGGACTTGTATCTTGCAATTGTGAATTGCAAATGTTGTAGAACCCAGGAGTATCGATTTAAATCGAAAAATAGAAAGCGACTTGGAAATTTCACTCATCTCAAAAGATGTTTCATACGGAAGCCTAGTAGGGCCACAACAATTTTATTTTATTTTGTATTATACTACGAATTATTACTTGTAACTCGTAGTTATGACTTATAGCTCGTAAATATGACTTGAATCTCGTAATTACGTCTTATATTTCGTAATTACGGCTTATATCTCGTAATTACGTAGAGAACAGTTGAGTATCAGCAATATAATATCTTGGGAATGAGTTTTGAATTCAATATTCAATCTAATCAATCAAACAATAGTACTACTACTATAATAATATAACATTTAATATATAAGACATAGAAGAAGTAGGATTTTAAAATAAGTCCTCATAATATTCGCGAGTATTATAATAGGCTTTCTCAATCAATACCCTTTTTACTGCCTCTCTGAATGATTTTATCTGTCGTATTAATTGAACTATTATCAGTATATTTACTCACCATTGTACAGTGGTTCCGCGCTAATATAATGGCGGTCATAATTACTTAGTTTGATGACATGACTTTAAACATTTAGTTTTTAGATAAGTACAGGTGTTTAGGACATAAGAGATATTTTGACACCAAAACAGTAGTTTTCAAAGGGTTATATACACTTTACTAGAAGAAAATAAGGTAATACGAAACAAAACAATAATTATTTAATCAAGTCAAATAATATACTTGTAGATAATTCTAATATAAACGTTATACACAATTTGTAGTATTATAACACAATTTACAAAATCTTATTGTAATGTAAATAGGTATAATATAAAAACATTGCAACAAAAAATATGTCTGGTCACACTAAAAACTAATAATGAAGTTATTTACTTAAGAAATACCTGTTTTAATTACGTAGATGAGTCTGTTAATAAATATTTAAAAGGCTTATTATTACCGTCTGAGATAACACTGACTGCTTCTTACAAGGCAAGATTCGGAGACTAGTAATTAATGGATCCGAGTTAAGAAGAAGTCTATGTAGAAGAGTCAGTGTGACATTTTTCTGGTGTGATCGCGTCTAAATAATTTAATAACTTTGTTTGTTGATTCTGCAGCCTCTTCAGATAATTCACCTATATATAACAATGCGTATTCAATTACCTCGTACCCATGAATTAATACCTTGTGAACCAGAGCAGGAAGATTGTACCAGGGATATTCCTAAATTAGTTGCCTGGCGGTATCAACGCGAAGTCCCTAAACTTTTCCTTATTTATCTTGTAGCCTGACGACAAGCAACTGAGCAAAGTACCACACCTGTCAATTATATTTTTGTCAAGCCCAGTAATGTCTGCGCAAGTGGCAGAGTATCCGAAAAATGCTCTAGCGGTATTTCCATCATTTGTCGTCCCACTTCCACCACTACGCAGTTTATCAACAATTAAGCCTAATCTTTCTTTAAATTGGACTTGAATGGATTTCTTTCTCTGTGCAAAAAGAGCTTTATCTTCTGCTGATCAATTTGCCATTTGTTTAGTGGAAGTCTATTGCTCTGTCATTATGCGTAACACGTGACGAGCTCTTTTCGCATCACTCCCAGTTTTACACAGCCAGAGTCAAACACGTATTTACTTGTAAAGGAACATTTGTAACTGTTACCTAAAGACAAAGTAATAAAAAATTAACTTCAATAGTATATAAAATTTCGTTTACAAAATGTCTACAAACAGAACTATGATGTCAGCTCGCGCCAGATAACTCAAAATGGTTTATATACAAGAAAGTCCAAGCTTTACATTTTTGTATAGTATAAGCGGTGGTGCGCGGGTAAAGTAGTTAAAAGTTTCGAACACAGTGAAAGATGAAACGATCACTAAAACCCAAACAGTTCCAAGAATGACGATTAATAATTTAGGGTGGAGGATGCTATATCTAACACAAGTAAGCTTTAACGACGTGTGGTCACTTCGGAAGCCGAAATTCAACTGTTTTACTTTCTTATCGGTATTTATCTTTATACCTGCTTTAAATAGGCTTTACCGAAGTAGCAGGTAAAATTATCCGCAATATTATTGATGTCAATATTTTTTAATTAAGACCGTATTGGGAACCACTGTGCATTGATACAGACAAGTTCAACTAAAGAGTTAATTGAATCGATGCTTAAATTTCACTAGCAAACTATTCACTTCTTCACAAACTGTGCATTACTGTTGACTTTTTCTTACAGGGAGAACTCGGTCAAGTTTCTGTGGAATGAAATGTTCATATGATTTGAAAAACAAAAAATGCCATTGCGCTAGCAGAATGGCCTGCTATAATGTATGAAATGCCCTCTCTATATGGAGCCAAGAATTACTTATTCCGCCATTTGCAATTGACCTCCCTTTTATTTAAATGTACATTCTTTCAGGTACCATATGACAAGAATCCGCGTTGTATAGTGATAGAAGAAAACTGTTTTACAGATCATTTGATATTTAACTCCAGACTTATATGTAATCCTTAGAAATAAGTTTGTCCCCTTGTTTGAATAGAATCCATATCAAAAATTAATTGTGAATCTATTTAATTTCCGTTGTGTAGTATTTAAATATAAATAAATAAAACCTACCATGTATTTATATCTTAGGTTCACCCCTAAACCTTCCCTTATTCTTTAACAATTTAAGATACCTAACGGCGCTCATAATAATAAAAAACCACTGCCCAAGGAATTAATACTTCCACATTCAGATTCTCTGACAATGAGAAAAAATTGTTTATGGAACTTTAATAATGTAATATTTGAAATCGTCTACCTCAAAAACCCATAAAACGATATTCCACATCGGTAGTGGGAGGGGGGTGGGGATGAAGTAAAAAAAATTGAGGCCTTTGGTTCTTGTGTACACACTAAATCACAATTTCATTTTTTTCGCCTCTTTTAATAATATGGTGGGGGTATTAATGGGGGTGGCTAATGCCAAAACTTTTTTTAGACCTTAGCTTTCTCCTATATACACTAAATACCAATTTTATGGGTTCTTCCTTGCTTGATTTACCTATTTACCTCCATTTATCCCAGTTCCATATCTCGTTAAAATACATACGTGTAAGTATCAAATTTCAAGTTAATATCTAAACGGTAATC
This sequence comes from Rutpela maculata, assembly GCA_936432065.2. Taxonomy (NCBI): domain Eukaryota; kingdom Metazoa; phylum Arthropoda; class Insecta; order Coleoptera; family Cerambycidae; genus Rutpela; species Rutpela maculata. The sequence continues at coordinate 166,489,319 of OW386286.2, forward strand.
GTGCGCACAAAAAAAGTTGCAGACAGACCGACAGACCGAATTTTTTTTCTCAATCTTAAAATCTCGACGTTTTATGACATTCTAAGCCTATCTGAACAATCAAAATTTTCAAAATTTTGTTTGCTTTACTATACCGTTAACGGTAAATATTAAACATAAGATGTGTTTAAACATTACAAATATATTGTTTATAATTAAGTATGATAGTCGGTGGTATACGTGAGGTTATAAAATAAAATGACGAACATTTTCCAACACCTGTAGGCCAGATACTAGAGAATTTGCACTTAATTTTTTTTTGTTTTATCTTGTTGATACAATTCTAAATAGTAATAATCAGAGTTTCAGTATTTGTAATTGTAAAATATTTTTTAATCATTCTTTAAATAATTGAAAACCTGTCATTTGAGAATAAATACTTATTAACTTAACTTAATTGCATGGGAATCGAGCCTATATTCTGTTTGGTAAGGACAGAGAGTAATAAATCACTCAAGCAAAGACCGGTCATGGGTGTACCACTTCTTCTCCAAACATTTATGAAAATTATACTGAAAAATCTAAATAAATTCATTTTATATGTAATGAACGTCTGTTGCTTAAAATATTCAATATTTTTTCTATGAAAGGCTATAATATACTATACAATGAGGGAATCTTAAATAAAAATGACGGAGTTGTTGTATTTGTAAAGAATGGCACACACATAACTGTTAATATGGGTGAAATAAAAGTTTCAAAACTCAATATTTCTTATAATGACAAAAAAGTGATAATCACTAGTATTTACAGATCCCCAGTACTTGCCCAAAAATGTTTAACCTCGAATTACTTAAATATTTAGATAAACAAGAAAAGGCAGATATGCATATAATAACAGGGGATATCAATATAGATCTTTTGGACGATATAGATTACACAGAAGAATATAAAAACATATTATATTCATATGGATTTACGTCCTATATAAATAATTATACACGTTCTGCAAGTAGAACCTGCTTAGATTACTTCTTCGTAAAGAGCAATATTCATAGCAAGAAAGATGATATAAAATCGTTTATTTTTTGTTATGATATTACAGATCAGTACCCGATAGCTATTATGTTTGATAGTGTTATAAAAACTGAAGAAAATATTCAACTTAGGTATAAGAAATATATTAACTATAGTAATTTAAAAAATGATTTAAAAAAAGAGCGCTGGCATTGTATTTATAGTGAAAAGAATGCAGATTATTTTGCAGAAATATTTATTGGTCGGTTGAAATTTTACATTGACAAGAATACAACAAAAAGAAAATTAAACAACAAAAATTTTATTAAAAAACTATGGGTAACACCTGCCTTATTAAAATCTATAAATATAAAGAATGATCTATATAAAAGCTAACAGTAAACCCTAATAATACATTATTGAATGAAAATTACAAAAAGTATAAAAATATGTTAAGCCACTTAATACAAAAATCAAAAAAAGATTATTTTAAAACTCTCATTAATAAAAATAGAAATTCTTCTAATTGTCTCTGGGAATGTGTAAACGACATCTGTAGTAAAGCTACAACAAAAATAGAAAAAATTAAGTTAGAGAGTGGAGAAACAATAACCGACAAATTTGAAATATACAATGGCTTTAATAATTACTATAGTGATTTAGAAGAAAAATACGCCAGTAAAATAATGACACCAGAAACTTCGCTGAAACTGTTGAGGCTTTGAAAAGCACAATGTATTTATACCATACTAATGAAACCGAGATTCAAAACATAATAAAACAGCTAAAAGTAAAAAAATCACCAGGAAATGATGATATACGCGCAGAAACATTAAAAGAAATTTCGAATGAGATAGCTGCGCCACTAACGTAACTAGTAAACACGTGTTTTGATACAGAGTGTTTTCCAAAGTCGTTGAAAATTGGTGTCATAAAGCCTCTCTCTAAAAGCGGTGACAAATTGAAAATCATTAACTATCGGCCTATCTCTCTAATATCAAACATTGCTAAGATTATAGAAAAAGTCCTAAAAGTTAGAATTGTTAGTTTTATAAATAAATATAAGATACTTTTTGAACAACAATATGGGTTTAGAGAGGGGAGATCAACTGAAGATGCAATATATTGTTTAACCTCATATTTATATAATGCATTAGACAAAAAAATACCAACAATATGCATCTTCGTTGATCTCTCGAAGGCATTTGACACTGTCTCCCATGAAATGTCATTGGAAAAGTTGAAATGTTATGGATTGAGGGGTAAAATACATAATATCCTAAAAAGCTATATATCAGACAGGCAGCAATTTGTTAAAATCGATAGCGTCGTCAGCGACCTGAGAACTGTTACATACGGTGTTACCCAGGGCACAGTATTAGGTCCGTTACTATTTACAATATATATAAATAGCCTGCTCTCCTTGAAAGCGGCGGGTACAGTTCTTAGTTTTGCTGACGACACAAGCAATATTATATCAAGCGAATTCTTGGGAAAATTTAGAAGCACGTGTAGAAGTCGATTTTAGAATTATAAGAGATTGGTTCCAACATAATAAACTTACATTAAACTGTGATAAAACAAAATATTTATTCTTCACCTCATATGCAACTAACTTGCCAAATATGGGCCCCTTAACTATTGACGCAGCAACACAAATTCCGGAAGCTGATTCCATAAAAAATTTGGGTATAATAGTGGATCGACATTTGCGGTGGGACCTACAAGTACAAAATATTATTAAAAAAATTAGAGGTCTATTACCACGGTTCAAATATTTAAAACAGTATTTAGATATATCTCGCCTCAAAGTACTATATTATGCGCTCGTACAATCTCAACTTTCATATGGCATTTTAGGCTGGGGAGGGGTAAATGAATGTCACCTAAAACACTTAAGTATAATGCAAAAATGGATTATTAGAATCATATACAACAGAAATATTAGATACCCTAGTGACTCATTATTTAAAGAAAGCCAATTATATGACATCAGACAATTATTTTGCCTTAATATATTAATTAACATAAAAAAACAAAAGATTCAGTTAGAGCCGGTTAATCACAGATATGAAACAAGACATAAGGCAAGTAATATTAATGTACCCAGATGTGAAAAAACCATAGGTCAACATAGCTGTGATTACATCGGGCATAAATTATACAGTAACTTACCTGAAATAATTAGGAATATAGACAGTTTAAACACATATAAAGTAAAAATAAAAAAATGGATTCTTGACACTGACAGATCTCGATTCAGCAATTTAATAAATTCAAATAGTTTTTAAAACAAAAAGAAAATCAATCTAATCGTTTTATTAAAAAAAAAAATCCTAAATGATATTGTGTCTATCTGAATGAAATATTTGTCTTATTTAGGTAATCTGATCAATGTATGTTGTGTGATATGTGTGTATATGTATGTATATATGTCACATGAAATTAACTCAGCACAAACAAGCAGTACTACCGTTAGTGCTTCAGTGATTACTATTTATTTACGGTGATTATAGTTACCTTATAATACGTTTGTTTATTTACATTTTATTTCTTATATTTTATTTATTACTTATACTATAATTGTACATTACACAATTAGCATACCAAATTGTAATTTTCAATGTAATTTCGTAAGTAAACTTTATTATTATTATATTATTATTATAATTCCGGTTCTTAGTTTCGCCTCCGTTACACGGCGGTTATGATATTTGCGAATAATCTTAAGGCAGGTACATGAGAGAGATCAACGATACAGTTTAGAGCAGCAGACAGATCCTCTCGTATCGAGTTCTTAAAACACGAGCAGGTAGTAATTTACCCAAAAACGGTTGTAGTACGGGTATTTCAAGTGATTTCTTTCTAAAAATGCAAATAACCTGTTTAAAATATAAAGGAATATTTAAATATAGCACTTTGACCACGTTTTTAGGAGATTTGCATCTGTAATGAGCTTTTATTACTATCTGTCTTTACCAAATAGAGTATAGTGCATATTGTGTAGAATTTTGACTTTGTATTTTTTTCGCGTGATCACTCGCTCAAGAGTTATAAAAATAAATTTGAAAATTTTATTACTTTTTCATTTATTAAAAAATGGATATAAGAACTGTTTTTCTGGTCAAAATATGTATTTTATAGCCACCAACTTACGATTAAAATTTGGTCCCGATATTATTTATACTTTCTTAGTATGTTGCTAATAAATGACTAAACTTTTACCCCAGTAAGTTATCATAACGTCATTATATTCCAATTTTCTCCACTTTAATAGATTAGTCTCATCAAATACAATTGCAATGCAATGCAAATGCCATTTATAATTTTTTTTTTGTCATAAATAAATGTCGGCAAATATGTATCGGATTTAATACGAGATATAAAGGCATAATTAAATGATAATTAAATAAAAATAGAGATATAAGACATATTTATGAGGTACAAGTCATAATTACCAGATACAACTCGTAATTACGAGATACAAGTCATAATACTAGTTATAAGTTGAAATAATTCTAGTTCTAATGTAAAATAAAATTGGAGTGGCCCTTTTGCGCTTCCGTAAGATGATAGATTGGACATTCAAATACAGACTCGAAAGTATCTTTAAAAAACCGCTGCCCAAGGAATCACTACTTCCACATCCAGATTCTCTATCCAAGTCACTCACAACGAAAAAAGTTTGTATGTGAAAATAATTGTTTACGGAACTTTAATAATATAATATTTGAAATCCTCTACCCCAAAAACCCATAAAACGATACCCCACATCGGTAGTGGGGTGGGGGTGGTGATAGGGGGTGATAGTGGGGGGTGGATGAAGTAAAAAAATATTTTGAGGTTTCTGGTTCCTGTACATACACTAAATCACAATTTTTTTTCATCCCCTTTAATAAGAAGGTGGGGGTGGTAATGGGGGTGGTTAATGCCAAAAATTTTTTTGAGACCTTAGCTTCTCTTGTATATACTAAATACCAATTTCATGGACTCTTACCTGCTTGATTTACCCATTTACCCCAAATTTACCCCAATTTACCCCCCAACCCTTCGGCGGAACAAGATGAAAATGATGATGATGAAGATGATAATCTAGTTCTAGATCTCGTTAAAGTACATATGTGTACCAAATTTCAAGTCAATATCTTAAACGGTTCCAGAGTAAACGTGCGCACAAAAAAAAGTTACAGACAGACCGACAGACCGACAGACAGACAGAAATTGTTTTTCGCTCAAACTTAAAATCTCGACGTTTCATGACATTTTAAGCCTATTTGGACAATAAAAATTTTTAAAAAATTTTTTGTCGTTACCATACTTCCACTGGACGTGGAAGTAATGATTGTCGACAGTGGGCGCTAATGGACTTTAGCGGTAGTATTGTATAAACTATTTTACAAATTTTACAGCTTAGTTTCATTCATATTTCAAAATTTCAATGTTTTATTCATCAATATAATTTCTTCAAGCATGTGCCTGCATCCATTAAAGTTCTGTTGTAAAAATCTGCTTTACTTTTAAATTAAGAAGACTGCGCTTTCATGAATAAAAATAGAGTTTAATAGAAATGGCGCTTCATTTTTCCATCAAGCTTCAAATAGTTATTAAAATTTATCCTTGTATAAAAATTCTAGACGCATTCCTGATAGAGAGATAGTAAAATGTATTGACTTAAACTATGCATATTAGCTTTATATTAAAGTAATTACTTGAAAAACAATGACAACGAAATTTAAATGAAAGTATAGTTGTAATTAGTGGCTGTAAAATTTGCATGCTTCAGAAGTTTATTGTGAAAAACTCACAAAAGCTAGGGTTTCCTCGGGTTCGTTAATGATTTATGTGGGAAATTTAAACAAAAGCATAATAAACTTTTAAAGAATACCTAACTATCTAGGTCACGTAACTATTTTTAATCCAACTTCAAATTTTAACAGTTAATATGTAACTAATGAAATTACTTTCATTTATCAACTCGTGATGTTACCGAATATTAAAGAAAAGGGAAAGGAAATAACATTATCAAGAACCGCATATCTGCAACAAGGATGTAAGATCCTAAAGAGTTAAAGGGACTTTGATCTTTGACGGGCTAATATAATTGGTGAATAGCGACCTAATATTATTAAATTACTACTTAATAGGTTTGCAACTGAATAGATAAATAAAATACTTTTAATCGTACATAATCCAATCGCCGTACTATGGGACTTATACAGGGTGAAAAAAGGCCATGTCAGGGTCAAGCGACCTCTTAAACAATCTACGATCTATACAGGGTGTTTGGTGCATTGGTTAATGGGGTGATAAAGAGGGTTATTTAGGACCTATGTGACCGTATATAAGATAATAAAAAGTATCACAGATTTTGAGATATCGGCCTTTTTAGATATTGTGACCAGCGAGGTCTCCAGGTCTGACACCTCTCGACTTTTACGTCTGTGGAGAATGGGGAGAATAAAATAACTTATTTATAATGTTAACTGACCGCGACCACCTTAGCAGAATGAATGAAAGGTGCAAGAGTTAAGAAAGAAATTAGATTAGGCATCACCACCACCTAAGTGAGAAGAATATCACGTGGATGGATTATAAATGGTGGATCGCATTTTGAACATAAAAAATAATAAATTGATCTTAATTATATCTTTGTTTCGTTAATTTTAGACATCATAATATACAAAGACCTAAACGCTGTGTTAATTTTTTACCTAATTAAATTTTTCTAAGCACAGGAATATGTTTTTTTAACGAATGTACTAGCATTCCATCATAACTTGATACACCATTGGAAAGGGTATAGAATAAAGTTTTTAAAGTTATTTAAATGTATTTTATGTGTGCTATTTTTGAGAAAATGCCTTTGAAATTTCAAATTTAATTCTACAGAAACGCACGCAAGTATTTTAGTTTGTATGCATCAATTTCTCTTAATCACATTTCGATTTCTTTGTATTATTTGAGGAAATACCCCTAGAAGATTAGAAAAAAATATATTTAATACAGATAAAACCTTTCAATACTAATATAATGAATCACATTTTGGTAAGCCTAGTTGCACCCAAATAGTTGTTCTATTTATATCATTTCACATATTACTTGTAAAATATGCAGGCGATGATAAATATTTTATATAATTTCCAAATAATAAAATACTGCAGTGTGAAACCGTCAAGTGCTGTATATCGCCGGGTAACAAAGGACGTGCGGCAGCATCTCTCTAGTTAGTCCAGCTCAGGCAGTCAACTTAGATGGATGTGTAGCAGTGACTCCTGAATTGTGCCACCAGCCACAAATGTAAGTGAAAATATTGCAAATCCACAAATCTGCTTTCGTGAAACTATCCCAGCCAGTCCTGCCTACGTCACTTGATACTTGCACGCATCGTGGTTTGTCTATTTTCCCACTTCCAGACCTTTTATGGACAGGGGACAACTGGCAGTTGAAATTAGAACGAGCAGTGAGTTCCAAAGGAGCTCCACACCCGACTAGACGTGCCGAGCAGAATCCAGAACCAAGTAAGTGTGATAGCAAATTTTTCGGAGGCCGAAAATAATTACAAAGTCGACAAATCCGCTGTGGTGAAATATTCTAAGTTCCGCTAACATCATTTCATTACTAGCACGCAGCGCATTTTGGTCATTTCCCGCACTTTTCCTCCATTTTAAGCTAGGAGAGCTAGCAGTTGGAATCAAGACAGTGTACCAGTTTCGTCTAACTGACCGACCGTGGAAGACATTGCTTTACCAGGACCAGCAAGTAAGTTTGATTGAAGAAATTCCCTAAGTCGTGCAAGTATCCGCATTTCGAAAATATCACAAGTCGAGCCTACTTCATCACAGTGCGCAGAAGGCAAGATTTGGCTAGTTTTGTTCTAGAATCCATCCAGGCAGTCAACAATCAACGCAGTTTCGACCAACCGACCGACCCTAGAAGACGTGAGCCGAGAAGAAGTGAATAGTAACAGTAATACTAATAATAGTAGGTAGCGACTTGGCTGATATTAGGTATAACCCCACCGGGGATTATGCTTTGCTAGGCGGCAGCTCTCTCGTCGGAGGCATTGGGTGTGAGTAAGGATCTTTGGAAAATTTAATTTTAAAGTCTTCAATTATTTAAATAGGCGCCACTTAATCTTGTTTTAGTTAAGACCAAGAAAAAATGCCTATCCTAGCCTTTTTGGGTTTGCGCGGGTGTTGCAAAAAAAACAAAGTCAAGGTTGGGTCCTCAAATTGGATTTAATAAAGTTTAAAAATCTATCACAATAAGTTATCCTTATGGGGTAAGAATGTGCTCTACGAGCATCAAAATGCTTAATAATTTATTTAATTTCACAAATGGTCCGCTTTTTGGCCCCCTCAAATAGTACTATTTGCGGTTCACAGTAACTGTGGAACTTATTAAAAATCGTAATATTAACGAAATTATCTGACTTAAATTAGATGTAATATTGGCTTGGTAATTTAGCAAACAAATTATTTGAAAAGATTGGTAAATTTATAATTCAACGCCGTCGTCCCACACGACGTTTACTGTAAAATCAGAGGCTGGAATTTCACGTCGCCATTTCTGAGTAAATAGAAAAAACAGTCTGACCTTATTTTTAATTTGTCGACACCTCACAGTACCATGGACATCCAGGGCAATTCCTTATTGCATAACGTGTTACAACCATGTGTTCTCATCAGGGTAAGCGACCCAGCGGCCGGGCGGCATGCTTCACGTGCGACCGTGGTTATCCAACAGTCGGTTGAATAATCGAATCACACAGTGCTTCCAACCATATAACCGTATTACAGCTCAAATTAACATAGATCCAGGATCATACAATCATTAAATATCAAACAGCAAGTCTACAGGGTAAGAGTTACTAAATGTGAAAATTCCAAAGTGTAAGTTGCAAAATGCAAGTTAGCCATGTGCAAATTAACCAAATGCAAGTTAGAAAATGCAAGTTAGCCGGGGTGCAAATTAACCAAATGCAAGTTAGGCCTGCAAATCTACAAAACAAGAAATATTGTTATCGTTACTGCAAACGAGGAACAATTAACAAACTGCCTACACGGCGAAACAAATTTAGACGTACCTTCTCGCAGAATGGCCCTTCTTTTAAATATACTTTAACAAAATTCTCTAAGGGGTTTATCTAGCCATGTGCTCGGTGCTCCAACAGCTTCTTAAATGGCCGTTACTTTCTTCCAAACCCTTTTTTCCGAAACCGAATCCATGTAAGTTGGAAATCCGTAATGAAAAACAATTGGTATTTAAAATTCATACACCGCGCAATGACGCGCTCAACCTGTACCGACAGTGCGCTTAGCCGATAACCTGATTCTAAACTAAACGTAAACAACCAACATGGCTGTTTCTGTCCGAAAATTGGCGTAAACAAATGTTAACTGAGAAACTTATGACTTTCATGTAAATATATCCCAGGCATAAAGTGATGGAAAACGCACACAACGTTACACGGCACCTAACTGCCTACATTTTACAATACTGGGAAAAGGTTTCACTACCGCTTTGCCCTGTTTTAGACGCCCGCATACGCTGACAATTTATCAACAAATTATATTAAGCACTATGAGCCATGCTAATTACCAAAAAAACTCTGAAGGTTCCTAGTACCATGAGGGAGTCAAACATTCTTCCAAGGTATAGTAATAATAAGATAACATGCTACTTCCTTAAATTAACCGAATCAAACTTTACACCATAAAGATATAATTATAAATGCGTTGTGTCGCTCCTATGCGCTCAATGAAGAAATGTTCCTACCACTTAAGTACAGGACAAGGTAAGGTATACCAAAAAGAACCACTCATATAAAGGGGGGCCCCAAAAAGTACTATTTACCCGTTACATAGGTACTTGTATTATCATTGTTTATTTTGCTGCTTTTACTGTTTTTCGGTTAAATTTTGTGTCCTCGAGATATCCGGAGTCTATTTGTTTCTCTGGAGACACGTCGTGGACAAAGGATTAGCACGCTGAGCTTGAAGTCTATCTGTTTCTCTGAAGGCGATTAGTGCGTCCATACATTGTTTCAGGCCAGGAGGATAAGAGTGTTCATTTATTTTGCCGTTTTTACTGTTCTTCGGTTAAATCTTACGTCTTCAAAGTATCCAGAGTCTATCTGTTTCTGTGGAGATCAGTGCGTGTGCCCTTCTAACCATACCTTGTTTCAGGCCAGGAACTGCCGAAAGTGTTTAACTAATTTTACATCTTTTCAGCACTAAGATTACTACATATTAGCCAAGTCTGACACCTAGGGTTATTAATTTTATTATATCATTATACATTGTGTTGCTTTCCCCTTCCTGGTATCTAACCACCCTTGGTAACCTTACCGATTCCGCCACTCATAGGTTTCTAATTCCTTATAGAATAGTTGTAAACATAATATATTTGGGTTTTGTAGTACTGGTAGATAGTTTAATGTAAATTAATACTGTTGTAATCCGAATTATGTGTTTTATGGCTGTGCATGTGAAAGCCTAATTTTCCTTATTTGACCCACTGGAATTTACCCTACAAACACAAAAGGTCGGCCCTCCATTGGGCCATCACAGTGCCAGAACTTTCATTTCTGGGCCAGTGATGACCCGCTGATGGGCCGATCTTTTGTGTTCTTCTTCTTCTTCTTTTAGCGGGGCGACGAAGGGTCGCCGCACTCAGGCCTTGTGGCCCATTATGCTGCCGCTACGAATTTATTGGAATCCCCCATTTAGGCCGGATTCTAACCCAAAGGCCAAAATCCGTCCTACAGGGGCATTCCTTATTTTCTCCAGCACCGGAAAACCAATGCCGAAGTGTTTGTGCCTCAAGTTCATAAGACTAGGGCAGGAAGTAAGGACGTGGATGGAAGTCTCCTCCTCGTCCCCGCAGAACCTGCAGTCGGGGTTGTCGGCCACCCCTATGTGTGCAGGTGTTTTTTGAAAGAGCCGTGTCCAGTCAAAAGACTTACCACGATTCTGACCTGTTTCCTGCTTAGTCGCAGGATTTGTTCTGATCTCTTCGGCAAGGGCCCTAAGATTAAGAGCTTCGCTTGCCGGAGTCCTGGGTGTGAGGCCCAGAAGTCACGGAACTGGGACCGTGTCCAGCTCTCTACTGACTTCTTGGCACTTGATCTAGGGTGGCCGAGAGCAGGCTCCGGACCCAGTAGAGGTCTCTGAGAGCCCCCTCTGGCCAGAGCGTCTGCCCGTTCGTTACCCTCAATGTTGCTGTGTCCTGGCACCCAGAGAAGCTTGACCCAGTTGGATGAGCCAAGTTCACAGAGTGCCTGTTTACAGTTTTGAACCAACATTGACTTGGTCCGTACAGATGCAAGGGCCTTGAGGGCCGCTTGACTATCGCTACATATATATATGTGCTTGTTGGAATATCTCCTTCGGATATTCTCCTGTGCGCAGACCAAAATAGCGAAAATCTCGGTCTGGAATACCGTGGCGAATTTGCCCAGGGCATAAGAAAGTTCAGCTCTGGGCCTTTCACCGTATATCCCTGCTCCAGCACTTTCCTCAAACCTCGATCCGTCTGTAAACCAGACGATATCGGCAGGCCTGAGTATGTCCTCGAGTGGGTTCCAGTCTTCCCTTTTGGGGATGACAACCTCAAATGGTTCCGAGAAGGAGAAGGAAGGCACCATGTCATCACTCCTGGCCTTCAGAAGTGAGTGAGTCCCTATCACGTCGGAAAGGACCCTCGTGTGCCCTAATTGTTCTCCTCCGGTTTTCCACTGACCACCACACCTCAGCCTGTAGGCCGCTTTCCGAGCCTCGGCCTCAATCACCAAGTGAAGGGGCACGAGATCCAGAAGGACCTCCAGAGCTGCTGTGGGGGTCGTGCGTATTGCTCCTGTGACTCCCAAACAGGCGAGTCTTTGGAGTTGTGTTAGTTTCTGTTGAACGTATAGCCTGGTTACGGCAGGCCACCACACAATAGAAGCATACGTGATCATTGGTCTAACTATCACAGTATAGTACCACATTGTTACCCTGGGGTTTAACCCCCATGTTTTACCAAAGGTCCTTCTACAGACCCAAAGGGTTGCAGTGGCCCTTTGTATTTGTCTGTCTATGTGATCTTTCCAGGTCAGCTTAGAGTCCAGGATGACACCCAGATACTTCACTGACCTGGAGATCCTTAGAGTCGTGTTATAGAGTACAGGTTCGACGAAACCGTCTAGCCTGCGCCTCCTAGTGAAGATTACCAGTTCTGCCTTAGATGGGTTGACTATAAGGCCCTGGTCGTTACACCATCTCTGTACGATCTGCAGGGCCCTTTGCAGGAGTCCGCTAACCGTATTTGGGAATTTTCCCGAGATGATAATTGCCAGGTCATCTGCATATCCTTGAGCAAAGAGGTCCTCGTTCTCGAGTTCCTGGAGTAGACCATCGAGAACGAGATTCCATAGCAGAGGGGAGAGGACGCCTCCTTGTGGGCATCCTCTCCTTACTGAGACTTTTACTGTCGTTTCCTCATTGGCAACTATAATTTGCCTTCCCGCCAACATGGCCCTCAACCATCTAATGATGGTGTCATTGATACCATGATAGGCAGCCGCGGCGCAGATCGAGTCGAAGGAGGTGTTATGAAATGCTCCTTCAATGTCAAGAAAAGCACCGGCCGCAAGTTCTTTGTGGTGCAGCACCTTCTCGATCCTGGAAACGATCGGGTGAAGGGCCGTCTCCACTGACTTCCCGGCCTGGTAAGCGTGTTGCGACGGATGCAGAGGCGCTGAGGTCAGTGCCCCGTCTTTAACAAACCTTTCAACCAACCTCTCTAATGTTTTGAGCAGGAAGGATGTAAGGCTGATCGCTCTGTACGATTTGGCAGTGTCGTACGATATACGTCCTGCTTTTGGTATGAAAACCACTTTGACGGCTCTCCAGGGTACGGGAATATACCCCGTGGCCAGACATGTTCTCAGCAGGTGATAAACAGGACGTATGAGGGTCTCCGATCCTTCTTGAAGAAGTGCCGGAAACACCCCATCCGGTCCTGGACTTTTGTATGGATCAAAAGTGGAAATAGCCCACTTGACTCTTTCCACTGTCACCACCCTTGAAGCCGTCCTCCAATCCGCTGCCGTAACAGCAGCACGGGGAGACCGATGGGCTGACATATCCTCAGTCTCCACTACGGATTCGGGGAAATGAGTTGCTAGTAGATGCTTGAGGCACTCCTCAGTGGTAGTCGTTAGTCCACCAGAGGGAAGCCTCAAGTTCACTAGTCGTGACGGACTGTCTTTTTTGAGGGCTTTGCAGAGCCTTGCGGATTCTGGAAGATCTTCTATACTTTCGCAGAAATCCCTCCAGGCTGCCCTCTTGTTGCTACGAATATGGCTTTTGTAGAGGGGTTGGGACCGTTTATAGCTGTCCCAGTCCTCTGGTAGCTGAGTACGCATTGCCCTATTGAAGAGCCTGCGTGTCTCTTTACGTAGATTGTGAAGCTCCCTGTTCCACCAGGGAACCTTTTTCCCTACCCTGCTTCTTTTAAGAGGACAGCTACTCTCATATGAGGCAGTGATCGCTCCATTAAGAAGCTTAGCAGAGGATTCTATTTCCTCTGTATTCCTGGGTATAATAACCCTTGTTAATTTGCTCGAGAGGGCCCGCCTATAGGCGTCCCAGTCGGTGTCTTTGGGATTCCTGTACCAGCTCCCCTCTGGGGAGGGAGCTACGTCCAGTTTGAATCTGATATGACGGTGGTCCGACAGAGAAGGTTCCGTCGAAACCTTCCAGTTTTGAATCAGTGGGATCGCGAGTCTGGATCCCAACGTGATATCAATGACCTCTTGCCTCCGTTGAGTAACGAAGGTGGGTGTATTTCCACGATTTACTATTTCTAAATCGGTGGTGTACAAGTACTGTAGTAAACTACTGCCTCTAGGATTAACCCCCGTGCTGCCCCAGCAAGTGTGGTGCGCATTAGCGTCACATCCTATGATGAGAGGCAGCCGCTTACTCGTACAAAATTGAACCAACTCCTCAAGCTCAGCAGAGGGTGGTGGAGTTGGTGAGTCATAAGGAAGATAGACAGAGCCAAAAACAATCTCTACTCTGTCATTTCCAGTCTTGAGGCTCACCTTGATTGCAACAAGATCCCTGGAACAAAGTTCCGGAATTGACGTTGCGAGTAGATGTCCCCGTACCTTTTGTCCAGGCCCTGAATGGAGCCTCGGCGGACCCAAGGCTCCTGAATCAGTGCTATTTGTGTCTGTTTCACAGCGGCCTGCCTACTGACAATTGCAGAAGGCGGCTCACTATGTTGCAGATTAATTTGGAGTATTTCCATTTTTTTTTTTTTTTTTTTTTTTTTTTTTTTTTTTTTTTTTTTTTTTTAACTTACTCTACTCGGGACCAGGCAGCCCCTCCGTGTCCGACTCTGTTTCGTCGTTGCCCGCTCTCGAGCCGCCGACTGCAGTGTCCCGGGATTGTTGTTTGGGGTCCCGGAAGGCCACCTTAATGATCCCAGCCTGTGCGCGGTACCCTAAGCTCTTTAGTTTTGCCGCAGAGGCCTCGTCGACGCCCAGGATTAGTCTAAGCCCCTTGGCTTCAACCATCTGAGCGTCGCGGATCTTCCACAGCTCCGTTCGGAGCTCGGGGTTATGCCGCTTGAGTTTTTTTAGAATGGTGGCCTGGTCCGCAGGTTTGCCCGGGACCATTGCCACCATCTTCTTGTATCTAGGAAGGGTTTCCCCTTCCAGGAGTTGGAGTGGCACGCCGTCTACGGAGGAGATGTCCCCCATGGCTGTTCTGAGCCACGCCAGGGACATGTCATCCCCACAGAACAGTTGTACCACTCCTTGTTCTGTTAGGTGGAAGCCGTCGAACTCTGGGAGGGGCCCCTCTTCAGGGAGCCCATCCATGTGAGTATCTAGGGCTTCTTGTATTTTGGCCGCCAGGTCGTCAGTAAGACGCACGGCGGGAAAACCCGCCGCCGCTACCGCCACCTTAATGCCTTTAATGCCAGCTGTCTGACTGTAGGTAAGATCAGGTCTGGCTCTCTTTTTTGGTCTGGAAACACCAGGAGGGGTCTCTCCCTCAGAGTGGCCCCGTTTGAAGCCGATCTCTTGAGGTGTTCCCCCCCTAGCGATGTCCATTTCGCGCGCCTTCCTGGCTCTTTTTCGGGCCGCGCCAGAACGATCCCTCGGTTGAAAGGGAGATGGGTTCCCCATTTGTGGGGCACTCCATACGTAGGAGTGGGGAGGTCCCTGTTGAGGAACACTCCCCGGAAAAAGAGGAGGAGGAGGCCCTGTTATCAGAGCACTCCTTAGAGAGGGGTATTTTAAATTGATTTTTAGGGTCCATATAGTTCCCACGAGTAATCAGGATCTTTTGTGTTTGTTGGGTACCGTTTCTCCACTCTAGTTACTCCAGCCCTACTGTACCGGCTGTTTTAGGGAGGTGGCGTTCCCCCACATAATAAAGAGAACTGGTGCCCGAGCAACCGATCCGTAAATATCTCTGTTGCTAACGTGCCAAAAGTGATACATCTCGGTTTTACCGGAAAATACGTCATAATAAACAAAAATATACAAGAAGGCCAATATCTCTAAATCTGCAATACTTTGTATATGATATATATGGCCATATAAGTTTCAAACGATTGTCTCTATTACCCCCTTTATAACTTTCTGTCGATATATCAAACATCCTGTATATAGTGGAGTGCCCCAAACATGACCCAGACGTGATTCAGATATGACTTTTTTAAAGATTTAAAGTGTTTTTTCAACCTTTTCTAAAAGTCAAATTTTGACGCACGTTTTGTGTGATTAGTTATAAAAAGTTCATTATACACTGCAGAAAGCTCGGTTCAAGATAACTTAATTCCCTTTAATTTGGTTTTTAGCACAACCCTCTGAGATGAAGCCAAGTTAAAAACCGCTACCTAAGGAATCACCACTTCCACATCTACTTCCTATCCAAGTCACTGACAACGAAAATACTATATTTGCAATCCACTATGTGGAAATAATTGTTTATGGAACTTTAATAATATAATATTTGAAATCGTGTACCCCAAAAACCCATAAGATGATATGCCACATCAGTTGTGGGGGTTGGTGGTAATGGTGGAGGTGAATGAAGTGAAACAAATTTTTTCACTTCATTCACTGGATATGGAAGTATTGCGCAGAAAATGGCATGACAAAGATATAAAAAAATCATTGTGTGACGTAGACTACACGATATAAGTAAAGCTTCTACTTGAAGCATTTTCTTCAAGAAAATCTACTACGAATCCATACTACTAGAGGTAACCCACTGTGCATCCAATTTTCTCGAGGAAAGTCACTGCGTCTCCATAATTCTCGAGCAAACCCACTGCATATCCATATGACTCCATACTACTTGAGGTAACCTACTGCGCATCTATGGTACTCGAGAAAAGCCACTGCGCATCTATGCTACTCGTGGTAACTTACTGCGCATCAATAGTATTTGAGTAAAGCGACTGCGCATCCATAGCACTCGAGGAAACCCACTGCGCGTCCATACTACTCGAGGTAACCCACTTATTATAGATTCAAGAAAATAATAGAAGATCTATAAACACCGTACATGTTGCATGGTATTCTAATTTGAAATCGTAGAAGCCTAGACACACACGCGATCTCCTCATCTACCCTTGAAACATTGGTGTCAATTTAGCAACCTGCTAGAATAATCTTGAAAGGCAGGCACGCTGATGTTCAGTTGTTCATAGGACTCGAATTACAATGCAACCTGTAGTAGGGTGTTTATAAATCTTAAAACTCCACACCTAGATTTTCTATCCAAGTCTCTCACAACGAAAAAAAAATTTGATACTATATATGCACTTCACTATGTGGAAATGATTGTTTATGGAATTTTAATAACATAATATTTGAAATCGTCTACCCCAAAAACCTTTAAAACGATATGCCACATAGGTAGTGGCGGTGGAGGTGGTCGTAGAGGGGCGGTAGTGGGAGTGGAGTAAAAAAAAATATGAGGCCTTAGATTCTTGTATACACGCTAAATTACAATTTTATTTTTCCACCTCCTTTAATAATGGGGTGGGGTTAGAAATGGTGGTGGCTAATGTCAAAATTTTTTTTGAGACCATAACTTCTTTTATATACACTAAATACCAATTTTACGGACTCTTACTTGCTTGATTTACCTGTTTACCCCCATTTATCCCAATTTACCCCCAACCCTTCAACGGAATAAAATGAAAATATAATCTAGTTCTAGATCTCGTCAAAATACATACGTGTACCAAATTTCAAGTCAATCTTAAATGGTTACAGAGTAACACGTGCGCACAAAAAAGTTACAGACAGACAGACCGACAGACAGAAATTTTGTTCGCTCAAACTTAAAATCTCGGCGTTTCATGATATTCTAAGCCTATCTAAACAATAAAAAAATTTATGTCCTTACTATACCTACTTCCACTGGATGTGGAAGTTAAAAGTACGCTTTCATGAAAATTGAAAATGCAAATTTATTCAATTAAACGTTTTCGTACCTTGTGGTTGAGCAATCTACAGGGCGCGTCTCCAGATGGCGGATAGGAGGACGGCCAGTCTGCTGGGTTATACCGGGGGGACTGGTTAGTGACGGCCATAAGGGAGGGCCGCGGTTTAAAACCCGCGCGTTACCGAACGAAAACCGTCGCCGCGAACCAGCTCACAACTCACACTTTAAAACCACTTGTGAGGTACGACTCTGGTAGCGGGTCTAAAAAACCCGAGCCGGATAGCACTGACTAGGGGTACGGGGGACCTGGCTTAAGTGCCCGGTTCGCATGGATGAGGTACCACTATAAAAACCTTCCTAATCTCAAGGTATTGTGCGCGCCGAAGGGATGCATGGCCGAGGGGAGGCTCGGTCACTAGCGACAAAACTCGGGGCACCTGACGCGCCCCGTTTCATATAGTCTTCTGTGTCCACAGGGGGCTCTGGGCACAGTGACCTTCAATTTCCCCCTTACTCGTGGGAACCTTATGGAAAACAACCACATTAACAAAACAACCTCGGGAGGAGGTCCTGCAAAGGAGAATCCACCGAGGAAATTCTCCGGAGCTGCCAGAAGGAAGCTTCGGAAGATTAAACGGTAGGGACTAGGGGATCCATCGGGATCTGGGCTTTCACAGTCTGGAAACGATGGCATTCCCAGGGATCTGCCGGGCACAAGCAAAGAACCTCAGGGAGGCAACCCAAGGCAGGGAGTCAAGCGCGACCGGTCCAAGGGAAGCACCCCTGAGGGTCTCAGAAAAACACGGCCAATAAGGAAGGACAGGTTCAGCAATGAACCTGGTTCTTCTTATGCGGCCGCACACATTACTTTTACACAGGTAAACTTACATCACTGCAAGGCAGCTTCAGCTGCCTTGCAGAGATACATTTTAAATAATAGTATAGATATAGTACTGATACAAGAACCTTGGGTTTACAAGGGGCATATCAAGGGACTACAGGTGGGACAAGGATGGGAAGTAATCAGCCCACCAGAGGACCACCCAAGAGCTTGCATCATTGCAAAGAAAAACATTAATCTACTACCAATTCAATTCAATTCAAAAATATTTATTAGATGTTTAGCATACAAACATGCACCTGAATCGTATCCCGGTACAGAGCCGACCGCACAACCACGTCGCGTAGCGCCGTGGTGAATGTACGGTCGGATGGAGCGAGTTCAATTCAAGTTAGGACAATACATCGAATGTGGAGTTAGGACTAATGTGGGGACTATGCACCAGGGACCTAATGTAGTAAACCGCGGAAATGAACCGACTTTCGTCACAGCAACAAGACGAGAAGTAATTGACATTACCATTACCATGCAATGCGCGGGACGAGTGATAAGTGACTGGCATGTATCCCAGGAACCATCGCTATCGGACCACAGGTATGTAATATTCAAAATAGAAACTCCACGGGAAGAAGGGCAGATGAGCAGAAACCCAAGAACCTGCGATTGGGAACTCTTCAACGAGAACCTAGAGCAGGGGCTGAAGGACTGTCCATCAAGACCACAAACACCGGCGGAAGTAGAACTACTGAGCGACTTAATAACCTCAGCAGTAATAACAGCCTTCGAGCTAAGCTGCCCTCTGAAAGAGAGAAGAGCCAAGCGTGAAACCCCATGGTGGAATCGCGAGCTCTCCTCCAGACGGGCAGAGGTTCGAAGACTGTTCAACCAGGCCAAAAGGACTGGCAGATGGGATGACTACAAAGAAGCCCGTCTGAAATACGTCTACGCCATTAGAGACGCAAAAACCAAATCATGGAGGAAGCAATGCGAGGAGATAGAAAATACTCCCGAAGCTGCTAGACTCCAGAAAATCTTGCAGAGAGACAATCAGGGAAAGATAGGATCACTGCAAAGACAACAAGGGGAGTACACAAACACTGAGAAGGAGACCCTAGATTTATTACTAGAGACACACTTCCCAGGCAGTGTAACTACCCCACAAGACAGAAGCGGTCCACCCGAAGACATACCAATGAGAAGGGCGTCAAAGGAGGACTGGAAAATTGCGAACAAGATAATTAACAAAACAAGACTTGTATGGGCAATCAATTCATTTGAACCATACAAGTCACCAGAGCTGGATGGAATATTTCCAGCTCTACTTCAACAGGGAGTGGAAATACTCGCAACACCCCTGTGCACACTATTCAGGGCCAGTCTGGCCCTGGGTTATGTGCCAATCGGCTGGCGGAAGATAAAGGTGGTATTCATACCAAAACCAGGGCGTGATACCTACGCCCAGGCCAAATCCTTCCGACCTACCAGTCTAACATAATTTCTTCTGAAAACCCTGGAGAAACTGGTTGATAAGCACATCAGGGACGATAAAATGAGTACAAAACCTCTACATCGAAACCAGTATGCCTACCAAACAGGAAAATCTTGTGAGTTAGCAATACATGAGCTTACTCAATAAATAGAAAGGGCCCTAGACAGTAAAGAAGCTGCCATAGGAACCTTCTTAGACATAGAGGGTGCCTTCGACAATACCTCATTTGACTCACTAAGTGAGGCAGTGAAGAGGTGCGGAGTCGAAAAGTCAATAACAAGATGGATCGACTCAGCACTCAGAACTAGGAAAATTCAGTCCACGCTAGGATCCACAACAGAGGAGGTGTCCGTGACCAGAGGATGCCCGCAGGGGGGGGTCTTATCTCCTCTCCTGTGGTGCCTGGTTGCGGACGAGCTCCTATCTCGACTGGAACAGCGGGGAATATATGCGCAAGGTTATGCAGACGATATCGCCATCCTGGTAACAGGAAAATACGAGTGCACTGCAGCGGAAAAGATGCAGGGAGCCCTCGTTATGGTAGACGAATGGTGTACCCAGGAAGGTCTTTCCGTGAGTCCAGGGAAGACCACTGTGGTCGCCTTCACAAGAAAGAGGAAACTCAACCTGGGAAGATTATATCTCCGGGGAAACGAATTGCAGGTGAATTGCAATGAAGTCAAATACTTGGGACTGATTCTAGACACCAAATTAAACTTCAGTGCTCATCTAGATAGAGTGACTACCAAAGCTACGCGGGCCTTATGGGCCAGCAGAAGAATGGTAGGTAAAAATTGGGGACTACAACCAAGAATGGTGCACTGGCTGTACCAAAGGGTTGTAGTACCAATAATAACCTATGCCTCCCTGATCTGGTGGCATAAAGCCGGAAAAGGGGAGGCAATGAGAAAACTACGGAAAGTACAAAGACTAGCATGTCTAGGCATAACGGGAGCAATGTCAACAACGCCTACCGCAGCCATGGAAGCGCTACTTCGCCTGCCCCCACTACAATTAGTAGTGGAGAGTGAGGCACTGTTGGCGGCGTACAGGCTGAAAATAAACGGACATGGGACCATTCCAAGAATAGGATACCACACCGAAATATTCCAACAAATAAGAAAAAATCGACTACCAGATATGCAGTCAGATAGAATCAGCACAAAGACCTTCAGGGTATACATACCCGATAAGGAAGAGGAAGGAATAAGGCAACTGCGAAGACATCCAAATGATACCATATGGTATACTGACGGATCGAAAACGTCAAGAAGTACTGGAGCAGGTGTTACGGGGGACCAACCAGGGACAGACATCAATCTGAACCTGGGCAGTACCGCAACGGTGTTCCAAGCAGAAGTCACAGCCATAGAAATCTGTGCACAAGAAATGATCCGGAGGTCATATACTGACAAAAGAATCCGCATCATCACTGACAGTCAAGCAGCTATCAAAGCTCTGAATGCAGTAGAGATACGTTCCAAAACGGTAAAAGACTGCCTTGAATCCCTGGCGAAACTGGCGGAACACAACAGTATACAATTGGAGTGGACGCGAGGACACCAGGGCAATGAAGGCAACGAAAAAGCAGATAAGCTGGCCAAAGAAGGCGCAAAAACAGCCTTGATGGGACCGGAGCCATCCTGCGGGATATCATACAATACCGCAAGAGGAATGGTAAAGGAACTATTGAGTCAGCAACATATCTTGTATTGGACTGGCGCGCCGGGGATGAGACAGTCACGTATGTTCATCACCGGCGGACCATCCAAGACAAAGACTAACGAATTGCTAAAGCTGAGCAGAAAACAGCTGAGGTGTGCAGTGGGAATTCTAACAGGACACTGCACACTGAACAGACACCTAACCAACATAGGTGTGAAGGATAATCCAGAATGCAGGATGTGTGGTGAGGATGAAGAAACTCCTCACCACATACTATGTGAATGCCCAGCCTTGGTGGCTGGGAGGTTTTCATATTTCGGGGGACTAACCGTGACCCCGGAAGAAATAGCCAGAGCTCCCATTGACCGTATACTCTCCTTTTGGAGAGGAACGGGATTAATGGGATAACGAGACTATGGGGTACAATAAGCTTAAGCTTCAGTACGGCGGGCTTCGCACCGCAACCCATAAGGAAAAAAAAAACGTTTTCGTAGCTTTTGAAATAATAAATCAAATGGCATCTTCTATAAAAATAATTTACTAAAATAAAAAAAAAATTAAAATTTGCTGGAAAAAATTAGTTTTATTCGAATTTGTTATAAATAATCATGTATATTATTGTGCTAAAGATTTCTATTATTAGCAGACTGTAATTTCTAAAATCTAAGTATTTGACTATAATAGTAAAAAACTCACCGCTCAGTCGAAATCCTGGTGGTTGCAATTTGATAAATGCCGGAGATTGAAGGAAATCAGGGAGAGGAAACTTTAAGGGTAAAGACGAGGAATCGGCAATACTCGAAGAATTATCGCACGACATAATCAATACTATTCAAGTAATTGCTATGTTTAACTAAGATTCAACTATATAAGAAAATGGTTTTACTTATGGCAAAAAATGAAACCTCTTTTACTATCTATGGCTCACTGGTAGCAGTATCAGTAGTCCACTTTTTTTTTGCCTTTTTTGCAGCATAGAAGAATAAAATTCCTGTATAAATGATAGAGTTTATCATCTATTCACTGCCAGGTAATTTGGGTTGCCTATATCATTATACAGTAAATTTAAGTTCAAATAAAATAAAGAGCGGCGCAAACATTCCCCCCGGGCTGAACTAAGTTTCAGAATGAATCTCTTCAGAAGATTCAAAAATGCTTGTATAAGATTTTCATATAACTTAAGAAAATTAAACCTCTCAGAGCGCTTCGAATGTCATATGGCCTGTTTAATTTTCAAAATAATTAAATATCAGATACCTACTTATTTACTTATTAAGTTAAAAAAGGCACCGATACTCATCAGCGTGCTACACGCCATTGTACTCAATTTACTGTTCCCAAGCACAAATCTGCCTTGTTTCAACGTTCGTTTAGTTACACAGCCGTAAAACTGTACAATTCCATTCCTCGTAATATTAAATACTGCACTAATATCGCCAAATTCAGAAAAGAGATCACAACTTTAATTATTAATAAGCGCATTATATAAATAAGTATTAATTATCTTTTTTCTTTTTTTGTGTTCCTTATTTCACATGTTTGCTAAATTATTTCAGTTGTCATATTGTATATTGTATATTTTGTTCTCAATTTTTACTTGTGGGTGGTTATATGGAAGAGCACTTGCGTGAATATCGCCACCCATCTTTGAGCCATTTGTTTTGCTTGTAAATTTAAACGAAAAAATAAAGACATTATTATTATTATTATTATTATTATTATTATTAATGATAAAATAAGATAAATGAAAAATCTACGCTAAAATTACTATTTACAAACATTACTACTATTGCTACTAGTTACAAACTAAAATAATGAAAATTTATTGCAAGGGCAAAGGGCAGACCTTAATGACAGGTCTCCTATAAATTCCATTTTTAGTGCGAACATCAACTACTCTAATAACGTGATCGCGTCTAGGATAGACTTGATCAATAATACCTAAAGGCCATTGGAGAGGTGGTGTATTTGGTTGTTCCAGGACAACAATGGTGCCTATACTATCAGTATTTCAACGTTGTCGAGTTTGTAATGTAGTGAGATACTCTAAATGCCATCTTTTCCAAAAATCTTGGACCATCCGGTCAATCATTTGGAACCTATTTAATCTATTAATTTTGAGATCAGTGAGATCAGAAGCGGGGATATTGGTGGCGGGAATTAGAGTAAAAAAATGTGAAGGTGTCAAAGCTATAGGGTCTACAGGATCAAAACTAAGTACACATAAGGGACGTGAATTCAAAAGACTTTCAATTTGAACGAGTAGAGTATTAAACTCCTCATAAGTCAATAGCTGATTGTGTATTACTTTGTACAAATGTGTTTTGACGGACCTTACATTAGATTCCCAAAGGCCACCCATATGTGGGGCACCTGGAGGTATCAATTTCCATTGAATTCCTTTGGTAGCTAATTCATTAAATATTGTATTATTATATTTCGGAGATAGTATGAATTGATAAAGTTCATCCAAAACTGCCTTTGCGCCTATAAAATTGGTACCATTATCAGAATACATCTCCGAAATCGCTCCACGTCTAGCAATAAACCGTTTGAAGCCTTGAAGAAAATTTAGTGTGGACAAATCAGTAACAAGCTCAAGATGCACTGCTTTGGTTGCCATACATATAAAGAAACAAATATATGCTTTGACAGGATGAACTCCTCGTTTACGATAAGGAATTAGCTGTACAGGACCAGCATAATCACCTCCAGTACGTAAAAATGCCTTGTCTTGTTCGACTCTAAAACTAGGAAGATTTCCCATCACGGGAATCTGTGGTTTTGGTTTTAATCTAAAACAACTATTGCATTTTTGGATTCTATATCTAACAACACTACGAGCTGAAAGAATCCAATAGCGTAATCTAAGCAAAGAAAGAACTAGGTGTGGGCCAGTGTGATGGTTGATGCTATGATAATGGTAAAAAAAGTTCTACTAAATGATCATTTTTTGCAAGTAATATAGGATGCCGTCCATCAAAATTTAAATTAGCATGAGCTAGCCTACCTCCAATTCTAATTATATCGTCTTTCAAGAAAGGACGTAAATGTTTTAAAGATTTTGGGATAGAGCTTTTCTTCAGTGAAGCTATCTCTGATTGAAAATGTCGATGTTGAACTATTTTAATCAATGTACTTTCAGCCACATCTAAGTCGGAAACTAAAATTGAAGAAGCTATTGGCAGCAATTTTAGGAATCTAAGGACATAAACAGTCGATCTCAATAGTTTGATCCACTTCGAGTTACACATAATTAGTGTATAAAGTGGATTGTCGATATTTTCAGTTACTACTAAAGAAATTACCTTGCACTCTGGTAGATATTCTTGTGAACGTGCTACGCTAATTGGCCACTCATCGGAATCTAATTTTAACCGTTCAGGGCCACTTTTCCAAGAAGTGTTAGCTATAAATTGAGAAGGAGTTAAGGCTCCAGACAAACAGTTGCTGATATTGTTTTTTCCATTTACATGGAACCACGAACTAGACTCGGTTAAGGACTGGATTTGGGCCACCCGATTTGATACGAAAATTTGTAATTTGGATGGATGGGATGCGATCCAATTAAGTGTGATAGTAGAATCGGATAATGCAAAAATTTGGGTAATATTTAAACGAGATCCATAACAATTTCCAATAAAATCAAGAAGTTTAGCGAGCAAGTGTGCCGCACACAACTCTAATCTAGGAATAGAGATAACTTTCATCGGAGAAACTTTTGACTTGGCACAAAGAAGACGTACCTGAACTTCTTCACTTGAATTTGTACTACGAAGATAGACGACAGCGCCGTAAGAAGTTAAACGTGCATCTGCGAAACTTACTAAAACTATGGGCTGTTTCAATACAATACCTATATGTTGAGGGAGAGTAAATTCTAAAAGATGAGGTAATCCAATAGAAAATTGATTCCAACAGTTTACTATATCAGGAGGTCATGGCTCATCCCAATCTAGCTGAGATATCCAGTAATCTTTAATCAAAATTTTTGCTAACAAGGTAACAGGGGCTAGAAATCCTAAAGGACCATAACAACGAGCAACAGTTGAGAAAATGTTACACTTGGTACAAGGTTTATCAGATAAATCAAAAGAAAATGACAACAAATCAGAACTCGGATGCCATTGTAAACCTAGTACTTTAAGGGTATCGGTTTCAAAGTTCACCACGTCGGTGGTTCGAGCCTCTACCGGAATTTCTTCTAGTAACTGTTTTGAATTGGTCGCCCATTTAACTAGTTGGAAACCTCCGTTACGAAATAATTCAACCAATTCACGATATAAAACAATAGCTAAGCTATCCGAAGACACACTCGATACAAGATCATCTACATACATGTCTCTTTTAACTACTTCAGAAGCTAGAGGGAATGAGATTTTTTCATCGTCGGCTAACTGGCGTACAGTACGCAGTGCTAGAAATGGTGAGGTTTTGACCCCAAGAGAAACAGTGTTCAATTGATAAATTTCTATGGGCTCATGTGGAGAGAATCTCCAAAGAATTCTTTGAAATCTCCGATGATCTTCCCTTAAGTCGATTTGTCTATACATCTGTCGAATGTCCGCAGTGAAAGCTATTTTAAATAATCTAAAATTTAAAAACATCGTGCAAACATCTAATTGTAATTTTGGACCAGTGTATAGTAAATCATTAAATGAATAAAGAGAGTCCGTCTTGCACGAACCATCGAAGATCATCCGGACTGGAGTTGTAAGAGATTCTTTTTTAAAGACTGCGTGGTGAGGAATGAAATATTGCGCGGAAGAACTACAATTTTCTACGACTTTGGACATGTGACCTTGGATTAAATAATCTCTGATTATTTCCGCATATTGCTTTCTAAGAGTGGGATTAGTAGGTAACCTTTTTTCTAATGACAAAAATCTTTGAAGAGCTATAGTATATGAATCTCCTAAGAAAGAACTATCAATTTTGAAAAGTAGTGCTACTGTATGCCTTCCGGAAATGTCCCGGCTACAAGTACTTCTAAAGATTTTCTCACATTCCACATCCTCGATCGAATTTGGTAAATCTTCAACTTCCCAGAATTTCTTAACTAACTTTTCGATAGGGGGTTCTAAATTATGAGTAGTAACAGATGGAGATAAAATGGGAGCTGAGCCCATTACAACAAATCCTAAAGTGGTTTCAATTGCTACTGGAGTATTTGGGGGACCTACTATGCGTTTTTCACCTATCAAATGAGCAAATAAACTTGCCCCGAGAATTCCATCAATTTTTTGTGGAAAATAAAAATCACTATCAGCCAAAGGCAGTGAAATCAAATGAGAAAGAGTACCTAAATCAACCTGGGCAGGAGGTAGTTGCTCTGCAATTTTGTCAACTACCAGTACCTCTACAGGATATCTTTTGCTGCATCAAATTGAGAAACGACTATTATAGTTGAACATCCATGTACAGAACTACTAGAAGAATCAATTTCATAAACATGCAAATGACATTTTGACATGGAAAGTTTCAACCGTCTACTAAGTTCTAGAGAAAGAAAATTTGCTTGGCTACCACTATCAATAATTAGAAAGCTTGCTTCATGAAAATTGCCAAAACTATCTAATACATGTACCGTAGCTGTAGATAATAACACAGTATTGTTACCAGAAGGGTTATGATTATGTGTAATAGAACAACAATTTACTAATGGGGGCAGTGGGTGATCACTGAAAAGACTACTACCTTTGTTCAAGCTAGAGGAGGGTCCGGCTATAGAACTTTCAGAAACAACCGTATCATTTACCACCGAATTACCAACTATTGTCCGATCTGACTTATCTCCACTATTGTATGGATTTTGTATGTTTTGCCGAGGTGATTTAAAATGTAACAAGCTATGATGTTTAAGATGGCAAATTTTACAAGTATAACTACTTTTACAGTTGATGACTTTATGTGAGGATAAACAATTTAAACATAAATTATTGTTTCGAACAAGTTGATAACGTTCCTCAGGGGATAATTCTAAAAATTTAGGACATTTAACAATTGAGTGCATATTGACTTTACATAGTGGAAGGCCAGACCCTCTGAATTCGACACCCTCTATACAACTCGCGAACACCCACCTAAAAAATAGGTAATCTGATGTAAAATAACCCGCTAAACTTGATTTTTGAATTCGCCCATTGATTTGAGATTGCCAAAATGACCAAATTGGCAATTTTCTAAAAAAAATAAAAATTATGTGTTATTTTTTGTTTTTCATATAACACGTCATATATTTTTTATTTTACTTCAGAATTTTTTAATTTTTTTACATAATATTCTCTAACTATTCTTTGATATGTTGAAAGTAAAAAACTTTACCTAAAAAATAATTAGTTGGCAAAAAAAAATAACAACTTTTCTTTGACGCAAAATCTTTAAAATTTGCAGAGTAAAATGTCCGATCGAGGTATCTTTTTTATTTTTAAAGTTAGGTGCCTACTATAATCGAAGAAAATGTTCCGAATGAACTAAATAAAATCTTTTATAAAAAGTTTTTTTTGAAATTTTGCTCCCTTATCGAAATATTCATTAATTGTTTCAGCGTCCGAACGAATGCGCGCTACTATGAATCGGCCGCAATCGCATCTAGAGCTAAACGCAGACACGTGCCGGGTGATTATTATTTTCCAGTATCCATTTATGTTAAGTTGAAAGTGCTTTTTGTCTCAGTCCTTATATTTAGTGCGTTATAAACACATAGTTTGGCATAATAAATTATAAGGAAATAAGCTAAAAACGTACTCTTCGCCTGTTAACTGGATTTTTATATAATTGTTATACATTCAATAGGATACTTTTCGCAGTTTTTTGTAAATAATGTTACTTTTAGACATTTTTAATTTTATAGTACGATCTTAGTTGGTAAAAGACTTGGTAAAAAAACTATACCAAACCCCATTTGGGTTTCGATTCCGAGTCAAAAGAACTACACCACCACCTTACACGTAGAAGAATGTAAATTTTTACATTATAAGACACGAGCTATAAAATCATATTTTCACGGTTATATATTACATTATGAAATGTATATTTGTAAAATATATAAATAATTAGAAATATTAAAATGAAATATTTCACTAGATTTCTATTCAATTACAAAAACATAAAAATTAAAAAAAAATTTTTCAACAGTAAAATCACAAGAGCTTTTTTTTTATCGGATAAATTTCTGTTTGTAACGAAATAATTTCGCCAATCAGTGCTTTTATGAGAAAAACTGACATGAAAAAATCGCGAGACCGGAGATCGAGCGATTTTGTCAAATGTCAGTTTTTCGAGCAAAATTACTGACTGACAAAATATTGAGTTAAAAAGAAATTTATCCATAAAAGAAAAGCTCGAGTGATTTTTGGCAAGATAAATTAACGACAGAATATGTGAACGAACAACAATTAAAAATAATTACAATTTTCTCAAAACGACTCATATCGTACAGTATAATTTCCACAAGACTTAAAAGTTATAGCCGACAGTACAGATTTTAAAATGACGTGCGACTACTAGATATACTCTGCTTTTGAGGAAGAGGTATTTTTATCGTGATAAGAAACGATGCACCTTTTTTATCGCTGTCAAAGTGACAAAATGTGACTGTCAAATAGACTTTTTTATATAGGAGTTAATTTATCAAATTTAAATCATTAAGTAATAAAATTTTTATTTATCGATCGATTTTGTTCAAATGGGGTTCTTCTTCTAGCTAACACTAATTTACTGTCCAAATTTCAGTACAATCCGAATTTTCTTTCTTCAGTTATCGTGCTTACAAGAAACGTGACGGACGGACAGACAGACGGACATTTTGAAAGTTGTTCAGAATTCGTTCACTAATACAATGGTATGAAAATTTTTTGTCTGCGAGCGATATTTACGGCTTTAGAAATGTACCGATCAAATGCAAAATCCGATGACATTTCTGTGGCTCTAAAACAATATTTAGAACAGAAAAATTTATTTTTATCACTAAATCCAGTTTACCATGCACAATGTAGAAGATCGTATACCCGAACTGCTTATAAAAGAAAATCAGAAATTGTAAATCCTAGTACAGAGAATACAAGTAAAAAGGGCATTTCTGCAATGTGCTATTTACAAGACAGCCTACCAAATTAAGCCCAGAATTCTAAATGTTTTAGATTTTGGATGGTACCTAAAGGAGGAAATATTATTTCCAAAGATGATTTCAAAAAGCCCAAAACCCAATTTTATTGAGTTAATTCCATTTTGTAAATGTAAATTATATAACTGTACTACAAGCTGCAAGTGTAGCAAAGCAAACGCGCAATGTAACGTAAGTTGTTTATGCGAAGGAAAATGTAATCTTTAGTACCCACTTGCTGTTAAAATTAATGAAAATATATTTTTTAATGTGTATGTTTCGAGATTATCTACAGAATTTTATAACATTTAATTGCAAATAGAAACTAAATAATCCGTAGACTCACTTGATCGCTTAAACGACACCACAGATGGGCGACGTTAACAAAAGTTATGCTTTAAATTAATGCGGACGAGTTGCGCGGCCGCTTCCAACAGCGTCATCCCGTTACATGAGCCGAATTTCCAAGAAATATCTTTATAAAAAAGTTTGCTTAAAGTATATGGAACATGTTTCTCGTTTATACTATAACTCTCTCTTTAAAAATAAAAAAGTTACCTCGATCGGGTATTTTTCAACGCAAATTTTAAAAAACCGCGACAATAGAGGATAATTTTATTTTTTTTAGGCACTATATTATTAGTTACACTATATTCTTTGCCGTCAGCCTGTCCAAGAATATTGGAGGGATAATGTGTAAAATATTGGTCAAAATCTGAATTAAAATAAAAAAGATATGATGTGTTATGTGCAAAACAAAAATTAACACATAATTTTAAAATTTTTCAAAAAATTTGCGAATTGACCGATTTGGCAATCTCAAATTAATGGGCGAACTCAAAAATCAAATCCAGAAGGTCATTTTACATAATATCATCTGTTTTTTAGGTGGGTGTTCGCGAGTTGTATAGACTACTTTTAAAATGCTTCCTACAGATTGGCTGCTCTCCGACTAACAGATAACACATTTTAAATTCATATTATCTTCAACAATAAAAGAATGAGTTGCTCTTGATCTGCTATTACTATTCGAATTATTGCTACTATGGAGAATTGAACTATGTTTATTGCTACTACCACTCGGTTTATGAATATTACTAGTTCTATTACAAATTCTTGCTTGCTCTTTTACAAAATTGACTATATCTTCATATGAAGGCATTTCAGAATTCCTTCTAGTGTTTTAAAATAATCGCTGTTTCAGGATTAAGTTTCTGAAATGCTAAATATGCCAATATATAATCTGCCAAATTTGGAATATTTAATTTCGACAGTGCCGTTACCACCGGGTGAAATTTTTCTAAAAATAAATTTAAAGTATTCGCATTTTCAATTTGGGCTTGTTTAAAATTAAACAATTGATCTAAAAATGAATTAGCTATAATGCGTTTGTCTTCAAATTTATCCGTAAGTGCCTTAAAAATAATTCGATAATTATCACCGGTGGGAGCAATGCTTGAACAGACAGACAGAGCACTCCCACTTAGGCAGCCTATCAAATAATGAACTCTATCTATATCAGTTAAATCTGTGTTGTTATGTATCATGTTATTATAACATTCTATAAACAAAGGCCAATCTATAACATCACCATTAAATTTCGGAAGTGGTAATTCTGGCAACTTACGTGTAGACCTACGAATCTGATGGGATGGTTGTGAATGATTCGAACTATTACTACTACTAGCATTTAACTTTTTTGCTACATGTTGTATATGACATATTAATTCATCAAATGTTTCTAATATTTGATAACTCGGAACAAATTCATCATTTAGCTCATATTCTAGTGTATTTATTTGATCTAAAATATCTGAAAATTTCGTTTTAGTTGTTTCCAAAGTTTCATATCTAAACTGATCTTAAACTGATTTACTTTTTCGGGCGTCGAGGCGTCCCTACTATTGTCAAATAATCGCTGAATACGAGAAAAATATTGTTCCTTTTTTGCAACTAAAATGGACAATTGCTGCTGCTTTCTTGTGGCAATGCTGTATATAACTACTAAAAATTTTGGGAAAATGCACTATATATAAATAATCTATTCAATTATTGTGAAACGTGCTATAAGTTGTTACTTATAGTTTGTTAACCAGAAAATGAAATATTTTACATCACCTTTTGAATAAGCAAAAACATAACTCTTGAAAGGAACAAAAAACTAATTATTCAAAAAACTATGTATTCTTTTTCAAGCACTAGGAAAACCACGAATTTATCTAATTTTATTTTACAACTATTTCAAAATGTGAAAATCGAATTTCTAACTAATTTAATATAAATGAAAAATACTAAATAGGAACAATCCAGGCTCGAATCTAGACCAAATGTATATTATTGTGCTAAAGATTTCTCTTATTAGCAGGCTGTAATTTCTAAAATCTAAGTATTTGACTATAATAGTAAAAAATCGTTCAGTCGAAATCCTGGTGGTTGCAATTTGATAAATGCCGGAGATTGAAGGAAATCAGGGAGAGGAAACTTTAAGGGTAAAGACGAGGAATCGGCAATACTCGAAGAATTATCGCACGACACAATCAATACTATTCAAGTAATTGCTATGTTTAACTAAGATTCAACTATATAAGAAAATGGTTTTACTTATACCAAAAAATGAAATTTTGTCTAACACCTTTTAGAAACCTCTTTTACTATCTATCTATAATGTCTAATGGCTCACTGGTAGCAGTATCAGTAGTCCACTTTTTTTTGCCCTTTTTGCATGGGAGAATAAAATTCCTGTATAAATGATAGAGTATATCATCTATTCACTGCAAGGTAATTTGGGTTGCCTATATCATTATACAGTACATTTAAGTTCAAGTAAGAGCGGCGCAAACAGATCATTTTTAAACATAAATTTCTGTTGAAAAATAGTCAATGAATTTGAATCTTATAGATTTGCCAGTACCTAATAAAAACATACTATAGATGTCCGTTCGTAATACTTAAAGCATCCCGAAATATCCCAGGATACTCTGGCATGTCCTTAGTTACTATATCGTATTACTTTCATTCGCTGCCAAGTTGTGACATTAGGATGACCAAGAGATTGCCGAAAAACGTGCTGAGATATTAGGATGTTGCCTATTTGCTATAGGTCCAAATACTTGGAATAAATTCGACGTTTGATGGAAAAACAGTTTTGAGACTTTACTGTTAAACATACTAAAAGTCCTCAGCTCAAACTGTTACGCTCGAGCTTCGTTTCAGTTTTTTGATTATACAGGGTGATTTACCACAATATGCGGAAAATAAAATGGTGTACTAGTCTTCTATGTGGAAAAGTCCTTGCAAAATTTTAGAGTTATCCGAGGTAATTTAGTAATTTTTGCTTTAAAACTTGCAAATATATACTACTGTTATTTATCTGTGATCAGTGATGGGCTGTGAACTTACTTGGGAAAGAACATATTTGACATGTTTATATTTCCTTAATTGCCACAAAAAGTTAAGCTGGAACGTGCGGTCAAAGTGCCGCGTTTTTGTTTTCGGTTGAACAATTAGGACACCGCGGCTGGTACAAAAGTACCACGAAGTTTGATGTTTTTGTGTGATCGACGGGTTTAAAAATATCTTTACATCCACTTGTTGTAGAGTTCATTCACATTGGGTCAATGTCTTTCCGACTTATTTTACTATTTTTGTAGTATGATTAAAACCAAAATCACTTCTATCCTCTCGAGCTTTGCTGTCAGTTCCAAGTCGAATAAAGCGGGAGGTTGGACCACGTTACGTCAGACAGGTTAAAATCATAGGCGGTGCATTCTTACAAAGAAATAAGGTAATCTTTTTGGTATATTTTTTTAGTTTTTCATTTTTTTAACTTCTTTCGGTACAGATTGTGGTAAATCACCCGTATATCTCTCTAGCCATTAGCGACATCGAAATTATGTTTATATAAAAAATTATATATCCGTTTGGACAAAATTATAAACTTCTCTACAAAAAATATTATATGCATAATTTTCGTATCTACTTTTATACTTTTTGGAAATACGAAAGCAAAGAGTATGTTGCATTTCATTAATATGCTTCAAAAATTGTAAATATCGTCCATAAAGAAAAAAATATCATATCATTGTGTTGTCATAGAATTCGCAATTCGCAGAACAGAATTCGCAGAGCAACTTTTAAAATGTCCGTTATGAGCCCGTCTTTCTGTCAGCCCGTTCATCTGTCAGTCTGCCTCTGCGTCCGTCATGTCCCTTAAGATAAATAACTTAAAAGAGAAAATTCCTATTTTATTAAAATTTGGACGATAAATCGCTCCACTCGCTTCTGTAATTTATTCAGAGTGCCCAAACACAGAACTGCCCTATTTGAAAGAAGTTTTTCCTACAATGCTGTTTGCATATATAATAAGATACCCCAAGATGTCAAGGACTGCCAACATATTACCACTTTTAGAGGACATGTCAAAACCCTAACTCTGGACAACAGGGAAAATTTACTGGTAGTTTAATTTTTTTGTCCGTTTAGTTTTGTTTCTGTTTTTTACTACTATAGTGCTAAAAATCTGCTTTTATTATTTCTTTTTTCTTTCTTTTTTCCCCCCTATATTTTTATATTTTTGTATTTTATTCGTGTCATTTATGATTATTTATTACGCACGAGTCATGATAATATCTTTTGTTAGTGACTTATGATTATTGTTGGTTACGTGGAAGAGCATGTATATGAACGTCGCCATCAAGTTCTATTTATTGCTTTATTATATTGTATTTAATTCAAATAAAGACACATTTATTATTATTATTTATTATTAAATTAGTGTCAGCTATAAGAAGAACGCAGCGTCTTTGAAAAAAATTCTTTCGGTAAATATGAAGGTTATGAAATATTTTATGAAAAAAATACACATAAAGATTGTTGTTGTAAGCTTTGGTTGAAGTTTTAAGTGCCATACTTCTAATTTTCATGATCTCTCCATGATACCATCTTGACTGTCGAAACGTTGGTTGTGTTAATAGAATCTCATCAAAGGTGTTACAACACTATTCACGTGTATTTTTTTCATAAAATATTTCATAACCTCTTTATTTACTTATCGATTTTTTTTTCACAGGCGCTGGGGTTCTCCCTTTAGCTAGCTCTAATTTATTGTCCAAGTTTCAATAAAATCGGACTTTCCTACTTTAAGTTATTTAGCTCAAAAGAGACATGACGGATGGATAGGCAGACGGACATTTTAAAAGTTGTTGCGAATTCTATGACAGTACAATATTACATTTTTTCCCTATCAGCGATATTTACAAATTTTGAAATATGTCGATGAAACGCAATATACCTACTCTTTGTTTTCGTATTTCCGAAAAGTATAATAATAGATAAGAAAAGAATGCATACAACATTTTTAGAGAATCCTACACGGAAAAAAAGCTCCACTGATTACAAGATGACTAGACTTTATCCAAGAATATCTTAGTTTCACTATTCCTCAAATAAAATAATACTTATTTCGAGTATTATGTTATTCCTAAATAATGAGATTAGCTTGTTCTCCATTTAAGAATAAGCCGTTATTGAATCGAGGAAAGCGTAGTGGTTGTTTTAAGGTGCAGATAGATCTCGTTCTAAATATATCTTATTCTTATTTCAATGATGCTACATATTTACTATAATACTTTCATTATTTGAAAAGAGTTTATATTTAGATTATATCAATTTTAGCTATAATTAAAATAAATAAATTCAGGCGTAGCTCTACAGAAGTATATAGAATATTTGTTTAAAAACATGCAATATTTGATTTCAATGAAATAAAAACTTTGTAATAAATGCAGCTATTCTAATTTCAAGTAGTACCAAAGGCTTGATTTAAAAATATGTTACAGTTTGATTTAAGAATATGTATTTTCTTCAATATTTCGAATCAAGAACATATTATTTATATACAGTGTGTCCCATTTTTCATGGTAACACCTTCGTAGCTTAGTTATTACTCATCCAATTTTAACCATATTTGACTTCAGCCATTGACGCGTCAATAGCTGAAATCAGATTTGTTTTGCACAAAAAAGATATAGTAAAGGTCTTTAGATATCGATTCAAATTTGGTTAAAATTGGATGAGTAATAATTAAGCTACGAAGGTGTTACCATGAAAAATGGGACACACTGTATATAAATAATATGTTCTTGATTCGAAACATTGAAGAAAATACATATTCTTAAATCAAACTGTAACATATTTTTAAACCAAGCCTTTGGCACTACCTGAAATTAGAATAGCTGCATTTATTACAAAGTTTTTATTGTGCATTTTATTTAAAAAAAGTTGATTTTTAGAGAAATCATAATAGGCATTGTTTTTACCGAAAAAATTAATGCAATATTATTATTCAGCATGCTTTAGAACCCCTATATCAAAAATTTACCCACGTTTTGATTTATCGTTTTCGAATAACGGCCCCCTTAAAATTACATTTTTCAAATATTAAATAATTAATAACTTAGAAATGAATTGTTTTTCTAAATTTGGTCTACGAAATTTGATGAAAAGTGAATATAAATAGAAAATGAGAAATCACTTTTTTCCTAAAAACAATTTGTTTCCCCGTTATTAATTATTTAATACTTGAAAAATATTATTTTAGGTGGGCCGTATTTCTAAAACTGTAAGTCAAAATATCATTCAATTTTGGATATAGAGGTTCTAAAGTATGCTCATGAATAATATTGCATTAGTTTTTCAGTAAAAAAATTATGCCTAATATGACTTCTCGAAAAACCGACCTTTCCCTTCTAAATAAAAGTGCGCGCCAATGACTGAAATATGTAATGGAACAATAATTAGATGTTAATCGACTTACCTTAAGAAAATTGATTCCTCAACTTAGTGGATATACAAGATGCTTTCACCATAAATACAACAGTAGTTCTTTAAGAATTATCTATATAAAATGGCTTCTTAAAGTGTTTTCAGTTTAATCAGAAAAAATAAAAAGCATAATGTATAGTTCTAAGATTTTTATTATGAATAAAAGTAAACACACATAAGAGTAAATGTACAACAAATTCATAAAATGAGAATTGCACAATTTAAAAATAACAGTACATAGGTCCTATTCTATTTTTACCAAAAAAAGTAAAATGTATTTTTTATAAGTATAACATAACAACACATTCACATTATATAAAATAAATAACGAATTCATAAAACTCAATATAAACGCTAAATAGCAAAAATATTTTGTACTATAGAGAAGTAAATAAATAATTATAAATTTAATGTACAGCCATCTAGAAAAATTTGGTAACACAATTTAAATATAATAAATAATTCTGCTCTTACGTGCAGATTTGGTTAACATAATATGGAATATTTTTTATTATCGTTTTATAAAAAGCTTTGCTTTTAAAAGAAATCAATTTTAATGCTATTCAATTTTTGGCAACAAAACAGAAAAATCAAATTTCAAAAATTCAAATAGTTTGTATATAATTTAATAATTTGGAAATAGCCAAAGTATAAAGGACGCCCAAATACACGTAAAGAACAAAGTAATTTTTAGTATATCTTATGTACGGTTTTAAAATAAAGTAAGCAGTGAAAAATTAGTAGAAAACCGCTGCCCAAGGAATCACTACTTCCACATCCAGATTTTCTATCCATGTCTCTCACAACGAAAAAATTTTGTATGTGGAAATAATTGTTTATGGAACTTTAATAATATAATATTTGAAATCCTCTACCCCAAAAACCCATAAAACGATACCCCACATCAGTAGTAGGGTGGGGGTGGTGATAGGAGGTAGTGGGGGGTGGATGAAGTAAAAAAAATATTTTGAGGTTTTTGGTTCTTGTGCACAGTACACACACTAAATTACAATCTTTTCTCATCCCCTTTAATAATGGTAATGGTGGCTAATGCCAAAAAGTTCCAGATCTCGTTAAAGTACATAGATGTACCAAATTTCAAGTGAATATCTTAAACGGTTCCAGAGTAAACGTGCGCACAAAAAAGTTACAGACAGACAGGCAGGCAGGTAGGCAGGTAGACAGACAGACATATTTTTTTTTACTCAAACTTAAAATCTCGACGTTTCATGACATATTCTAAGCCTATTTGAACAATAAAATTTTTTTAAAATTGTCGTTACTATACTTCCTCTGGACGTGGAGTAAAACAGAAAAAATAAACATTTTTGCAACTATTTTTGGCAGCATCCATGGCAGGAACAAAAAAAAATTCCTAGATTTTACATTTGTGTTTGGACGCACTTTGCTTTGGTTACTTCAAAAATATCGAATTAAAAAATTTTAAAGCTGAATTTTATATTTTTTGCGGAGCCTGTATGCTTTACCTATACTTTAATAGTGTTAAGAGAGGTTTTTTCACAAACAAATTTTTATCAAGGCAGGTTCAGGATTTTTCAAATAATTTAAATATTGCTATAAGCAGTTCAAACCAAATGTATTTTTTTTTTCTTAAAAAAATTATTATTTATTGTTGCAACATTGCTCCAATGTTGAAGTATATTTTTTTGTTTATAAAGTGCAAATTAATATTAAGGATCGAAAAGTTGCTGATTTTTTCGCATGCTCATTCTGATGGTGCTATTAAAAAAATTGTAATGTTGAATACTAGTATTAAAAAAATAGTAAATTTTAAACCATTATTCGAAAAAAAAAACAATTTAAAATAATAAAGCTCCACAAATTGCTTATAACAATTTGTTTATTTAAAAATAATGAAAATAAAAAATAACAATTTTTTCAATAGAACCATCAGAAAGAGCATGCGAAATTATAACTTTTCATTCCTTAATAGGTATTAATTTTTTATACTTTATAAAGAAAAAAATACATTTCAACTCTTATTATAAGAAGAAAATCAAGAAACCTGATTTGAATTTTTAAAAACCCCATCGAGTGCTGAAAAAACATTATTGAAAGTGTATATGTTTTGAATTGATTTAAATATTTTTAAACTTCATTATTATTATTATAGCCAGGCCTCTTGGAAAGTGCCGAAGAACGATCATTATTACGTTTGCGTACGGGTAGCTGTAGATCCTAAACTATGATGGATGCCCTTGCAGACTTTTTTCTGGAAAATTCGATGGTCTACAAAAAGGTTCAGTGCACTTATGTCGAATCTATTACCGTTTTCGCTACGTAAGCGACGAAAGGTTAAAAATCACTATCCTCTAATTCTTAACAATTTTCGTATAACTTTTTAAACAAATTCGATGACCTTAAAAGTACTCACAAATACTTTTCCTATCGAGCTGAATCGAATGGCTCCAAGAAATAACGTTTTCAAGCACCGGGAAATTAATGCAAGTGGTTTTACCAATTGCATTGCAATATATATTATTTCTTCCTTATTCCACT
The DNA here is from genome assembly GCA_936432065.2 of Rutpela maculata. Lineage (NCBI taxonomy): Eukaryota > Metazoa > Arthropoda > Insecta > Coleoptera > Cerambycidae > Rutpela > Rutpela maculata. The sequence goes on from OW386286.2 coordinate 166,528,216, forward strand.
ATTTGCATATCACACATCAGACAAAACAAAACCACTATTCACTGTTAAATGATTCTCCATTAACTGCACACAAGACAACGAAAGTGACAGGCGTCATGATAGAGGCTAATCTGTGATAGAGGCCCGTCGACGCATGTGCAGAAAATAACATTTAAGAAAAAGTGTATTTGAAGTAAATCGAATATTGAACCTTTTGGGTCAAGAATTAAATAGTTCTCTATCAAGAATACTTTTTAATTAGCTTGAATTAAACTCTTCTCTTAAATGAATATGACTTTTAATCTTAACTTAAATATAAAATATTCTACCTGAATAGAATGATGCTTGGAAGTCAACACCATATAAATATTTGATAGAAATATCGACTATTATTTAACCTAGACTTCTACTCTTGTATGAAATTTAAAATTTCAAGAATAGGATTATTCTTGGAGACAGTATAGGATTTTTTTCCGTGTATAAGGTTTGTTTTTTTATATAAACATAGCTTCGATCTCGCTAATGATTAGAGAGATATAAGCAAAAAAATTAAACGAAGCGCCATTTTTTCAAGATGGCGGCGCAAGCGCAAGAGACAGAGTTGGGACTTTCAGTATGTTTAACAGTGGGCCTTAATGAACATCAAACAAAGTTTCAAAACTTTATCAGTTTTTCTTTCCTCTAATTTTCCCTATTTGACTGGAATATAAATAGTATTTGCCATTTTACATCAGTCAGACAGCTTTGTGTTGTATCGGTATTAATTTATTTCTGTTAGTTTCTGAAAAATAAATACGTGCCTTTTTCTAATATTATTGAGAACGAAGTGGAAGAAGTCGCCCTATGAGACGTTGGGATGAATTTACCAAGGCACTGATGAGAGCTGTTTGTCGAGACCATACACGTAACGACTAACCGTGACAGCTGGCGTGATGCTGTTAGATATGCCATACATCAATAGGAGACCAACTAGAATCATCAACAGTCATAAAACATCTGGTAAGAAGTTTGGTTCTCTTTGAATATGAAAATATGTATTTATTCTCTTTTTATAATAAATTTAGTCCGACTTTTATCTAAACGAGAACTGTAAAATATAAATTATGCGTAATTACTCATTCAGGTCTTTATATTAGTATGTGGCAGTGATCAAACATAAAATTTAACTTTGGATTTTTCGACTATTTTTTATTTAATTAATGTTCACTTGTGTTTATATGGTGTTTTCTGACAAACAAACTAATATCTCTACCATTGAAGTTTTATCCCAGTAAAAAATATAACCAGAAAATCGAGTAAGGCAATTAAAATGATCATCTCGAACACACGCTGTACAAATTGCAAATGTGCTTTTTTTAATCTCAGACATTATCATGTTATATATTACATTGTCATATTTTTATTAGGCACATTCGTCATACTTTTGGGCATTTAGCAGCTATCTGGAAAGAGTATATTTCAAGTTAAGTGGTTTGGACCAGTACAATCTAATTCGTCCTGGAGGATATTATGTGTGTTTACAATTGTTTTTACAGAATATAATTTATTAGTTTGTCCAAGGGGTTATATATTTTTTTAAATTAAATACAGGGTGACTGGAATTATATCCCCATATTTATGTGGCTGATAGTGTATTCAAAAATAATGGACCTCTTCTATATAAAATTAATTCCAAAAATGGATAATACGAAAGGAGTATGATTTAAGCGCGCATTATTCTAAATACTTTAAAACTCAATAGTGCCTATTGTATGATTTATCATACAGAGGTTAGGTTGTTTCTAATGAAGTGTAAATAAATCGAGTGTGATAAATTCAGAGATTTTACTCATCTAAAGTGTTATTTGCATATATAGACAATAAGCTTAGGACAAAAATTCGATTGTTTTATACTTAAATAAGTTATAACCGAGCGTTCTATAACCAGTAAATTTCTACCCAGCAGAAAATGAGCTCACGGTAAGGTTGTGTTTCACAATTTTCATTTGGATGTAATTTATTTGACTTATATTCATGTAATAATTCTTTATACATATTATAGGATGTACCTATACTATTTCACAGTCATATCAATTCTTTCTGTAACTGCAGCAGCGGAAAAAACTTTCCGTATGATATATCATACGGTAGGCAGATGGCAGTATGAATGTTAGTTTTGTTTCAGAACTTCTTTTTTATTGGATGAGGCTATGGAGCCTTATTTTGGCCGTAACAATATGGAGCAATTTATAAAGGGAAAGCCAATTCGCTAGGGCTTTAAATTTTGGTGCCTCACAACCTCCCAGGGGCAGTGGGGATAAAATCAAGGGTAAAACTTTGGGATCCAGCGTCACCGAGAAACTTTGTATGAGATATATTCCCCCGCATTCGACCATATATTTGGATAATTTTTTCAACTCCTTACCATTACTTCAACTTCTGCAAAATAATGAAATTCAATGTATTGGTACCATCCGCTCTGACCGTATAGAGGAAGATCCTTTAAAAGAGCTGCAAAAAGAAAAACGAGAAACTTCTCATACTCTGATTGACTCTAATAGTGGTATTCAACTCACCAGATGGCATGACAATAGTCAAGTGAATATCGCAACCAACATCAAAAACAAAGACATTTGTTTGACAAAAGGCACGTGTAAAAGATGGTCTAAACAACAATGGAAGCCAGTTGATGTGGATCAACCGACACTTATAAGTCTATAACCAAGGAATGGGAGGTGTGGATATGTTCGATAAAATGAGAGGACTCTATCGTATACGAATCAGCTCTTGCAAATGGTATTGGGCAATGATTCGCTTTTGCTTGAATGGATCGGTAGTCAACATGTGGCTTCTTTATCGTTTTGTCTATCCAAAAGTGTCCCTTCTACAGTTTTTGAGGAGAATTGCCTAACTGCCCCTGAACATTTATCTGGCCCCAAACCAGAATGTAGTAGGAATATATTGAAAGAGGTCAGGTATGACAAAACTGATCACTTGATTGACAAAATTGCTACACAAAGACGTTGTGGGTATTGTGGCAAATGTACAAAATTTTCTTGTGTCAAATGTAACATGTGATTACATCCAGACATATGCTTTCGAAGATATCAGACTTTTCTATGTGATATATTCTGCTACTTTCTCTTAAATTTATTGAATATTTTGTATTATAATAAATACATTTTTTTAATAACATTCTGCATGCATATTCCTATGGTATGATATATCATACGTCAAAAAAATTGGTAAAAATGCACAGGAATAAATAAAATGTGGTTTGGGGGGTACTGACAAGCCCAAAATGAAGGTCAATCAATATTTTTTTCAAAAATTTTCCAAAAAAAATTACTCGGGCACTATTGGGTTAAGCATTAAAATTATTATTTTGCGCATTAAAATATGACATACCTCACAATAAATAAACATATCTATTTTAAACATATAAGATTTAAATATGCATTATAGTAAATAGTTGTGCAAAATATATTAAATTTCTGCGCATTAAAATAAAATTTTTTTAGCATTACTATTCGTGCACTAAAATAATGATTAGGTATTATTGAGTATATCAATTGTTCCACTATCTCGTTGAGATTATCTGTGTAGTATATTTAATATCAAAGTATACTTTTACCCTCAAAAGTTCCAAGAGTTCCGTTGGTACCCCAATACCATATGACCGAAATATTTCGAATGCGTAAATGCTGATCGAATGAAATGAAAACTCCTGTATTTACCTAAAGGCAAGAAGCTGATAAGTGCTATTGAGCTTATATTACGTTAGTCATAATAAAATACATAATGTTTCATTATTAGTGTACACATACACATAGGTACCTTTCGTTTCTCAGTGGTGCACTTTTTACATCCAAACAACAACTAAAACGAACCTAACCACCAATCACTTGAAAGTGCGCGAAAGCAAACACTAACCGACTTGTAACACGTAATATGTTCCACATCCCACGATTTGAAAAGCTTACACCTTATAGTGCACATTTTACCTTTTTTAATGCGCATTTATTAATTTTAGTGCTAAAATAATATTTCAGTTGCTGATAAAAGTTTTAGCTCAGAACTCATTGAATATATTAAGGGGACTGAAATTAAAATATTATGAAAGTAATAATTTTAATGTAATTTTATTTAAAATAATGCCATTTTTTTTTCTTCTTAGTATGCATTAATTTTTTTCATGTAACTGACATAATGTTAGTTTAATTATTGTAGATCAATTATATTTAAACATAAGGACATTTATTTTTGTTCAATATCACAATGCGATTTAGTATTTAATAGTGTTTTAACTAATAAATTGTTTCCCGGTAAATTATTGTATTGGAAAATAATTTTTAAAATGCTTGATTTGATCATTAATTAAGAAAATATTTATTATAATGCTCAAAGCCAATGCCCATTATATTTAAAATAACGATCATTTAAATTGTCCTCATACAAAAGTTATACCCCTTTAAAGCTGAATAATAAATATCAGTTTATCTGCATATCTGTCGAAGGCCTTAAAATATAAAATTCATGTTTTAAATTTAAATATATCCCATCTGGACACGTTTACATAGAATCGTTCAAACTCTCTCTTCGGCTTCATAGCCCAAACGACAGAGAAAATTTTGTTGTAAAATCTCCAAAAAGTTGCAAAATAAATAATTTTTCTTTTAACGAATTCGTGAAGGTGTATATAGTAATATCCTGAAAAGTTTACATTCCGCTCGGATGCAGAACATAAAGAAAAAATGAAAAAAAAAATTTTTTGATAATAAGTCAGGGTAGGAAAAAATAAAAAAATACGGGTGAATAGACCACGTGTTTCTGAACAGAGAATGTCCTAATAAAATGCATCGCTAAAGCCACGGTATTCCTGGAGAAAAATAGTGAAGTTACTTTGGCGGCCAAGCGCACGGTTAAATGCATACCTTGAAACCTCTAAAAATTCGTAGCAGTTCTAACGAGTAAAACGAAGCTTTTTTATTTTTCTGATTACACATTTTTAACATTTTTTTTTTAGTGAATATGAGGATAAACAGAGAATGGAGGGAGAATATATAATTATGAACGCATACGCATAGTCGCTGAATCGAAGCAGATCTGCCGTGCCGTCACTCGCATGAATTTTTATTGAGAAAGAATTTTTTTGAAAGGTTTTTATTTTTTTCTATATGTTTTATTCTCGGTTTTATTGGGACGATTGAGTTCGGGCGTGATAATACATATAAGTATATTTTTTCCATCCATCCTTTGCTTGTATTGTTTAAAACAAAAAGGCATCGGAAAGCTACAATTTCCATCTTTTAAATGAACCAACACTCATACAGAATGAACAAATTCTGATTTAGTGACATGTAATTCAGTGCGTCGCGCGTCGGTGTCATAGTCATGCATATTCAAGCGCGGGCACGCGTGGATTTCGCTCCGAGTAATAACGTTACTTGACTATTTTTTTTTTTTCGGGAATGCCGTGGCTTTAGCGATAAATTTTGATAGGACATTTTTTGTTCAAAAAACACGTGTATTTTTTATTTTTCCTACCTTGACTCAATTTCGAAATTTTGAAAAAATGGATGAAAAAATTTTTTTTTCACTTTTCTTTTTATGTTCAGCATTCGAGCTCAATGTAAACTTTTCAGGATATTATTCTATACACTTTCACGAACTGACTAAAGAAAATTATTCATTTTGCAAATACCTTCAACGACTGGGCTATCAGGGGGTAATTTTCAGGTGTGGCTGTCAGTATTTTCTAATTAACTTTTCTATTTCTTACATGTTTCTAAAATTCTAATAAAAAAATGGCTCTCAGATTATTAGAAATAAAAAAGATATGCTTGTTGCATTTCGATAAACCGAGATGTTCTCACTTATAATATCCCTAGAGCTTAAATTATTTCCGGATATTAATTTAAGCGCGTGGGATATTCGGTAAGAAAATTTCACACCATTATTTTATAAATATTATGCCAAAATTGAACATTTTTATTACGAATGACAAAATTTCATTCATCATAGTGAGCCATCGAATAACAACGGGTGGTTAATAAAATACGAAATTTCTTAGTGAAATAACATACCATTCTCCAAGTTTAGTTACATGAGTGTTTTAAAGTGTTTTCCTAAGTAGTATATTAGCGTGACCCGATTAAGGCACCAATATACAGAAAGTAGATAACTTCGTATTAAATAAAAAAGTGTGAATGATTAAATTTGAATAAATGATTAAAGTATTTTCAATATATTTTTTTCTTTAAAATGCTAAGAATCATATCATGTAATTCAATACTTCGTCAGTATTAGCTAGAAGAGTTGTTGTTTTGGTTGATTCTCCAATAATGAGTGTTTTAAAATATTTACCTGACTAGTATATTAGCGTGCCCAGATTAGGGCAACAATATACAGAAAGTAGGTATTTTCATAATAAATAAAAAGTGTGTAAGTTGTGATTTGCATAATACCTAAATAATATTCTCTAACTTAAAAACATATTATATTTCCGTTTTTTATTAACTTTGATCTACTAAAATTGGTGGAACATCATTTATTCTGATATTACTTAAATGCGAGCTCAAGGAATGTATTTATTCTTGTCGCCGAGACAATAATTAACAACTTCTAGGTGGCCATGGAATAATAAAAGGTAACAAGATAGTAATGGCTGCCGCACTTGCAGACGTCAATTAGATTAATTTTTAGATTCTAATCACGTGGAGAAAGGGAAGACCTGGGCAAATATGGCAGCCACTTCAAATGAGGGAAGCTCTAGAACGGATACGATACAACAACAGGCTCGTACCGGTGTAAGAAGGAGAGGAGGAGGAAGGGAAGTTCTCTTCCTCAAAGAAGAGGGAGTCTCGTATAAGGACCTTCTCACGAAGATTAAGAAGGTTGATATAAAGACTAAAGGAGTAGAGGTAGCAAGTCTCAGAAAGACTAAAAAGGGGGAGATGCTTATAGAAGTGGTGGGGGGCAGAGGAGCATCGGACCCATTGAAGGAGGCTATTGGTAAACTCGGCAAAATTGATGTGAGGGCTAAAAAGGATGATATGGTCATTATAATTAGGGACCTGGACGCTGCGACCACCGAGGAATAGGTCAGACATGTAATAGCGACGGAGGCAGGCGTCAAAGATGGGGAGATCGTAATAGAAAAGATGAAAGAGAGAGTCTGGTTGCCACGGTTAGGCTCCCGCGGAAGGCTGCAGAGGCTGTGCTGGGGAAGAAGCACCTCAGAGTGGGATGGCTTCGATTCCGGGTCCGCGAAAGGTCAGAGGTCGAAATATGCCACAGATGTTGGAAGGTGGGGCATATGAGATTTAACTGCAGAGGAGTGGACAGGTCAAAAGCCTGCCTGAAGTGTGCCAAAGAAGGCCACATGGTGAAAGTCTGTGTGGCAGCTGCTTTTTGCCCTAATTGCGAAAGAGGAGGGCATCGCGCCGACTCGCTAGACTGCCCCATACTGGCAGAAGCGATAAGGAAGTCGAGGCGAACGCGGGAGGAAAACCCGGCGCATTCGCCAGAATAAGGCAAGCAAACCTGAATAGATGCCGGGCCGCTCAGGATCTGGTCTGGGCCACAGGGAAACGGAAGGGGGAGGACATCTTAATAATAAGTGAACCTAATAAGAAAATGGTGAAAAACAGGCCTGAGTGGTTCGTCGACGAAAACATAGATGTCGCGGTGGGGATCCTAAACCCTAGGCTTAGCATATATGGAACTGGACGAGGAAAAGGGTACGTCTGGGTCGAGTTGAAGGAGGTGGTTCTCTTCAGCTGTTACTTTTCACCCAATGCTGGTATAGCGGAACTGGAAAATTCCCTGGAGGAGCTCGGAAGGGCCGTTAAAGCAAGTAGGAACAGAGGAAGAGAGGTGATAGTAGCCGGCGACCTCAATAGCAGCGCCCCAGAATGGGGAATGGACCGGATGAATGGGAGGGGAAGGGTAATCAGCGAGTGGATAGCCACTGAAGACCTGCAAATACTGAACGAGGGAGCAGCTTATACGTTCGTAAGAGGGACCACTGGCTCCATCCCGGACCTTACTCTAGGCTCGGAAGGGGCAATCAGGAACACCAGCGGATGGAGAGTCCTAACAGAGGAGGAGACATTAAGCGACCACCGCTATATTACATATGAGATTGGACAGAACCGCGCCACCCACGTGGTAAAAGGCAGAGGGTGGAAGCTTGGTAGGCTGAACAAGGATACCTTCAAAAGAAGTCTGGCGGGCTCCTTCCGAGGAGGCATGGTTGAAACGGAAGAGGCCCTCACCGATGCGGTTTCTAGAGCTTGCAACGAGTCAATGCCCAGGAAGGGAAGCAGCAAGACCAGGAGGGGGGTCTATTGGTGGACGGAGGAGATCGCAGCCCTCAGAACGGAATGTATCGCGATTCGTCGGCAGGGTATAAGGCAGAATAGGAGAGCAGGACTTGGGGAGAACCCATCTCTCCAGGAGTACCGGAATGCCAGAAAAAACCTTAGAGAGGCAATTAAAAGATCAAAGAGAGAGAGGTGGAGGGAATTATGCGACACTGTGGATGGAGATGTCTGGGGAGATGGCTACAAGATAGCGACTCAACCCCTGCCTTGCCGGCAGAGAAAGTGGCGGAAGTCGTGGCTGCCCTATTTCCAGAAAGGGATATAGTCAGATGGAGAGCGGTAGAAGTGGATGTGGTCCCCCCACTCACAGAGGAGGAGCTGGAGGCAGCATGTGCCAGACTTAAAAGTGGAAAAGCTTCAGGTTTAGACGAGATTCAGCCTGAAATAGTCAAGCTAGTTGCAGAAGAATACCCGGGAGACATCTTAAGAGTAATGAATCGTGCCCTAGAGAGTGGGGATTTCCCGAGCAGATGGAGGAAGGCCAGAGTCGTCCTGATCCGCAAAGGGAATAAGTCGCCAGAGGACCCGTTATCCCACCGACCGCTGTGTTTACTTGACGCGATGGGCAAGCTCCTCGAGTATCTGATACTGGGGAGATTAGAGAAGGAGATAGCCGAGAAGGGTGGCTTATCTGAAAGCCAGTTCGGTTTTCGGAAAGGACGATCAACGGTAGGAGCCATTAGGCTGCTAAAGGAAACGGCAGAGGATGCCCTAGCCACGAAACAGATATGTGCTGTTGTGGATGGGAGATGATTGTCGGGAAGATACAGAGCTTGGGGGTAGCTCCGTACCTCGTCAGGGTGATGATGAGCTACTTCCAAGACAGGATGATTGGATTCGAATCAGAGGGAGAGATAACCTGGAAAAGCATCACGTGTGATGTTCCACAAGGGTCGGTGCTCGATCCGACCTTGTGGAATGTGATGTTTGACGATATATTTCGATTACCTTGGGAAGAGAGTGTAAAGGTCATCGGGTATGCTGACGACTTGGCCATAACGGTGACTGGAAGGTGGACTGTCCAAATAATGGAAGCAACCAACGAGGCCATCAGAAATATTGAGAGGTGGCTAGGAAGAATGCAGCTCGAGCTAGCTGCTGGGAAAATGGAGCTCCTGGTTATCACGAGGAAAAGAAATCTTCCACCCATGAAAGTTAGGGTGGGTCAGGTGGAGATATCCTCAGGGAACCACCTGAAATACCTAGGGGTTTGGCTGGACTCCAAACTGAACTTCGATGTCCATGCCACAAAGACGGCCGAGAAGGCGGGAAAAGCAGCCACAGCCATTGGGTCAATGCGCACGGACCAAGAGCGAGTAAGAGGAGACTGCTGTGCAGTGTCGTGCACTCTATCCTCTTGTATGCAACTCCGGTCTGGAAAAGTGCAATGAAGGTGGATAGGACGAGAGGAGGATGGCTAGGATCCAGCGATGTGCCGCACTAAAGATATGCAGTGCATACAAAACGATTTCGTACGAGGCGGCGTTGGTAGTGGCGGAGATCCCCCCTTTGGATCTGATGGCCAAAGAACGGCTGGAAATCTTTGGGACAGGGACAGGCTGTTTGAAAGATGGCAGAGGCGGTGGGGCACTGTAGACAAGGGAAGGTGGACGAGACGCCTCATCCCGAACATCAGAGCGTGGATGGAACGGCGCATACTGTGGAGAGGTCGATGACGTGGATCACACCGTGTTCGCATGCAACAGATGGAGAGAAGAGAGATGAGACGGTGGGGCATCGTTATTGTCTCCAGAAGATATGGTAGGGAGGATGTTAGAAACGGAAGAGAACTGGAGAAGGGGGGAGGAGGCAATAACCCGCATTATCAAAAAGAAGGAAGAGGAGGAAAGAGAGATGGGTTTGAACCCATGGAGAAACGCCAATTAACACCGACAATCTTAAATGACCTGTGGGTCCGATGAAAAGCGAAAGCAGTCCCAGGCCAATAGGAAACACTGAAGAGATGGAGGGGTTTTAGCTGGTTGGAGTCCAGCACTACCCGTTCCCGATAGACTCTAAGCGACGGGTGTCCATGAGGATTTCCCCTCTCACGAAAAAAAAAAAAGATTCTAATCATAACAAAATTTGACTATCAGCCAAAAGAATAAAGTGCATGGGCATATAGCTCAAAAATGGCTCCAGGTTCTAAAACATATGGATTGTGTATTTTGTGCAAAAAATATTCAGACATTGAAAGATGTCATCGTCAGCTTGCTTACTTGTCACAATTGGTTGAGGATATTCATTATGAAGAAATATTGGATGTAAAGCTATTCAGAAGAATCCAAAAATATCTACTAAAATCTTCAAGCAAATGTAATATATTTTATTAAACATGGACATTTACAAAGTTCAGTCATCAGTTCTATTTATTCCCCATTAAGACGAGAAGAATTTTTGCTAGACTTCCAAGTCCACTTAAATTTAGTTACTTACATGTGTTAATAAAATTTTTTAGTTTAACATTTATTGTGATACCCACAACTTTATTTTTGTAAACAAAAAAATAAATATTAACATATTAATTTGTGTACTTATAATATCCTCGTGAATATCCTCCTTTGCGTCGCCAAATAAATTTAATTCTAAAAGCACTTCCAACTCCCGCGTCTTTACTTTGACATTTTAAATGACAGAAAAATTTCCACTTATTAATTTTTTGGGTTGCCATGGTAACTTAACAAAAAACAAGCCTCTGATTGGTTAAAAAATGAGGTGTGAAATTTTAAAATAAATTATGATTACAAGTCAAAGTGAATTTACATTTTACTTCCACATTCTACGAAAGCGTAGAAAGGACATGTATAAAATATTTTATAATTGTCAGTTTAAACTTACAATTATATATAATTGCAACTTTAAACTTACAATTATCCATAATTGTCACTTTAAACTTACAATTATGTATAATTGCAACTTTAAACTGACAATTATATATAATTGTAAGATTAAACTTACAATTATACATAATTGTAAGTTTAAAGTGACAATTATAAAAATATTTTCGTACAAAATATTTTTATAAATGTCAGTTTAAAGTGACAATTATGTATAATTGCAAGTTCAAACTTACAATTATGTATAATTGCAACTTTAAACTTGCAATTATATATAATTGCAAGTTTAAAGTGACAATTATCTATAATTGTAAGTTTGAAGTTGCAATTATACATAATTGTAAGTTCAAAGTGACAATTATAAAATATTTTCGACTATGTCCGTTCTACGCTTTCGTAACATCCAGTGGAAGTATACGACAAAAAAATTTTTTTTTAATTTTTATTGTTCGTTAGAATGTCATGAAACGTCGAGATTTTAAGTCTGTCGGTGTGTAACTTCTTTTTGTGCGCACGTTTACTCTGGAACCGTTTGAGATATTGACTTGAAATTTGGTACACGTATGTACTTTAACGAGATCTAGAACTAAATTTTCATCTTGTTTCGTCGAAGGGTTAGGGTAAATTGGGGTAAATAGGTAAATCGAGTCCATAAAATTGTTATTTAGTATATGCAAGAGAAGCTAAGATCTCAAAAAAAATTTTGGCATTAGCCACCCCTATTACCACCCCCACCCCATTATTATAGGGGATGAAAAAAAAATTGTGATTTAGTGTGTGCACAAGAACCAGAAACCTCAAAATATTTTTTTACTTCATCCACCCCCACTACCACCCCCTATCACCACCCCCACCCCACTACCGATGTGGGGTATCGTTTTATGGGTTTTTGTGGTAGAGGATGTCAAATATTATATTATTAAAGATCCATAAACAATTATTTCCACATACAATTTTTTTTTGTTGTGAATGACTTGGATAGAAAATCTGGATGTGGAAGTAGTGATTCCTTGGGCAGCGGTTTTTATGTTGTTGTTTTTTTTATTTTGTCCTTTTTTGTCTTTTTCAAAATCCCGTCTCGGCCAATAACCTCTTGCAAATCAAAAACCTTTTAAATCATAACTTCCCTCTCACCTTAACTTTCCGAAGGCAGACAGACCATCGGATGAATGTCGTCATTGATTCGAACGGATTTTTTCGTCGAGCTTTTCCCTTACCACCAATCCAACAGTGCGCGTGTACGTGAGTACGCGTGTGCTGAACAAAAACTCATTTCCCTAGCTTTAAGTAGTTTCTAAGTGTTTTAAAACTATTCTCTAGTTGTAAATTAAAAAATTGTTAGGTTTAAGTCTGATTTATTTTTAGACAGGAGTCTTAACTCCACATTCGATGTGTTGTCCTAACTTGAATCGAACCAGCTCCATCCGACAGTACATTTACCATGGCGCTACGCGACGTGGTTGTGCGGTCGGCTCTGTACCGGGATACGATTCAGGTGCATGTTTGTATCCTAAACATATAATAAATATTTTTGAATTAAATTGAATTGGTTTTTATAAGATATCCGTTTACACAAAGAATGCTATAAAATTTTAGTTTGACATTTCTAGAAATTCAGGAATTGTTTTTGTGAATTGTTGTTTGAAGGAACACAAAATTCTCTAAATTTTGTACGTAAAATTCTGTTTACTGACAAGACTACATTGACACGACAAGGTATGTTTACTTCTAGAAATATGCAAACCTCTTTTCACATACTTCTAAAATAAATATAGGATACCTTATTTTAAAAGAAACATGTTTTTATGCATGTCGGTGCACCACCGCACTATAATAGAATATCTAGAACATTTTTCAACAACCACTATCCTAATAGATGGATTAGTCGGGGTGTAGATGCATCAATTAAGTGGCTTGCTCGGTGTCCTGACCTTACTCCTCTTGATTTTACTGTAAGGATTTATTTAAAATCGAGAGTTTATAATACTGTAACGCCACCTAGTGTCCTTACAGTCTAAGTCAAGTATTTTGGGGATTTATTTACCGGGATCCAAAAGACATAAATGCGTTAGTATATCTTCCGTTTAGTAGAGGGCATAAAGGTATATTCGAAATGCGAGTCAGTATGGATCGATAGGAATCAGGGGTACCTCATCTAAATGATTGTTCAATCGTCTTAATTGAACCAAGCCATTCAGATTGATACAAAATGTAAATTGTAACTGTAAAACGTATCGTCGCCAAATTTCGTTATGGGCATATGGTAAAATTTTAAGGCGTGATATTATGCTTTTACAAATGGTTACTTCTGGTACCTTATTCAACAGTAAATTAGGTTGAAGTATCATCCGTGTGGCAACTGCCTAGTTTTCTGTTATTCAAGATCTTTGGAATTAAATTCGGAAAACATTATTGACCGTTTTGGAAGTAACTGAATTTCGTGTAAGAAAATAAAATTTTTTGGATTTAATTTGGGAAGCCATTTTCTGGTAAAGTTGACGTAGTGACGGAAGCATGATACCGAGGTCACATGATTAGCTATGGGGATTTTGTTTTGTGTCACATTGTCGGCATTCCAAGATGAGAAGCTATAACCTAACTTTGGCGCGAGTGCCAACTTCACTGTTTATCCAACTCAATGCTGTTCACCATTGAATAACCATCACGTGTCGTTTATCTTGGAGGACCTCCTGGTTTAAGACAACTGCAAGTCAACTTTAAGATAAGTGTACTTTTATTTTACTGTCTCTCCTCTCTAACAAAATGTGCCTAGATTTTCATAGCAATAGCTGCTTATGCAGGAATTAATTTTGAAATCGGCAAACCTGTGCTATATTCTTACTATCAAACTGGAGAGCTTTTAACGATTAAATTTTACTATTTTTTATCTTTCGTTATATGTGGATAGTAGGCTATAGGCCTTGATAACAGTACTGTCAGTGAATTTTCACTGATTTTATGGCATATAGAGATGATTTTATGTATGGTACTGCCATAAAGCCACGGGTGGATGTTAGCTATCAGCTACTAACCCCGACAAATTTGTGTATCGCTTGGTTTATACCAATTTTGTATTTTGTATCCTATTATTGACCTTGTGGTCACGTGTTGAAGTACAGCTGTGCTTTGAGCCCTTATTCTGTACATAATTGTGTACTCTGTGTTACAAATTTTTGTATTTTTTAATATAAGTAATTTTAAATATAGGGTTACAGCGACTAATTTCGTAAATTCCCTAAATGTCATAGTTAACGCTATATTTATTTTTGCATATCTTAGGTTAATCGCTACGTTATTTTTAGTAACAGAATCTTTCTAAGGTTTTTGGAGTTATGCAATAAAGTTTATGGTGCAAAGTGTTAAACAGTTTGATATTATGCGTAACTACTATGTTGTTACTTTTGTAGTAGTATTTTTTATTTAATACTGTACATTTTGCAGTGTAAATTTCGTACTCTAGTAAAGTTAACCGCAAGGTGGGGTTACGAACAATTCAGCGCTAAACTTTTTCAGTTTTATTAAATATTTATCAGTCAAATTTACAAAGTGTTTTTAGTATTTATAGCAACATATTTTGGTAGGAAGTTTGCTTTTGTTTGCTTATTCGGTCGTGGAATTGTTTCATTTTCCCTCGACTACTTGTGGATTGTTTTGCTATAAATATCTGATATTTTCATTTAAGTTTTCTAGCTTTTGAGTCATTACTTCATGCCACACCTAACGACCTTTCTAACTGGTATTTTTCAGAAGACCAGTGAAATTTTTTTACAAACTGTGTAATTTAAATTCCATCCATTTTTATCACCCAATGCTTGACAACTGTATACAAGTTTCAAATTGTGTGATTTAACCTAGACACCTTTTTAATTGTTTTATTTACTAAGCTTAACTTTACTGGGGGTTTGATTATAGTTAAACTAGGTCATTATTTTTTTGATAATTTTCTTCATGTAGGAATTGTTTAGCGCTAAAGTCACCCGCCTGGTACTAAATTTAGTGATAAGTGATACTAACCTTTAACTTTACTGTGTATGATTACATGCTTAATTAATATTAAAATCAATGAAGCTGTCGTTTACTAACCTTGTTAAAATTTGCTAATCGTGCTGAATTTTGCTAAGTGTTAATTTAATTTTATTCACTATTAAATTACTGTCAAATTTTATTCGTTGTTTTCTCTCGTGTGTGTTTATATCGTACCTTCCTTTCTGATCCTCCTATAGGATCTGGCGCCCAGGCACCTTTTGTATTTTTGCTGTAACAGTAAAACAACTTTTAGTACTCTCGGCCACATTATCAAGGCTGTCGCTTGCACCTTTATTCACGCCCTTGCCTCCCAAAAGTTAGCTAGCCGAGGCCTCATCTATTTTGAGGTGGACCTTTCCTTTTGCTTATTTAACCCTTCTGGCCACCTCAGATAAATTAGATATTTTTTGATTTTAAGTGATATTTAATTTTATTTAAGAATTGCACTTAGCTAAATTGTAAGTGATGGTGCCAATGTGTGCTTATCCCATTTAGTCTAAGTGTGATTTCTTTTATAGTAAAGTAACACTGCGCAATTTGGTGCTGCTCAACCTTTTTTGCTACTTAAGACGTCACAAAAATCAAATAAGTCAAATTGACACCACTGGAACAATTGAGAGAAAGAATCAAACACGAGTTTACCATGCTACGGAATGATGTAAGAATTTTACAAGGCATTCCACGTTCCTTAACAAAAGACATTAAGTGCATTAGGGAAAATGGAGGGCATTTCGAGCATTGATATTTAACAATTTTTTATGCTTAATTTAATTATTTTATGTACTTAATATGTTTTGTATGAAAATGTGACGCTGGTTTTCAATAGATTTATTTAATAAGTAACTTTACAAAGATTGACATTATGTTGACAAGAAATATATAAATTCAAAATTCAAAAATATTTTTCATATCAATGTCAAAATCAACAGTCTTGATTCAATATTAAACATGCCGGCTCTCCTTGAAACAACGTTTTAATATTACACGTCCTTAGGCAAGAGACACAGTTTAGTGATTGGTCTTTTCAGTAACCCGGAAGACGATCGAACGGTAGCTACTCTCACTAAGTTATCCTTTCCTAGATGAACTTCCACAACTCGTGCTATTTTCCATTGTAGTGGTGTAAAGTTGTCTTCTTTGATGAGAACCATATCTCCGATGCATAAGTTTGGTGTTTGTTGTGTCCACTTAACTCGTTGTTGTAAATTGTGTAAATATTCCATGGACCATTTCTTCCAAAAATGCTGGCTCATTTTCTGAACAATTTGCCAACGTGACAACCGATTGATAGGAATTTCAGTCACATTTTGATCTGGTGGTTGGGTTAATGGCGACCCAATTAAAAAATGAGCAGGAGTAAGTGGAGATAGGTCTGTAGGGTCATCGTAGATTGGGGTTAAAGGCCTGGAATTAACACAAGCCTCTATTTGCACTAATAGTGTATACATTTCTTCAAATGTAAGTCTAGTCTCTCCAATTACACGTTTGATATGGAATTTTACAGATTTTATTTCTGCCTCCCAGAGGCCTCCAAAATTAGGTGAGTTGGGTGGAATAAAATGCCACTGGATGCCTTCTGTGGCCGAATTACATATTTCTTCTGTACTATGACTGTCACTCAAAAACTTCTGTAGATCACGAAGTTCACGGTTTGCACCTTTAAAGTAAAACGCCTGAATGCACTTAGGAAATTTGCTGTGGATAAGCTGGATACTAATTCTAGATGAATTGCCTTCGTTGCCATGCATATAAATAAAGCAATATATGCCTTTGCTATGGGTGATTTCCTGTGAGTACTTTTTTTGACATATATAGGACCACCATAGTCTACTCCACTGTTTAAAAAAGGTCTTGTTACTTGAATACGACACTTAGGTAGATTTCCCATTAGTTCATTTTGTTCTGTTTGAGCCATACGGAATCTGAAGCATTTATGACAGCTATGAATGATTGCCTTGATTACATTTCTGCCATTAATTGGCTAATATTTTTGCCTAAGACTGTTTAAAACTGCCTGAGGTCCTGCATGACAAAATCTGATGTGTTCATTTTTAATGAGAAGTTTGGTAAAAATGTGTTTTGGTGATAGTATTATCTGATGTTTTTGTTCATACGATATTTCTAAATTTTCTAATCTTCCTCCAACTCGAAGTACACCATCTTGTGCAAGAAATGGATACAATGACTTCAGTTGCCTTCCAGGCATGACCATATTATTTTTTTGAAGACTCTTTATCAGAAGCAAAACTTTCTTGTTGAGATTTCTTTATCAAAAAATAAAGGGATGATTGTAATTCGATAACAATTAAAGGACCCGTTTTTCTTGACTCGTGATTGGATTTTATATTGTTGACGAACCGTAGGCAGTACGCAGTAACTCGTTAAAGTTTATTGAAATTGGAGAATATTTTGAATAAGTCACAAACTCCCTCTAATGCCACGTGACTGGAGGCATTCAAAGTCTTAAATTCATAGATCTCATTTGGAAATTCTTGTTCTTTAAATTCTTGTGTGGGCCAGAAATGTTCATCCCTGGTTATCCAGATGGCACCATTCCACCATTGTTCTGAATGAATTAACTGCTCTGCAAGACAACCACGAGAAAGGATATCTGCTGGATTCTCATTTGAGCTTATATGTCTCCAAGTGTTTATATATGTTAGATTATGTATCTCAGTTACTCTATTAGCGATGAATGTCTTTAATTTATGTGCTGGTGTATTGATCCAATATAACGTTATAGTAGAATCTGACCACAAAATTGTTTTGTTAAAATTGAGGTTAAATCCTTTAACTGAAGTACGGTAAAGATTTGCAAGAAGAAGTGCAGCACACAATTCTAGCCTAGGTATGCTAATCTTCTTCAAGGGTGCTACTCTTGACTTGGAGCAAACGAGTTTCATGTTATGATTATTGTGTATATCACTGGAACGAATATATATAGCTGCTCCATAACTAACCTCTGAGGCATCACAGAAGCCATGAATTTGTAGATCCACTGCCATGTCAATCAGTACCCTTCTAGGTATCTTCAAATTCGATAGAAAATTTAGCTGTAAATTGTACTCTTTCCATTTTTTAGACATATGTTCAGGGACTTGTTCATCCCAACCTGTTTTAATTTGCCATAACTCTTGCATTAAAATTTTAGCTTTGCAGTTGACTGGCCCTAATAGTCCCAACGGATCAAATAGTTTGGCAATTTGGGACAATAGGTAACGTTTTGTTAAAATAACATTTTCGGTGTTTGAATTGGCTGTATATAAAATGACATCCAACTCGGCATTCCAATGTAGTCCAAGAGTTTTGACGGTTTGTGATATATCCAAGTGGTATAGTGGATCTTCTGACATCTCATCAGGTACTTCACTCAACAATAGAGGTTCATTAGATAACCATTTTCTTAGTTTAAATCCTCCTCGCTCTAATAAATTTTCCAAGTCTGTCTTCAATTGCGATATCTCCTTAAGGTCATCTCCTCCTATGAGAAGATCATCGACATAAAAATCTCGTTTCAATATAGCACTTGCTTGGGGAAAATGGGGTGCCTCGATATCGGCTAATTGATGTAGACATCTTACAGCTAAAAAGGATGCTGGAGCGGTACCATAAGTGACAGTGCCCAAAAGATAAGTTTTAATTTGCTCTTCTGGATTTTTCCTCCATAGAATTTTTTGATAAATCTGATCTACCTCGTGTAATCTAATTTGTCGGTACATTTTTTCGATGTCCGCAGTTAGGACATATGCATATGTCCTGAATCTTGTCAAAATGGAAAACAAATTCTATTGAATAGTAGGCCCAACTAAAAGTTTATCATTTAGTGAAACTCCGTTTGAACTTGCTGCTGAGGCATCGAAGACAACTCTAATTTTAGTCGTCAAGCTGCTCTCTTTAAAAACTGCATGGTGTGGTAAGTAATAGCCCATTTGTTTGTCATCTACATTTGACTCTCGCATGTGTCCTAATTGCAGGTACTCGTCAATTAATTGAATATAGTGTTTTTTCAATGCTGAATTCATTGTGAATTTTTTCTCTTAATAATTAAATCGTTTAAGTGCAGTATTGTACGATTCTCCTAATATCTTCTCGTTAGGTTTGAAGGGTAACTTGACGATGAACCTGCCAGTCTCATCTCTAGTAGTGTTAGCTTCGAAGTGTGCTTCGCAACTGATTTCTTCAGGTGAATAAATTTTACCATTCTGTATTTCTTCAAGCTCCCAAAACTTGCGTAATTGTGTATCAAGAGGATCAATTGACAGGTAGCATGATCTTGATGTCTTGTTACCTTGATCGCTGAATGTTTTTCCAGAAACTATCCGGCCGAACTCGGTGTTTTGTATAATTGGTAAATTTTTACCAAGTTTCAATTGCCCATTGCACAGTACGTCGAAAATTATTTCAGCTCCTAAGAACATTTCAACCTTCCCAGGTATGTTAAATTGTGGATCGGCTAACGAGATATCTTGAGGTAGTATCCAGTTCTGGTAATTGATGAATCTTGTGGGTAGTTCATTTGTAATGTTTTCTAAAATTAAAAATTCTAGTCTCCTTTGATATGTACTTACTCGTGACGTTAATCGTAACTCAACTGATTTATCTATTCTAGTCTGTATTTGATTGATGCCGTTTATTGGAAGATTTTTAGACTTGGGTTTGAAGCCTAAACGCTCAAAAAGTGTCTTTGCAATAAAATGTGTTTGACTTCCGCTGTCTAACAAAGTTCGACATAAGTGCCACTGACCTGAAGAATTTTGAATTTTGATTACTGCCGTGGCTAGTAATATTTCTCTTGGTTGACTCATATTGTGCAATGCAACATTGGATTGTTGCTCGGCACTTGATTTTTCCAACGATTCTTCAACACTATTCTGACTTGCATTTCTTGTGGACGTATTTTCAATATGAATTAAAGTGTGATGTTTTCGTCTACACTTTCTACAAGTAAACGTTGATTTGCATTGATTAGCAGAATGGTTACTTTTAAGGCAACTAAAACATACTCCCAAATTCTTGACGCTATCGATCCTCTCATTCACATTTTGCTTTAAAAAAGTATCGCACTACCATAAAGTATGCAAAGATTTGCAAATATTTTGTTGGTATTGTTCGGACGCAACATGACTCATCTGTTTCCTTGATTTGTCTTCAAAATGTTGCTCGGAATAATGCGATATGCCGTGTATAGCTTCAAGAGAAAAACATCTTTGCTCTAATAATTTTAAAAGTTTTTCTAATGTTGGCAAACTTCTTGTACCTTCAGAATTTTTTGTTAACTCCCACTCTCTTCTACTCGCATTATCTAATTTTCGTTTTAACAGAAAAATTATTATAGTATCCCATTGTTTGACAGGCAAACCTTGAGCTTCTAGAGATCGCAAATTTTGTTTAGTATGTCTAATTAAATTCCTTAGAGAAGATACCGATTCTTTGGTAATTTGTGGTTGGTCAAAAATAGCTTCCAAATGCGAATTTACAATAAATTCTTTGTTGTCATAACGCTCGGTAAGTAATTTCCATGCGAGAGAATAATTTTCTGCAGAAATATTAATTATTTGTAAAGCCTCTCCACTTAAAGATGTTTTTAGATAATGGAATTTTTCCACGGCAGACAAACTTTTATGTTCGTGAATTAATGAAGTAAATAAATCTCGGAATTCCAGCCAATATTTGTAATTTCCATAGAATTTTGGGATATCAAGTTGTGGTAACTTCACCCGACTGTCGTTATCACTCGAATAAAGTGTTTTCCTAGTATCGCCTGATTGGTTTTGTTTTTCATGTTGCTTGGTTATTTTTTCTATTGTTGTTCTTATGGAAAAACAGATATCCTCGACTTCTACCCCGTCCCCAGAGTGCTTATTATAATTTATTTCCTCTAAAGAATTTTGACACATATCGTATTTTTCCATTAACTCCTTTAAAGTTGTATAGCGGATAGTTAACTGTTCTATATCACCGTCCTCAAATTGTTTCACATAATTTTCGATTCTTGATAAACTAGCTTTTATAGATTTACGATTTATCTCCAATTTGCTTTCCTTCTTCTCAGTCATTTTGCCTCGTCTCAAATAATTTTTGTCTGCACACTGAAAGTCTTCTTACTAAACCTCACTCAAAGCTCACACATCCGGCTCGAAGGAACAATGTTTTGTATGAAAATGTGACGCTGGTTTTCAATAGATTTATTTAATAAGTAACTTTACAAAGATTGACATTATGTTGACAAGAAATATATAAATTCAAAATTCAAAAATATTTTTCATATCAATGTCAAAATCAACAGTCTTGATTCAATATTAAACATAATATTTCAAAGCATTCTTTGAGAAGAATTGAGAATGGAATAGGATAGAATAGAAACATATTTATTATGTTATATATAAATGTATATGTAGATATAATATACACCACAAAATGTGACGTACGTTTCAGCGTTTTACCACGCCACCAAACAAGCAAAAAAATAGAAAAACTTATACCTAACAATTATACATAACTCAAGTCACTAATAATTACATTATTACATTTTGTACCTGCAATAAGTATTATTTATAATTTTTTCAAAATGTACCAACTGAAACACCCTGAATCATTTTAGAGTATACAGCATTTTTTAATAATTCAACAGATAAATATGCAAAGCAACATTGAAATCTTGCAGTTTTATGTTTGTACATATTAAATTTATTTCATTTCCTAACATTAATGGTATGCATCTCTTGCCTTGATATCAGGTACTTTTTTAGATGTTCCGGTTTTCCACTAGTATAAATTTTCAACTGCCAAAGAATAATTTGTAACGATAGTCTATTTTTAAATAAAAATGTTCTTCAAGGTTTACATGTGGTGGTTAAATCACTTTCAATAATTGAGTCTCGTCTACATACATATAAATATTACAATTATATGTACAGTGTGTCCCCGGATGGAGTTCACAAGGGGAAAAACATCTCTATTATTGATTAGCAGAATTTTTTATAAAGAATTATTTTTCGTCGCTCTTAATTTATACTGGTCCTCTAATTTTGTTTGTGTTTTAAAAAAATAAATGTCCTGATAGACCCTAGGACGAGAAGCGACTTAAATACGTTGGAACCGAAGACTGATTTTTAAAAACGAACAATTTTCCAAAATGGAAATTATTGTGTTTAAAATATTTATTGCAAGCGATTGTTACAAAGTTTAATTCAGAACTGAGGCTTATAATACAAAAGGAAGCGTTGGTTGACTTATACATTGTCAGCGTATTCTAGGAAAGCAGATAAGATATGCAGCAAGTGCAATTAATATAAGGTGGACAACAATATAACTAGCGTGTGTCCCTGTTTTTTTTCCTTTGTTGATCTTCAATATTTGTTTTGTCATTGTCGGTATAGGTTAATTGGAATTAATGGTTTTTAGGGTAGCGATTGGCTGTATGGCTAGTGGCCAAATGCCAAAAAAAAAGACTTTTCGTCGTAAAATCAATAATAGAGATGTTTTTCCTCTTGTCAACTCCATCCGGGGACACACTGTATATTACTGATATTAAATGAGACGTGAAAATATTAAACAAAATTGGCCCTAATGTGTTGCCCTGATGGACACCTTGTTTCACTACAATAGGGTTCGACTTCATTCTATCTAGTTCAACACATTGCGATCTATATAATAAACAGTTACTAAACCACACATAGAGACCCTCAGAAAAGTTAAAAAATCTAATTTTAGCAAGTAGTAGGTCACGGTTCGTCAAGCCAAAAGCTTTGCTGTAATCCAACAACATGAAGCATCCTGCTTTTTATTCATCTATTCCACACCACTCCATGCCACTCTAGCCAATGCGGTACCGGCACTGAAATTAGTTCGATAACCAGACCAAAATCTGGTAATACATTATTACTCGATTGTTACTACTTATAGAGTTGATAATCTTATTACAAACAATCTCTTAAAACAATGAGGATTTGTAAACATAATTTACTTGAGAACGTCGGTTTGTCGAAATGCAGTAAGAATACAATTTTTATTTCTAACGATCTGAAAATTATTTGTTTATAAGAGTTTTTAGAGATATGTAAAAAAAGTGAAGGACAAAATACTGACAGCCACCCCTTACAACTATCCCCAAAGCAGAAGAAAGTGACTGATACCATGTAAACCGGTGTTCAGACGGGTTATATCTAAATAATATGAATTTTATAGTTTAAGGTGGTAGGAAGATATTGCAAAAAAAAGTAATACTTATTATCCTATTTTAAAAGGGTTTAGCTCCTTTATTATCTATCTTCAGAAATCATTTTATGTAAGAATATCTTCATGTACTATCAGCCATAGAAATATCGGGAGACAATTTTGAATCACCGTGTATATTAATTAAGTCATTTCTTGTATAGCAGGACGCAAAACTTAACTATTATCAATGATGCTAATATAAAATAATATTTCTTCTTACTGAAGCCGAATAAAAATATATAAATAATCAATATGAAATAAGGACGAATAATTCTGAAACACAGAATTATTCGTCCTTACCTACAACCATCGCTTAACTATTTATACTCTACAGTACCGACTGCGTCGAAATTCAACTTCCTAATGGGTGAACTCAATCATTCTGAACATCCTTTGAACTCTTTAATCCCTAAGGCTAAGATTCGAAAATGGGGTTTAGTGGTTGTTTGAGGTCGACGAAAGCTTAACAGCTTCTGATGTCAACCTTCTGTCTACATTTGCACCTCACAACATACTAAACTATTCTCTCAAGCTACATTTTCAATAGGACGTCAACCTAAATTTTATTTTCTTATTCAAATTGGAGTCTGTAAAAAAATATAAAGTGGCGTTCTAGCGCACCTTTAGAACTTCCAATTTCAAAAATTTGTTGTGCAAATATAATTGTATTTCATATTTACTAAGGTAATCACAATAAAATATTCGTCTAAAGTAGAATATTTCACACCTACTAATAATTCACACAGCATAATTTGAACATTTGTTATATTTTTACGAAAATACAATAATTAGTTTGAACACGATTAATTCAAGTATTATATGATTATATATAATAGTTTACCAGATTATACAACAAGTCTTAACTTAAATAGTATTTTCAAAGCAAAAATCAAGCAATGGGTAAACACAAGATACATTTACTTATAGATATGAAAATATCATTCAATCAGTATATTTACTTTTACTCCCTAATAGCACAGGACATACATTGCATGTCCGATTAAGATCCAATTACTGTACAAATGTCCATGGACATTGGATGGACGTCCTATGTATGCTCATTTTATGTACGTACAAGGACGTCCTCTATGGGGTATTGAATGGACATCCTAGGGACTGGACATGAATGTACAAATACTTTATGTCCCTGCTTGGACAACTAATAGATGTCCTGCTAAAGTCCATTTATTGTACAAACGTTCATGGTGAATAAATTAACGTGCCATAATTGTCCCTTTTATGTACATAAAGGAAATCTTCTATGGACGTTGTGTGGACGTCCGAAGAACGTCCATTTAATGTACATAGAAGAAAGTACATTTTATGTTCCTATTTGACAGAGAATGTCCCGTTAATGTGTCGATTTATTGTACAAATATGCACAGAAGATAAATGAATGTCGCTTAATTGTCCATTTTATGTACGTAAAACGATACCCACTGGACATTGAAACTTGCAAAAGTTTCCTACAATGTTGAATCTTATTTATTTTTGCACTTTTAAATTGTTCCTTTGCTGAAAGGTATTAGCAAACTTGAAAGAAAAAAAATACAGCTGAAACTTAATTTTACAAATATATTTGAAAGTTGTGGCTGCAACTTACGATAATTTGCTATAAATTTCCAAAGTTATATTGCAAGTGAAATAATTAGTCAAAGTTAATTTTGCAAATAAAATGAAATTTGACTCTGCAAAATCCACTGATCTAGGTCAGTGGCAAAATCCAAAGCCCTGTCTATTTTAACATCAACTGTGTTGTGCGCACGCGCTTCTCTTTCGACTTTCTTTCATGGCATAGTAAATTAGGAGACATTTAATAACATAGATTAAAGAATATTGAAGAAAAAAGTGAGAAGTGAAGTGTAAAATATCTATATATAGCTACCGCCAAATTATCCTGGTATATTTTTATTTGTTTGATGTCTTTGTGGTGAATTTTTAAATAATATGAAAAATGAGAAAGTGAACAAAACGGTAAATTTGAGGTTAGGTATGAGGATTGTCATTTCTCTAATTAATCCTAGTTGTGATCCTAGTATACCCGGATACCAAGTGCACTATATAATATATAAGTCTTTAATCTATGAAGTGCACGTCTTTTGCTTTTAAACGTAGCTCTATCCCATACAAAGTCACTTTAAGCTTTCGGGGATAAAGGTGTTCTATTATCTGTAGTTTTTTATGTGTGGCCTATTTTGAAAATTTGAATTATTGTATAGCATATTATTTTACTCATTCCAAATAATTAAAATAGAATTTCAAACACTCAGTTTTAAAATACTTAGTGCAACAGTGCGCTTAGAACAGAGTTAGTGTAATAACAGTAAAAAAATTTTAGCCGCAACACGGGCATCGATCTCTTTCAAAGTCTGATGATCATTTCGAGGGACTTTCTATGAATTAGTTCCAGTATGGCAAAACCAGGTATATGAGAGGCAAACATTGATTTTTGGTTGAAAAGTAGAAGATAACCAAATGATACTTTTTATTATTAAATAAATACTTAATAAAACCCAAGTAACACACATGGTACCAAATCCATTTGATTTCGGTTTTGCTACTAAGCCTTAGTTCCTGGGGTACACACACCCTGGTACTAATATTGCTGCTTTATTGGTTAAGACTACTTTATATGGTTCTTTTAAAATAACTGTTATCACACCGATACCATTTATTGGAACTGTAAACACCCACAGTCAAAGTAATATTTGGGTAGTTACTGGAACTAGGCAGTATCATTTTATTGTTACTCTATAGTGGCAAAAACTATATAGTACCAGTGAATCAGTTACTGCCACCCACCAGTGCCACTAAGATGCCTAAATAAAGTAACTGGGTACATAGAGAGGCAATCTAGGTTCCAGAATAGTTCCAGTGGCCATCACTTGGAACTTTAAAGTATCATGGCATTTTATTGGCAACATGGGTAGCGAAAAAGTTACTGTTGGTACTTTACAGTTCCAAAATAGAATCTGATCCTATAGAGTCACATCCGGATTGGGTCACCTTTTAGAGGTAACTTTATGGTGGAGGGCCTAACTTTATAGTACCTTTGTAAAAATCGGCCATTATTAGTTGTTGTTAAAATTTTTAGAAAAAAAAATGGTTTTAATCAAAAACAGACAATGGTTATGTTAATATCTTATCATAAACTTTTACGAAAAATGATTTTGAAAGTATTCCAAATGTTTCCCTAATAAATATTTAAATTTTTTAATCTTGTCTTTTTAAATTATTTTGTCAAAAAATTACAAAAAAGGTTATTTTATCATATAATATGTCAACTTATATCAAAAAAGTAACTTGCGTGTGAAAAAATAGCTAAAGAAGTACTTTAAACACGCGCCTAAAGTACACATCTTTTTGGTATAATATTATTTCACTGCGCCATTATTATAAAAGAAAAAAACAAAGAGGTCGCTAAAAGATAAACGCCATTTTAAAAAGTGATAGTGGCAGTTACTAGGCAGCCACGTAGCGGTTACTAAGCCGCCGAGTCGCGGAGTAGTACCCACTACTACCCCGATCCTTTATAGTAACTAAACATAGTCACATCTATAGAGGCCGGGACTACCCAAAATACTGCCCGGCGACTAAAAATTTTTCCCCATTTTAGTGGCGGCTACGTAGCTGCCACGTAGCAGAGACGTGGCAGCCTATGGTAGCGGTCCACTTTATCGTGGTTTTTATAGTCGCCGATACGTTCCCGCGACTTTATGTGTTACTTGGGAACAGCCTTTGATAAATAAATATTTTTTAATACATAAGCGTTCGTATTCTATTTTATAAATTACTTTACTAAACTTAATATGAACAGGTAAAGATTTAAATATACAGTACTAGGGGTTTGCTAGAAAACTGATTTTTAAAAAAATTGTCGATAAGATCTCCACTATATGTCCATCGCCATTTTTCCATATATGCAAATAAAAAACAATACTTATAATACATACATACATCTAATACTTTGAAATAGAAAAGGGGACAGCCAATAGAACTATTAATGACCTATATTTTTTTGTTAAACAGGTCAGAGACAGTAGATTTTATTCTGTCCACTGCCCTTTTTTTCTATCTCGTTATGAAGTGACACATAATAAAACAACTGTTTCGATCTGTACATATGGTAAAACGGTGACACCAGTGGAGATCATTTCGCATATTTTTTTCACCTTATACCTAGTAAACTTATAGAAAATTTAGAGGAAAAGTTTATACAGTGTCTCCAAACAGTCTGCACCATATGAGAAATTCTGTTGTTGACTTTCTGAAAAATTTCACTTTTGATAAAAGTTAGTGATTGTTCTGAAACGAAAAAGTGGATGCAAAAATTTGTGTTAGTCCTGGCGCTTATTTTTTTTGGAAATTGGCCCAAGAGTAAACTTTAAACAACATTTTTTTGTTATCAATAATTCTCTCTCTTTAATAGTTTCAGACTAAGCAATGGATTAAAATCATCTTTAAAGAAATAATTTGGGAAAAAATGCTGTATTTCTTGGTGCATAGTTGTTCTCTCTTTCCCAATTTTAACTTTTTCAGGAATTAATTATAAAGGAATGGACAATTTTGATTTTTAAACTAGAAGAATCCAATGTACATTATAAGTAACTTTTTAAAGTAAAATTTTTGATATCTTTAAAAATAAGGGTAGTATACTTTTCCGACTTAAGCACCAGGACTAACACAAATTTTTACAGCACCTTTTTTCCAAAATACTTGTTATCATGCTGTGAACTGCCAATCGGATTCTTTTTTTAAGATCATTTTATTTTTTAAATTTTATATATTATATATCCTCAAGCGAAGAAATCTAAAGTTGTTAAATAAATTTGAAAATATTGTCGAAATGTTAATTGTGGCATACTTTCAATTTTTCTTCCTTCCTTTGGGTATTCTACCACATTCTCTTCTAACAGATCTACAAAATAATGGAAATAACCAGTATATTTTGTAGATCTGTTAGAAGAGAATGTGGTAGAATGCCAAAAGAAGGAAGAAAGAAAATCAAGTCTTGTAGATCTTAAAAATCAAATTTATAGTAACATGTTAGCTTACATTGCAAATTGATTTATATTAAAATGCTTTATAGATTTCGTGTTTGTTCACTAATATATTTTTTTTCAAAATGGCTTGAGATTATAGAGACACCCATTATTGGTCCAAATAAGGAAAATTTTTATTGGTCCAAATATTGTCCATCATGGACCACAATTTAAGATCCAACACTGGACTTCCATAAATTATCCAAAGTTGTGACATTTGGGACGTCCATAGGACGTCCAACTGTATGAAAAATGGATGTTCATAGGACGTCCGGAACGTCCATTGGACATCGATAGGATATCCATGGGGCTACCTACTACTAATTCATTTCAATGAACCATGATGACACAAAATGCACTGAAGTAATTATAAGTTGTATTACGTTTTCTCAAAATCAAAGAGCTGAACTTGCAAAGAAAAAGAAAAAGTCTCTATAAGTGTGTGTGTGTGTGTGTGTGTGTGTATGTGCCGTCATATTTATGGAGACCTGTGTGTGCATCAAACTCATTTCTGGGATACTCCAAAACTGTGGCATACATACACGCGTATGCCAGAGTCTTTATCCACCAGAACTCTGTGATTCATCATATTTTAGCGGACCATCTATTATAAATCCTTCGGGTGACCATTTATCCGTCACGGTTCACAATAATCGTTATCATAGAGAATAAGTTAATCGACTATTTTCTCAAAAGGCAAAATGTGTGAAAAGTTGCCAGAAATGCATAGTTTTACGTGTGGTACTTTCTACAATATTTGTGGCATGCACGGATTGTGTATTATTATACTGTGCTAGAGCGCCCTCTACGTTATATTTTTTACAGCAAGCACTTTTAGGAGTTTCTGCTTCCGACAGATTCAAGTTAGCCACAAATGGGTATTTTTGAGTGGATCAAATTAAAAGTGATACTTACTAAAAATAAATATAATACTAATAATGTGCTCAACAGACACTTATTGTTAGCCATATATTTAAATGTTCATGATTAATGTATACATTTTTCGGAAACAATAAAAAAAATGTTAAAGTAACAAATGTTAAAGTAAAAGTTGTTCCAAATGAAATTAACTATTATTTTTTACTAACATAAAATTTTGTTCATGCTTTTATACGAAGCGACAAGATAAAATGGTATTTTTTAAATGGAACACCCTGTATATTATTTTAGTTTTAGATTCTACTTCAAATTTTCATCATCGTCATATAAGGTACTATGTGTCTAAAATGTCTATTATCTCAGTGATAAGCATTTAACAAAAAAAAAAATGACAGATGGAGGTTAACATGTTTTAAGTAAATTACCGGCCTGAGGGACGTAGGAGGTGGAAAACGTAGAGGCGGTAGTGCGTTTTTGCCCGATTTCTAGTAAATATCTCTACATTAATATCTGCAAAAAATTTAAATAATACTTTTTTATGGCCATCATCAAAAATGTCATTTTCTTCAAGTCTCAACACTCGTCAAAAACCTCCATTACGTGGAGGAAGTAATACAATGAAAATATCGATAAGCCGACCTAACAGTTTGATGAGCTAAATATTTCACTGTTTTCAAAACCACCTTAGTTACATCTTACCTAGGGATTGCAATACCGGTTAACCGGTTAACCGGTTAACCGGTTATCAGGACAAAAAACAGATGACGATAATTACCGGTTATTTTAATTTTTTACCGGTTATTTCGGTAAATTCTGAACTTACGATATGTCACGTATTCAACAATTCTATTTATGTCAGTGACCAGTATTCACTAAATACAGAGTGACTATCCCAACACTGAGCACTTTTAACAATAAATAAATAATTTTATAAAAAGTAAAATCCAAACACCAAGCCTTAAGAAATACAATATCTTGCGACAGGAAATTGAATATTTCACTGCCGCAAATATTCGTGGAATACATTTAGAAGTATGTTAATACCAATTCTTATTAACTTATCCACCCACCAATATCGATTGAGGAAGGGCATCTTCAGCTGGTGGTATTCTATGCACAAATATCAGACGACTAACAGATATAGAAAAACCGCTGCCCAAGGAATCACTACTTCCACGTCCAGATTTTCTATCCAAGTCACTCACAACGAAAAAATTTTGTATGTGGAAATAATTGTTTATGGAACTTTAATAATATAATCTTTGAAATCCTCTACCCCAAAAACCCATAAAACGATACCCCACATCGGTAGTGGGGTGGGGGTGGTGATAGGTGGTGGTAGTGGGGTGGCTGAAGTAAAAAAATATTTTGAAGTTTCTGGTCCTTGTACACACACTAAATCACAATTTTTTTTCATCCCCTTTAATAATGAGGTGGGGTGGTAATGGAGGTGGGTAATGCCAATTTTTTTTTGAAACCTTAGCTTCTCTTGTATATACTAAATACCAATTTTATGGACTCTTATCTGCTTGATTTACCTATTTACCCCAACCCTTCGACGGAACAAGATGAAAATATAATCTAGTTCTAGATCTCGCTGAAGTACATGTGTACCAAATTTTAAGTCAATATCTCAAACGGTTCCAGAGTAAACGTGCGCACAAAAAAGTTAGACAGACAGAAAATTTTTTTTCGCTCAAACTTAAAATCTCGACGTTTCATCATGACATTCTAAGCCTATTGGAACAATAAAAATTTTCAAAAATTTTTTTGTCGTTACTATACTTCCACTTAATGTGGAAGTAAAATTAACCCTTTTAACAGGCTATTTTTATAAAATATTTTATTTTTAGATTAGGTATTCAGTTAATGCCCTATTTAAGTTTATGTTTGTAATTTTTGTTATTTAAGTTTATATTTTGGTTATTTATAGAATAATTATTATTTAAAGTTATTTAAAGTTATTTCATTTATATTTTTTCCTTTTGATAAAAAGCCTTTTGTCTGTTCATTATATTAAATATACGTATATAAAAATGTTTTTTGTAAAATTTAGATAATTCTGTACATGGAAAAAGACAATTGCCATCATTCATTTTAAAAATTACCGGTAAATACCGGTTAACCGGTTATTTCCATTTTTATTTACCGATTTACCGGTTATTAAAATTTCCGGTAAATTGCAATCCCTAATCTTACCCTTCAATTATATATGGACGGTAATTTCAGTTGTACCTGTCAGATATGCAAAGTTAGCTTAGCTTATCAATATCTTCCTTCTTAATGGTAGTACTACCTTGTTACCAATATGGTCCCACTTAAAAAAATTTACTTTAGTACAAAGAATCATTTTATTTCTCTATGTAATTTCGGGATTTCTAGCATTATGTGTGATTATAAGGATTTTTTGACTAAATTGATATTTGATATTACTCATATGCACAAAATATATAGTTTTTAAACTATTAAATATTTATGTTGAATTTTAATAATTTTATTTTCATGCAATTTTATACAAATTGTTTCAATTGAACTATTTAACGGATTTAACAAATGATATTAGGAAACTATAGCTCCGTCCGTTAATATAAGGAATATAAGTAATAAATTAAAATTAAAAACACTATATATGTAATTTTTTCTGTCATATCAAAGTATAAAATATATCTGGATTCCATAACATCTAATTTGAGTGCTAATGAATGGATTTTGATGAAACCTTGTTGTGTTTGTAATGAAGTTAATAAAAATGTTAAAAAAAGATTAGAGTAGGAGATGATCGGAAGAGGTAGAAAACACTTTTATCATGGGTTCTGTAACTTGTAGAATTGGGTCAAAAATGTAATAAAACAATATGTTTACCTTTTTGACCCAAAATAATATGTTTTTACTCTTATGAATTTTTTCTAAAAATGCATATTTTTCGAGATATGGCCACTCCAAAATCCATAAAAGTGGGGGATGGAAAATGTAAAAGTTGAAAAAAAAATCTGAAAAAATTCAGGTGAAATATCATCGAAATACAAGCCTTTTTTTATTTGCAGATTCCCTGTAAAGTGTATTTTCACCGAGTTTTTCCGGAAAAACATGAAAAACCACCCTTTTTTTGAAATTGTAGCGCTAAAATAAGTAACTTAAAAATTTGAAAAAATTTAAACTTTATGCATTGAGGACTTCTAAATATTTTTTGTCTCTTGGAATGTTTTTGTAACTTGCTAATTTTCCGAGTTGCAGGCAGTTTTTCACGATAAATAATGTACTACATTTTTTCCACATTACAAAATACATGAAAATTCAAAAAATGACCGTGAACTATATATATTATTATAAAAACATATGGAACCTATATAGTTATACCATTTTTAAAGGTTCAATATAATTTTTAGATTAAGAATGTGAAAATGTTTTCCGGAAAATTTTTGTTTTTCACAATTCTTATTTGGTAATGATAAAAGTGGGAGAACTGATTCAAAGGATTGAAATAGGTTTATATAGTTACAAGTATAACACTTATTTTATTTAAAGTATAAATATTGTAACCATAATTTTATTTATAGTAAAGACTCATCAAATGAATTTGTTTCGTCAACTTCCAAAGTTTCATTTGTTCCGTTAGTATCTATTAAATCTTCCGCAGGTTTACAATTAGTACAATCTACACCATTGTACTTTTCACAAGCTGAGGTGCAATGAAGTTCAAAAGTTTTGGCTCGGATATTCTTTTTGAGAAAGACATGATGCGAACGGTTCAACGGTTGCACAGGAAAAATGAAAGTCGTATTTAAGTTTATAATACCTAGTAAGTTCCCGCACTAGTCAATCGAAAAGTATTACTATTATAGTGATCGTAAAAAAACACATTTTTTTTTTTTGTTGAAATAAGTTTAGAATGCAATGAATCGTCGAGACTTAAATTTGACAGAAAAAAATTTTGTATCTGTTTTTCTGTCTGTAACTTTATTTGTGCGCACATTTTCATTCGAACAGTTTAACTTAATTGACGACTTCACATATTATCGACGATTTCAAACATTATATTAAAATTCTATGAGCGATTAGTTTCGCTTACTAGAGTGCAAATATAGTATCAAGATGTTTTCGATTAAAGAGACTTGGATGGGAAATTTGGATGTGGAAGTAGTGATTCCTTAAAAATAAAAGATGTGGTGGTGTAACTGATCTCGTGGGTATCCGGTATATTAGAGTTGAAAAAAAAAAACCGAACGCTTCGCCGAAACGTGAAAATATACGTTGAAACAATCATATCGTTTTTTTAAATATTTTTAAGTTTTATTTTAACAAAAAAATTAACAATACATTTTTTTGTATGTTATCCTACTTTTCTGGGCAACTATGTATGGGAAACTATTATTGAGACCACAAGCAATATTCATCATTTCTTTTAACCGAGGCAATGAGATTTAGTATGTTTTTTAAGTCTTTAAACATTCAATTTTAGAAAAAATTACGATAATCTGGAGATTGTTGTCAAATTATATAATTTTTACTTTGATAAATTCAAAGAAATTTTCTGGCTCTTTAACTTTCTATAATTGCTAAATTAAATTTTTAAGTATTTCAAAAAGATATTAAATCGCATTGCCTCAGCCCGAAAAAAAATCACGAATATTGCTTATGGTCTTAATAATAGTTTTCCATACTTACATAATTTGCACAGCAAAAAATATATATAATGAAAAATAATATTAAATACAATCGGACTTTTCACTCTTATGTTACCGTGCTTAAAGGAAACGTGACGGACGGACATACCGACAGACAGACGGACGGACGGACGGACATTTTGAAAGTCGTTCAGAATTCAGTCACCAACGTTTTCCTAGTTGCGAAGAGTATAATAATCTTCCAGTGAAATTTTTAATAGGTCCTGTTATGTTTTCACTTTTTCTTTTAAGCAATTTCTCAAAATCTTTCATATTTATCTTTTAGTAAAGCATATATTGGATAGAATTAAATATTGGATAAATTTGGTGTGGTTGTACTACTGGTGCAGATTATAATTACTTTTACGGATTATGTATGTATGATCTCATTGTTTCTGAAAGCCTAGTATGAGCATGAAAATAAAAAGTTTTTATTTGATCCATTTTCTTATAATTAATATAAATTTCTTGCTTTTCGTGAAAAAAACTTGCAGATAAAAAGTTTCCTTTCTTACGAATTTAATCGGTGGACATACTGTATAATATTAAGAGAATTTAAAAAATTAACAATAACTAAGTGCGTATTTATTAAATCAAACATGAAAAGAAAGCATACTTGATAAAACATGCTAAAATGTACAAACACAAAATAATATATAAAGTGCATATAATCTATTTTCATTACGTGTTCTAAATTTTGAAACTAACTACCTGCAGATGAATCATTGGGAATAAACTGTAGATATTATCATTTTCGCGCTATTTTTACAGAATTTAACTGAGCGACCGTAATAAAATTTTACCTAGGTACTCGTAAAGTGTCTAATAATAACGAGAAAGATTTGACTAACTGAAGGCTGACTTATTTTTTAAATAGAAAGCAGATATATAAGTACGTATTTTTCTTAAAGAAATTTTAAGTAGCACTTTGGTTTCAAGGAAAGTGAAATTTTCACTAAGTCAAAAATGTTTGCTAATGACAAGATTTTATATGTCGTGAACAAATTGAAAAATAACATTATATGAGACTAAATAATAAGAAATAATGTTTTATGATTTTTCTCAAAATAAATTTAACTATATTATTAAATTTTTATTATTGCCCAAATGAAAAAAAAAAAAATTATAGAAAAACTGCAAATGCATTATGATCCTTATTAGATGCTAGCAGAATACTTGATTGAAATTGGACCATATCCATCATACAGAGTGATCGCTAGAGGCGTTTTATATTAACTGCATATTGTACGAACTGTTTCATTATAATTTCAGAACAAAATTTTATTAAGTTTTTGAAGAAGCACACAAAAATACGACGTGCCATTATTCATAATTGTTTACATAAATTCGTTTGCATTGCGGTTTTGCTGCACTGCAACGATAATAACTACAGCAGTTTGTAAGTCTTACAAAATGAATGTAAATTGAAACTTTTAGGCTTTTGGTTCTTTTTTCATCATTATTGGAACTATGTTTTCTATGAAGCTGTCTGAAACAATAATTTAAGAAGCCTAGTAAGACGCACTAACTAATGACACGTACAATGTAAAAGAATCTTAGTGCATGGGATATATTTACTTGAAGGCAATTAAAATCAATCATTAAATAGAAAAGTCAACTCTAAATATTTACTATAAAACTTCATGTAAGGTTCACTTTTAGTCTGGCTACAGCTAAAAAACAGTTTGAATGCTGTTTTATTGAAATATACGTTTGATATTTTTAATGGCAATATTGAGTAAGAACTAAAAAGATAATTGCATACATATTTTCATATTTTTTGCGGTTTTTGCAGACAAATACTTTTTGTTCTATTTTTGCAATTCCATATAAACCGTCGAAATTTGAATCCGATAGAAAATTCTGCATAAGAATCTAGTTTTTGATTTTGTATACCGTTTAGTCGACGCTTCCTTATCCATTTCGGGATAGGAATTTTCAAACTACAGCATGATCCATTTCCTCTACGCTTTCCATGAAAGATTAGTTTTTGGTATCATTAAAAACAGATCTCAGGTTACCCATTATTGTTAAACTTATTTCCTTTGATCTATAAAAATTATTTATTTTCAAGTATTTCACCCAAAAGATGTAATAAACTATTAAACCAAACTTATAAAAATTACGTCGATATTATAGAAATACAATAAATAATAAATATCTTTTCGATAAGTTTAAAATAAGATTATGTCAAATAAATATAAATTATGTAATTTTTTTATTTGCACGGCTGAATGTATTATTATGGGAAATCCATTAAGTCCTTAAAAATTGCTTTGCATCACAACGTTATCTATATCTTAATTTGTAGAGAGATCATTTTTATTAAAAACTGAAGTCATTTATATATTTTGATGAATACTTCCAACAGAATTCAAATATCTCTTTTAGTTATCAATAAAATGGCACCAGGAATTTTAAGTGAGACACCCTATATATTTACCTAAAACTTCTTTTTTGTTTCCATAGGTAATTTTGTAGCAATATGAGTAATATATGGCAGCTTGTATTAAAAGTTAATGTTTTGAATTTACTAGTACGATTTTTTGTGTCAACAATTTACGTTTCAGTGAATAATAAAATAAACAACCAATGGGGTGGTGATGTTTATATTACGAATACTTGACCAACACCTCCTCCTCGGTAGCTAAAATTGTTTTTCAAGCTGACACCTAGTTCTTTTATTTCAGAGGTACGATTTAATATATTTATAGTATCATATTCACTTATAATAGGATGTTTTTTGTTGTGAATCCGATTGCTTTGCATTTAGATCCATTAAAGGTTGTCGAGGCATAAAATGACCTGCATTTCATTTTCAAGCCCAAACCATTTGCAGAGCTAATAATGACTTTATGACCTGCCACATGTTGAGTTGAAATTAACAACTTTTAAAATTTTCTGCCATATTTAAAACACATAATTTTAATATTTTAATATCGGTAGCACAGTCGAGTAGCGGCGCTGTTTTTAAATATTTATACATTTTTGGCTTAAGGTGTCAAATATTGGATCCCCTTCATATTTTTATTAGTCGTGCTAGAAATAATTAGGCAACATAATTGCTTCCTCCGCATTCATATTCAAAGACCAACCGAAAAAAGTCTGTAATAAAAGTCAATGAAACTTATGTATACATTGCAGTAAATGCAATTTTCTATCTGCCTTTTTCGAGAAATACATGTCTTTTTATTTCTTTAATCGTAAAAACATGATCTACTTTGAGCAATTTTTATTTGCCGATTGTACAATACCTACAGTATTTTTTCAAAAGGTGTCATACTGTGTTTTTCGCAGTTCTTCTAAAATATCTCTGGTTTTAAACAAAAATTCGCAATATATTGAAAACAGATTGTTCGTTATGAAATTACGAACAAAACTAAAATATTCTTACTCAAATTGTTAAGTTGCGGAAAATAAAAACAATTACGATCAATCATCCTTAAGCAATTCACGAAAATAACAATAATAATAATAATAAATGTCTAATTTAAAATAAAAAAATGTATAATAGTGCCTAAAAATCGCAATTGTTTAAGTACATTAAGTCGCCGAACAACATAATTGTTTTTAGAATTTGGGTTTTTGTACTTTTTAGTGGTATTAACAGAAATGTTTAAAAATATTTACATTTTGACTGAAAATTAGGTATTTTGTTTCCCTAGAATCATATTTTTCGGAATACCATCAAGTCGTAGAGAAAAATTTTTTTCTCCTTAGACTATTAATAAATTAGTCTTTCAAATAATTTTTTTTAACTATTTTTATAGAATAAAAGGCAAAGAAATTATGACAGAAACATCTTTGAAATACTTATTTTAATTTAAAAAGAAACGTGACTAGAATATGAATAGAAACTAACAGTGGCGGCTGGTGATATTTCAATATTTTTTTTCTCGTGTGTGGCGCTTGGGACCCATACGAAATTTGGGAAATAACATCTAGAGAAGCACTTCTCTAATGACCCTTAAAAATTTTGAAAAAGCAGTTTGCGAAAAAATTTTTGAAAATTCGTTAGCCTCCCCTGGGTCTAGGGACTCCTGTTTATTTTTATTTTTTTTTTCATATGCATTTGACTTTTCATAAAAATACAACAATAGATTTTGGAGTTTGTGAAAATATTTTCATTACTAACTGAAATACAATGAACTGAAATTTTGTAATTTACAATTTAACAAATTACAATATTTCAATTCGTTGTATCTCAGTTAGTGATGAAAATATTTTCATAAACTCCAAAATCTGTTGTTGTATTTTTATGAAAAGTCAAATGCATATGACAAAAAAAAATAAAAATAAACAGGAGTCCCTAGACCCAGGGGAGGCTAACGAATTTTCAAAAATTTTTTCGCAAACTGCTTTTTCAAAATTTTTTAGGGGTAATTAAAGAAATGCTTCTCTAGATGTTATTTCCCAAATTTCGTATGGGTCCCATGCACCACAGACGAGAAAAAAATATTGAAATTTCATCAGCCGCCACTGGAAACTAATATTAATTGTAATAAAAATTAAAAACTACTGCCGAAGGAATCACTACTTCCACATCCAGATTTCCTATCGAAGTCTCTTACAACGAAAGAAATTTAATAATATATAAGACATTAAAAATAATAATAATATTAATAAAATATTAAAAAAACGATGTCACACGGTGGTTGGTGTATTAGAGGGGGTGGTTAATGCCAAAAATTTTTGAGGGCCTTGGTTCTTTGGATTGACAAAATTTTATTTTCTATCCTGTTTAATATTAGGTGAAGGTGGCGATGGGGGTAGTAGAGGGTGTGGCTAATACCAAAAAAATTCTTTGAGGCCTTTGGCTCTTGTACACACACTAAATCACAATTTTATTTTTTTACCTCGTTTAATAATGGAGTATGAATGTATGAGTGGTAACGGAGGTGGTAGAGGAAGTGGCTAATGCCAAAAACATTTTAAGGCTCTTGGTTCTTATATACACACTAAATCCCAATTTTATTTTCTACTCCCTTTAATAATAGGACGGGGGTGGGTAGAGGCTAATATAAAAAAAAATTGAGGCCTATGTTTCAAAATTGAATCGCAGAATTTGAACCAAACGTACTAACTAACATACATACAAAGCAAGTTAAATAAAAACTTGTAATAAATGGGCCGAACTACTTACCGTACATAAAAGTTTTCTAAAAGATTGACATAATTTCAAATTATCAAATATGTAACAAATTTTCTACAGATACGTATAACGTAATCTGTGATTATTAATTTAAAATTATATCTAAATTTTAGCTAAAATGTTATGAACTACAAGCAGATACACTTATTTTTTTATTAAATATAATTATATTAAGGGAAATTCGTATTTCTACTGATATATCACACACACATGCATTAAATATATATGTGGCGTACATCATAAACAGTAGATTTATGGAATACATTTTACACACCTACAAATTTTAGTATTAATGGTAAACGTCGTCATAAATATATGTACCTTATCACTTTTTAACTACGGAGTGTATCAAGAAATTATTATTCTATTTTTACAAAATACTTTTAACAGGACTATAAAATAGGACCAAATATACTGTATATAAGATACCACAAATGACGCGAAATACCTATTTTAATTTAAAAAGAAACGTGACTAGAATATGAATAAAAACTAATATTAATAGTAATAAAAATTAAAAACAGCTGCCGAAGGAATCACTACTTCCAGATCATCCAGATTTCCTATCCAAGTCTCTTACAACGAAAGAACTTTAATAATATATAAGGCATTAAAAAAATAATAATAATAAAATAATAAAAAACGATATGTCATACGGTGGTTGGGGTAGTCGAGGGGCTAACTCCAAAAAATTTTTGTATACACAATTTTATTTTCTACCCCCTATAATAATAGCGCCAGAGTGGCGATGGAATTGGTAGAGGGTGTGACTAATACCAAAAAAAAATCTTTGAGGCCTTTGACTCTTGTACACACACTAAATCATAATTTTATTTTTTTACCCCATTTGATAACGGAGTAGGAGTGGTAACGGGAGTTGTAGATTGAATGGCTAATGTCAAAATCATTTTAAGGCTCTTGGTTTTTGTATACACACTTAATCCCAATTTTATTTTTTACCCCCTTTAATAATAGGATGGAGGTGGGCTAATATAAAAAAAAATGAGGGCTATGGTTCTTGTATGCACACTAAATTACAGTTTTTTTATCCGCTTTAATAATAGTGTGGGGGGTGATAGTGGTGGTAGTTGATGCTAAAAAATATTTTTGAGACCTTAGCTTCTCGTACATGCCGTAAGTCCCAATTTTATGGACTCCTACTTGCCTGCTTTACCTATTTACCCTTATTTACCCCCATTTACCCCCTTCAAATGAATTTTATCAGAATATAATCTAGTTCCAGATCCCGTTAAAGTACATACGTGTACCAAATTTCAAGTCAATATTATAAACGGTTCCAGAATAAACGTGCGCACAAAAAAGGTACAGACAGACCGACAGACAGAAATTTCTTTTTGTTCAAATTTAAAATCTCGTTTCATGGCATTCCAAGCCTATTTTAATAAACAAAAGGTTTTTTTTGCTTTTATTATTATTTAGGTGTAAAAGTGAAAAAAATAAGTTAAGTTGAATTAATTGCTTTAAATACAGCTTTTACAATTATAAACAAAGATAATAATTGGTCAATACATTGTTTTAAAAGCATGTTGCGCTCGAAAAGTTCATACAGGCATTAATTTAGTTTGACAGAGATGGTAAGAATTTTTTTCTATTCACATAACAAGCTTTTAAGACAATTAATTCAACATAACTTATTTTACTTCCACATCCAGTGGAAGTATAGTAACGAAAAAAAAATTTTTAAAAATTTTTCTTGTTCAGATAGGCTTAGAATGTCATGAAACGTCGAGATTTTAAGTTTGAGTGAAAAAAAAAATTCTGTCGGTCTGTCGGTCTATCTGTCTGTCTGTCGGTCTATCTGTCTGTCTGTAACTTTTTTTTTGTGCGCACGTTTACTCTGGAACCGTTTGAGATATTGACTTTAAATTTGGTACACATATGTACTTTAACGAGAACTAGAACTAGATTTTATTTTCATCTTGTTCCGTCGAGGGGTTGGAGGGTAAATTGGGGTAAATTTGGGGTAAATAGGTAAATCAAGCAGGTTAAAGTTCATAAA
Organism: Rutpela maculata; assembly: GCA_936432065.2. NCBI lineage: Eukaryota > Metazoa > Arthropoda > Insecta > Coleoptera > Cerambycidae > Rutpela > Rutpela maculata. The sequence continues at coordinate 166,569,398 of OW386286.2, forward strand.
GTATTTAGTATATGCAAGAGAAGTTAACGTCCCAAACAAAAAAAATTGGCATTAGCCACCCCCATTACCACCCCCACCCTATTATTAAAGGGGATGAAAAAAAATGTGATTTAGTGTGTGTACAAGAGTCAGAAACCTCAAAATATTTGTTTATTTTATCCACCCCCACTATCACCCTCTATCACAACCCCCACCCCACTACCGATGCGAGGTATCGTTTTATGGGTTTTTGGGGTAGAGGATTTCAAATATTATATTATTAAAGTGCCATCAACAATTATTTCCACATACAAAATTTTTTCGTTGTGAGTGATTTGGATAGAAAATCTGGATGTGGAAGTAGTGATTCCTTGGGCAGCGGTTTTTTACGTTTTATTAGGTACATTTAAATAATATTTTTTTTTACGTTTAATTACATTTAATTTTATTTCAAAATTTTTAGTTTCATCTTAGTATTACGTTTTAATATTTATATATTTTATATTCATTGCATCGTTTTTACTTAAAATAATACTGGATCCTCCGCTATTTCTTAGAATTCAACGTCTGAGTCAATACACTATCCGATATAAAAATTATAATTTAAACCTGATCGCCATTTAAAATGCAGTGTGTGAATGAATAAATTATACGATCAAATTATAGTTTAAAACCGCTGCACAGGGAATCACTACTTCCACATCCAGATTTTCTATCCAAGTCTCTCAGAACGAAAAAATTTTATATGTGGAAATAATTGCTTATGGAACTTTAATAATATAATATTTGAAATCCTCTACCCCAAGAACCCATAAAACGATACCCCACATCGGTAGTG